>SJYX01023128.1:142037-262031 GCA_006410675.1 Oreotragus oreotragus
CAGGTCAAGAAGCAACAGTTAGAACTGTACATGAAACAACAGACTGGTTCCAAATAGGAAAAGGAGTACGTCAAGGCTGTATATTGTCACCCTGCTTATTTAACGCGGGGAAGGCAATGGCACCCCACCCCAGTACTCTTGCCTGGAAAATCCAATGGACGGAGTAGCCTGGTGGGCTGCAGTCCATGGGGTCGCTAACAGTCGGACAGACTGAGCGACTTCACTTTCACTTTTCTCTTTCATGCATTGGAGAAGGAAATGGCAACCCACTCCAGTATTCTTGCCTGGAGAATCCCAGGGATGGGGGAGCCTAGTGGGCTGCCGTCTATGGGGTCACACAGAGTCGGACACGACTGGAGTGACTTAGCAGTAGCAGCTTATTTAACGTATATGCAGAGTACATCATGAGAAACGCTGGGCTGGAAGAAGCACAAGCTGGAATCAAGATTGCCGGGAGAAATATCAATAACCTCAGATATGCAGATGACACCACCCGTATGGCAGAAAGCGAAGGAGCACTAAAAAGCCTCTTGATGAAAGTGAAAGAGGATAGCGAAAAAGTTGGCTTAAAGCTCAACATTCAGAAAACTAACATCATGGCATCTGGTCCCATCACTTCATGGGAAATAAATGGGGAAACAGTGGAACAGTGGCAGAGTTTATTTTGGGGGGCTCCAAAATCACTGCAGATGGTGATTGCAGCCATGAAATTAAAAGACGCTTACTCCTTGGAAGGAAAGTTATGACCAACCTAGATAGCATGTTGAAAAGCAGAGACATAACTTTGCCAGCAAAGGTCCGTCTAGACAAGGCCCTGGTTTTTCCAGTGGTCCTGTATGGATGTGAGAGTTGGACTGTGAAGAAAGCTGAGTGCCAAAGAATTGATGCTTTTGAACTGTGGTGTTGGAGATGACTCTTGAGAGTCCCTTGGTCTGCAAGGAGATCCAACCAGTCCATTCTAAAGGAGATCAGTCCTGGGTATTCATTGGAAAGACTGATACTAAAGCTGAAACTCCAGTACTTTGGCCACCTCATGTGAAGAGTTGACTCATTGGAAAAGACCCTGATGCTGGGAGTAACTGGGGGCAGGCAGGAGGAGAAGGGAAGGCAGAGGATGAGATGGCTGGATGGTATTACCAACTCGATGGACATGAGTTTAAGATAACCATAATCACTTTTAATGATTACATAGAGTTTCATCTATCATTATATACTTGGCAAATCTTCTGTTAACAGGCATTTGGTTCGTTTCCAGTTTTCTGTATATTTCTGTATATTGTCTAATAATTTCCCTAGGATCAATTATTGGAAATAATTACTGAGTCAAAAGTTTTGTGTCTGTTGAGTTTCTGCCAAAGAACCACACAGAAAGATTATACCTGTTTAGCCCTTTGAGCGTCTGGTGAAAGTTTCTATCACATCTGCCTTGATACCCAGTATTTCTCAATATTATCAGTCTTGTTATCCTTTGTTAACCTAGAAGGATATAAATCAGTTGTGCTTATGGTATGTTTTACTGTGTAAGAGCTTCCAAATTATATGTCAAGTTTATTCATCTGTCTCTTTATGACTTCTAAGTTTTGGGCCATTCTTAGAAAGTGCATACTATCACAGAATTATTTCTTTAGGTTTATTTTTCTTAGTACTTATGATTGCATTCATTTATTTGCTTTAACATTTTAAGCACTTGAACAGTTTAGAATTTGTTTGGCTAAAAGATGTGAAATAGGAATCCAAATTTATACATATGTATAAATGACTGTTTTAGAATGATTTTTTATTTAGGTTTGGGTGGATCCTTCAATACATTATGTTTTATTTGATTAAGTCTAGAAATGTGCTTACTTCTTAAACTTATAAACGAAAAAAATCATATAATTTTTCCATAGCTAAATGTGGTCATATTCATACCAGGGCATTGTTATATTTTTTCCGTTTTTGTTTAGTGGAGAAAGTAGCAAACGAAAGCCAGAAGACCCCCAGGGATGTAGTCATGATGGAAAACTTCCACCATATTTTTGCAACACTTTCTCGTTTGAAAATCTCATGTCTAGAAGCTGAAAAAAAAGAAGCCAAACAAAAATACACAGATCACCTTCAGTCTTATGTCATATACTCTTTAGGACAACCTCTTGAAAAACTAAATGTAAGCATATTTTCATTCAGTATATTTTTCCTGGTTTTGAACCTGTGTTTACATGTGAGTAACACAACAGACATTTATTTTTAAGTTTGCTCATTCATTGGTGCAGGAGGATAAGGAAGGATGGACTGAGATACTGAAGCTGCTCAGACACTGCTAGATTTATTTCTTTCAATTCTTACAAACCATGATGTAGGGTAAGATAGCATTATCCTTGTTTTACAAATGAAGAAACTGAAAGTAAATAAAAAGTTATAATAATTGACAGGTAACAAAGCAGGGTGATTAACCATAGATTTAGCCTTTTCCATTATACCAGTCTTCCATTTCTTACCTCATAAATGGCTAACCTTTATCCCTAGCTCAGGTGAAGATTTTGAAAACTCTATCAAGATAAAAAGAGAAAAAAGATTGTTTTATTCATTGCCTTTTCTTTATCCTTCCTTTCTTGACTTGTCATTTCCCAGAGCAAATCTGATCTTTAAACATGAGAAATGGTAGTTTTAGAGAACTTTGCAACATAGTAGAAGCTTAAATGGACCCTTCTAACAAATTATGTCCACAATGTGATTAGTCATCTTCTATGTTTTGAAATTAGAGTCAAATAAAAATTGTCAGCCTGTTGTCAGCAATTCAAATGCAGAACCAGTGTCTTATAAACTGAAGAACGGACAGATATTCCTTTAGGGTAAAGGGTCTGTCTCAGACCTAAAGCCTGCATGATACGTAACTGCAACATAAAGGAACTTCCTTTGAAATCAAATTTAAAGCAGAAACATTGACAAATCCTTTCACATTTTTATAGAAGCTCTAGCCAATGCAGTAAGACTGAAACATAAAGATATATAAAAAGAATCATACTGGAGTGGACTGCCATTTCCTCCTCCAGGGAATCTTACCAACCCAGGGATCAAATCCGTGGCTCTTGTGCCTCCTGCATCGACAGGCGGAGTCTTTGTGACTGCGCCACCTGGGAAGCCTTCAGGGTTATAATTACCTGTATATAATATGTTGAGATTATTTTATCTGGTAAAGTAAAATAGGTTTTTTAACCGAGTCAAGATATATATATATATAAAAACAATTTGTTTCCTATATGTTATAATAACCAATTAAAAATCTGTGTAGAAAAATAAAAATAAAAATCTGTGTAGAAAAAAAAATTTTAATATCCAGAACAGATTTGTCTAAAAAATTATTATTAATAATTTAATGAAGAATAAATAATTGCTAAGAAAATTTTAGAGAATAGTAGTGAGGGGATATGACCTGTCAGTATTAAATCGTGTTGTGCTCAAGTAAAGAGTTGCCAATCAATATGCATGTTAAAAAACCAATTACACTTAAAAGGCAACCTGAGAAGAATATTTATAACAGCACAACAGTCAGTATACTTAATATAAAAGATCTTTTTAAAATCAATCAGGAAAGCACTAAGATCCCAATATATAAATGGGTAAGGGTTCTGAATGTACTTACTGAGCATATGAAAAGCAGATAAACTTCATTTCTAGCTGAAAAATATTGAAATAAAATGACAAATAAACCTTTCTTACTTTCTTTTGGCTACACCACTTGGCATGTGGGATCTTAGTTCCCCCTTCCCATACCTCCACCAGGGATCCAACCCATGCCGACTACATTGGAAGGGCAGAGTCTTAACCACTGAACTGCCAGGAAAGTCCCCCTTTTTCACTTTTCAAAATGACACAGATTTTTTAAAATTATGATAGTGCTGATGATAGTATGATAAGATAAAATAGTATCGTATGAGAGAAATATAAAGTGACTGAACTTTTCTGGGAAGCAATTTGTGTATATGAAGAATCTTCAGAATATTTAACAATTACACTCCTCAACTGAGGGATTATAGTCCTAGAAATTTATGCTGGACAGTCATCAATAATGTGGGTAAATACCTATGTATAAAAGTTATTTATAACTGTATTTATAATAGATTTTGTTTTTGATGAATAGATTTGTCAACTTCAAGAAAAAAAGTAAAAAATATTAAATACTTAATGCTGGAGGAATGAATAAACATAGTATAGTCATTGGATGGAACATGATGCAGCCATTGAAATTTATACTTTGGGAAAAACATATAAAACATTAAATGAAAAATATAGCATACAAAAGTATAACCTCATTTTCTTACTCACACATCAAAAGACTAGAGGGAAATCTAGTCTTTTGACAGTACTTATCTCTGAGTAGTGTGATAGTAGCTGATCATTATTTTATCCTTTATATTTTCACACACTGAGTTTTACACAGTGGATATATACTATTTTATAATCAGATTTTTTTTTAAGTGGTAATGAGAGCCATTCTTCGCCATCGTTTCTTTTCATTTCCTTGAAGCATTTCTTTGAAGGTGTTGAAGCTCGGGTAGCACAGGGTATAAGAGAGGAGGAAGTGAGCTATCAACTTGCATTTAACAAACAAGAGCTCCGAAAAGTTATTAAAGAGTATCCTGGAAAAGAAGTGAAGAAAGGTCTCGATAACCTCTACAAGAAGGTTGATAAACATTTATGTGAAGAGGAGAACTTACTTCAGGTATGCTTTAGTTCTTTAACCTACCTAGATTGCACATCCTTATATATTATCTGTTTCCCCCAAAACATTCCTTTAGACATGCTATACATTTTCTAATTTTAGTGCAGGAGGAAAGCGCCATACAAAATGCAGACAAGATTAGTAAATTGTGAGGAAGAAAGGAATATTTATGCAAGTTTATATGCTGTCTCTGTGTATTTTATATTTCTGTTGGATCATTTTGAGACATTAAGTTGTTTTGCTTTTGTTTGGGGACGGGTTTTTTTTATTAACTTTTTGTGTTTTGTTTTAGTTTGGAGGGTAGTAAGGGAATGGAATGGTGTATGGTACAGTGGAGTAATTCTGAGCATAGGAGCCCGGATATGGGTTTATAATCTGCCTCCAGGTAAAGCTACCTGGTTTGGAGCAAGTTAGTTAACCTCTCTGAGCCTCAGTTTCCTTATTTGAAAAGCAGAAATAATGTCTACTTTCTAGGTGGGCACTAATATTATTGCCATTGCCATTTTATACTTGTGAAAATCAGAGCTTAGAGAGGTAGAGTAATGTGACCATGATCCCATACTTAATGTATGAGAGAGTCAGATTTAAACCTCAGTTAGAGATGAGTAAGAATTACTCTGATTTTAGCATCATGGAAGGCTTCATGAAGGAGAGCATTTATGTTAGTCTCTGGAAGTCAGTTACTAACTTAACAGATTAAGTAGAAGTGGCATTCCCAGTGGAAGAAATACTGTGAGGTAAAAGAAGAGAAGCAAAAAGTGTAAGTAAAGCTGTTTAGTAAAATAGTCTTACACTGACTACTAGAAATTTAAGATTTGTGACATTTAGATTTACAAGGAAAAATCCTAGAAGGCACTCTTTGAACTGGCAGATAGCAATGGTGTTGTTCACAGTACCCACCCTCACCAGGTTGTCATGAGACTTAATTAGAATAATACATACCTAAAGCACTTTATACTGTGCTGATATGAAATAAGTCAAATAAATGTAACCTATTGATACTACTAATATTGTCAGTGTGTGTGTGTCAAATTCTGTCTTGATAGTTGTCTAAAATTTTTTAATGGGACTGTTCATTCGTTTACTTTTTTGTGACTGAAATATAGTTGATTTACAATGTTGTGTTGATTTCTGCTTATATCTGTCGGCATTTTAGTTTCCACTTCCAGATTATAGAATCCTTTGATTGCTCATGATTAGTCTGACTTGTTTTGGTGGCTTCCATGTCATGAAGAAGTATTTTGCATCGTTAATTTTAGATAAATTAAACTTTGATCTGATGTGAAATTTCATTTAATCCTTAGTCTTATTTCATACATAGTTGTGCATAGCCACATCTGTGTTGGATATTGGAAGAGATATAATAACAGCTAAAATGTAATAAACATTACTGTGTCGAATACTGTTCTGAGCACTTTACGTACATGCACTCATTTAATCTCATCTGAACCTGTGAGGAAGGTGTTATTATCACCACCCAGTTTATAGATAAGGGGCTTGAGGCACAGGAGTGGTATAACATACCCAGGGTCACTTGAGGAGTTAGGAATCTCGCTTCAGTCACTCAGTCCGGACTCTGTGACCCTGTGGACTGCAGCACACCAAGCTTCCCTGCCCTTCACTCTCTCCCAGTTCAATTCAGTCGCTCAGTTGTGTCCAACTCTTTGCGACCCCTTGGACTGCCCAGAGTATGCTCATGTCCTTTGAGTCGATGATGTTACCTAACCATCTCATCTTCTGCCACCGTCTTCTCTTCCCACCCTTAATCTTTCCCAGCATCAGGGTCTTTTCCAGTGAGTCGGCTCTTTGCATCAGGTGGCCAAAATATTGTAGCTTCAGCATCATTCCTTCCAGTGAATATTCAGGGTTGATTTCCTTTAGGACTGACTGGTTGGATCTCCTTGCAGTCCAAGGGACTCAAGACTCCAGTACAGTTCAAAAGCATCCATTTTTGGCACTCAGACCTCTTTATGGTCCAAGTCTCGCATATGTACATGACTACTGGAAAAACCATAGTTTTGACTCTACAGACCTTTGTCAGCAAAGTAAAGTTTTTGCTTTTTAATATGCTGTCTGGGTTTGTCATAGCTTTTCTTCCAAGGAGCAAGCATCTTTTAATTTCATGGCTGCAGTCACCATCCACAGTGATTAACTATTACACTATCCTAAATGCTTAGAATATGTCTTGACAATATTNCAGCAAAGTAAAGTTTTTGCTTTTTAATATGCTGTCTGGGTTTGTCATAGCTTTTCTTCCAAGGAGCAAGCATCTTTTAATTTCATGGCTGCAGTCACCATCCACAGTGATTAACTATTACACTATCCTAAATGCTTAGAATATGTCTTGACAATATTTCTACATTCTTGTTTACGTATTATTTCCATTTGTAATTTAGTGACTCTTGTTTTCATTTTTTATAGGTGGTGTGGCACTCCATGCAGGATGAATTTATTCGTCAGTACAAGCATTTTGAAGGTTTGATAGCTCGCTGTTATCCTGGATCTGGTGTTACAATGGAATTCACTATTCAGGACATTCTGGACTATTGCTCCAGCATTGCACAGTCCCACTAAACCTTATAAAAGAAGAAAAGATAAATGAAAAGAAACATTTTAAGTACACCAGACGCTACTCAAAAATACCAAGCAACCATTTTGAGAACTCAGACTTGAAGTTTTACATATCACTTAATGTCAAATAAATGGGTAACGCGTGCATGCTCAGTTGTGTCTGACTCTTTGCAACCCCATGGATTGTAGCCCACGAGGTTCCTCTGTTCATGAAATTTTCCAGGCAAGAATACTGGAGTAGGTTGCCATTTTCTTCTCCAAAATGGGTAATACCATACCACATATATTCAAGAGCAAAACTACCAACCTATGTGGCAGTTTTATTCGCCCAGAAGGTTGTATACTGACTTAAAAGATTTATCTCATCATAAATGCCTTTATCATTTTCCTATGACTGAACAGAAAATTTTCCTTTATTTTCTCACTTCATGTATTTGGGAGTGGTCATCCTATATGTAATTCATTGAAAGTTCTTCAGCTTTCAGTAATTCAGTATTGGTTACAAATCATGTAACTACTAAAATACTGTATTGAATTTTTCCTTCTGAATAACTAATGTGTATATGGATAAGGCTCTTGTGAAGATCAGTTGTAAACTTGAATTTTGAGGATCATGTGATTCTATGTAAGAGTCCAAAATAAATTTTCCAAAAAGTTGAAATGTGGTAATACTATTCTTAAATTTATCATGTGCTTCATTTGTATGAAAGCAAGTTCTTGTAAAATCAATATATAAGAATTATTACATGTCATTTACCATAAAACATAGTCGGTGATACTCAGGACTGAGAATCATTGCCATAAAGAGACTTGTGTCCTTAATGTATAAACACAAAGACCCTATCAGTACAGTGGCTTCATTTTTTTTCTTAACATTTATTTTATTTTTGGTTCCATCAGGATCTTCATTGTAGCCTGTGGGCTTCTTTCTAATTATGGCGCTCAGGCTTAGTTGTCCCATGGCATATGGGGTCCCAGTTCCTGAACCAGGGATCAACCCACATTCCCTGCATTGGAAGGCGGATTCTTAACCACTGGGCCGCTAGGAAAGTCCCTCAGTACAGTTTTAATAGCAAAAAATTGCAAATAATCCAACTTTCCATTAATAGTAGATGGATAAATTAAGGTATATTCATTATTTGCCAATACAGTGGTGAAAATTAGTGAATTTTATCTACAAAAAATAGTGCAGATAAATACCAGGAAAATAATGTCAGGTTTAAAAAAAAGAATCACAGTATATATACCATATGATTCTATTAATATAAAAGTTCAAAATAGACAGTATTCAGAGTTACTGAGAAAAAGCAAGGAAATGATCATAAAATTCTGGAGTGATTAGGGAGCAGGAAGGGAAGATTATGGTATCTAGCAGGGCCAGGATTTTAAAGGTATGTTATTTTACTTAAACTGGGCAGTGGCTACATGGATTTCATTGTACTATGATACTTTGTACCTTATACGTACCTTATAAATCCTATTTTATATTAGCTCAACATTTAAAAACAAAATCAAACTCATATATGTGTGTATATATTCTTTATTGACATAGGAAAAAACCCTAACATTTGTAGATGATCTGGAGCCAAAGAAGATCCAAGGTTGGTTGGATTGCTCAAGGTTCAAGCCAGGTATTATCAGAGCTGATAATCCACACAACAGTGACCTCCTTCTCAAGGATGTTACGGATATAAATATATTTAAACATCTAAAGACCAAGCACTGTCTAATATTTCTGTTAACAGGCCAAGGTTAATTTTACCTGAGGTGGTATGGCTCTTATTTAAAGAAAAGGCAGAGAGCAAAATACTTCTTAGGAAGGAATCCAAAAAAGTAAGCACCTCAAATAACAAAATCATCTAAATAACTGGATAGAAATTTTGAGAAAGTAAGATGTACATGATTCCTGTTAAAGATATACATTGGTTAATTAATATGTCTGAGTTTATATTTGTGTTAGTATCTTTATTTTTAGGAATTAGAAAGTAACAAAGTTTAATGCATACAGCTTTTCAAAATTAAATAAGATATTTTGAATGAAAAAAGAAAAGGGAGTGGATGACTCTCATCAGCTACAATTTTCTAGATCTTAGAGATCTGTAATATTGTATGCTACAGATGGGATAGGAGAAGAGCAACATATGATAACTTAGAGAATATAAAGAAATGAAAAAGTGCTGAGAAAGCAAAAATGGCTATGCCAAGAAGGTTAAATGTACAGTGGTATCTAAGAAGTAAGATTGTTAATTCTCATAACCCTGATGCTGGGAAAGATTGAGGGCAGGAGGAGAAGGGGATGACGGAGGATGAAATGGTTGGATGGTATCACCGACTCGATGGACATGGGTTTGGGTGGACTCTGGGAGTTGGTGATGGACAGTAAGAGGCAGGTCAGGTGGTCTGGTATTCCCATCTCTTGAAGAATTTTCCACAGTTTATTGTTATCCACAGTCAAAGGGTTTGGCATAGTCAGTTACAATGGTGTAGCTTCATCATTCATACCTCTGAACCAATTAGTATAATTTGGGGGGAGTTTTATGGGTTTTTTTGTCCTTTGGAAGACAGCTCGCATGTGTGCTTGTGGTTTTAAGAGTTCCCAGCTTTTAATATTTGGCAGCACCATGGTATGGTATGCTGGTGTGTGTAGGTGCTTAGTCGTGTCCATCTCTTTGCAACCCCACGGGCTGTAGCCTACCAGGCTTCCCTGTCCATGGGGTTTTCCAGGCAAGAATTCTAGAGTAGGTTTCCATTTCCTTCTCCAAGCATGGTATAATGCCGACTTAATTTCTGAGTGGGTATAGTACTAAGTGCATTTAGGAGTAATTCATATTTTGAAAAGAGGAAGACAAAAGACAGTGGGGCAGATGGAAAGGGGGAGAGGAATAAATGGAAAAAAGGGAAATCGGGTGATAAAAAACAATGGAGAATATAGCAAGCAAGACAAGGAAACATCAGTCTATGAGCACATGTCTTGCCCAAAATCTTGAGAAAGCAGCTTCTCTGAGATAACGTCTCTATCAGCTTCACTTGCAAGATGGTGAGTCTTTCAAGAAGTTCCAGCGTAGTCAGCTAGAGAAGGTAGTGGAAAAGAAATTAAGATATTGAAGGAATGTGCTTTAATCTGAATTTTATATTTGTCTCCATCTCACTTTAAACAATTAGCCTTTCTGGATCTCCTTTCAATTATATTGCCCTGTAACTCTCTCATAAAAGCCTATTCTTTTCCTTCATGGCAGTTAGTATAATATGAAATATGTTTGTCTTTCTACTTCTTTAGTATATCTCCCCTATCTCTAAGCCTGCAGTCTTTATGACTAGAATTATTTTGTTTAACAGTATCTGTCTAGAACATGTACGTACTTAACAAATACTGAGTTTAAAAAGTAGAAAGTGAACAGGCACACTTGAATTGTTAATTCATGGAAGGAGGAAACCATCACATATATTTATTTACAAATCTCTTCAATGTTTAGAGCACAACCGTATTCTTGAAAGTAAGTTGCATTAGGGCAGAGGCTCTGTTCTCTGCTTGAACCTAGTGCCTAATGTAACTAGATGTGGATCTCATTCTAGGTGCTGAGTGAAGGTTGTTAAAAGAAATTGGACTTACAAGATAAAGTGTGCTCTACTCCCAGTTTTTGCCTTATACATATATAGGGTCTTCTCAGTGGTATACATTCTATAAAGATTGATGAATTAAATTCATGGAGAGCCTAAATGAACAATGTTTTCTGTAGATTTCAGATATGCTGTTTTAGGGAGTCGGGTTTACTTAATCTACTTCCTCTGGCAGACATTGTGAGCTGTGGGGTCTGGCTGCTCCTCCTTGCTAAGAGAGCTCTGCTTTTTGCACAGTAAGAACAGGCCAGACAAAAGTGAAAAAACAGGCCAGACAAAAGTGAAAAATCAAAGCTGGCATAGACCCTTGGATCCTGACCTGCTGCATATTAGAGTTGTCGGGAAATGTTTAAAAATCCTGATAATCTGCAACCTACTCTAGCCAGATAAATATGAATCTCTGAAGATGGGGCCCAGGTTTCTACAAGCCTCCCAAATCATCGTGGGCACCATGCTTGCCCTGATCTCAGCTGGCCATGACAGTCCAGCTCTCCTTTGCCTATGTTTGACTGAGGAGTACATATTTGTGTAAACCCAGCTCTAGTCAGTCAGATCTAGGAGGAAGTCTGCTAAGAGATCCCCAAAGAGATTGTCCATCCTGAAAATGTTACAAAGTTCATAAGACATACAAGGTCTTTAGCTTCTGTATCTTCCTTCTTGGTATGTTGTGATAGGAGATGATGAGAGCCATGGCTGCTGTGATCATGAAGTAGGAGGATTACCTGAGCCATCAAAGAAAAAGGTAAAACATGGAATGATGTATGTGTATCAAAACATGCAAACATGTCAAAAAATAATATGTATATAAACAGAGTAGGTGCAATTGTATGAAAATTTAGGGTATTGAATGTAATTTCTTTAATGATTATCCATACATTACTATCAATCTTTAGAGGTTTCTATTTAATTTTCGTTACACAGTCATGATCATTATAGTTTTGCAGATGATTTAAAAATATGTGCAGAAAGGTCTGAGGTTGCTTGGCAGAAATTTTATATTGTTTTATTAGAATATAACATACCCCGCTTTTGCTATAGTTTAAAAGAACCCTTTATCTTGGGTTGTTTTTCTGGACCAACAGCTCTTATCTTACCTCCCAGTCTTTGCCAAGCTGTAACTAAGCCAACATCGATCTTCTGCAACTACTTTGAGGTCAGGTTGACCAGTCAATACTGTAGCACTTAGGAAAAGAGAACTTTCTAAAAGGATTTCTAAAGTAGTGGAATAATACAAAATTTAATCCAAAACACCACCTGCTTTCCTAAGACAGTTTGTAGGCCCTAAATTTAATTTGAAAAAAAAAAAATCTTGAAGTGGTATGTATTAAAATTCACTCATTATAATTTTACTTAGCTGTTTTAAAGCCAAGTTTATTTAACTACAACTATAAATGAAATGAACTACATATAACTTGTGTTCACAATAATTCATTTCCAACTTTGTTTATTCAGGAGGAGTAATCTGCTGTAAGATTGTTCAAACCATAAAATTTATCACAGGGAACAGTTTTCTAGAGCAGAGGAACAGCTAAGAGAGTGCAATAGATGAATACTTTAGCTTTTACTGATGGAGGCTGAAATTATGTGCCTCTTCCTAGGTCATCATCATTCTAAGAATTGTGATTTCTCTGCTTATTTTCTGGGTCCTTTGTCTTAATAATTTCCTGCCTCTTAGCCTTGTCTTTGTGCCATAGATTGTCTTTTCTGCCTGAAAAATTATAATATTGCATCAGGGGATATAAAATTAATCACAATAATCTAGACATGGATTGTGTCTCTTCCTATATCACAATAGGATCATTTGGATCCTATAAGATTACCCATCACAGTCCCCATTTTCTACAAAGATTAGGCAGATGATTGGACTAGCTGAGCCAATCAGACTCTCCATCTCTGCCAGGAGTGTGAATCTTGGGCAGGTGACACTGCTTGAATGAAGGTACTTAGAGTTAAATCATTCCCGTTTCACACCAAAAGAGAACACCCATAAATGTCTTCTATAAAGATCTCCAAAGTTGCCCTTGTTTTTGATCTTCCCAAGATCAAGTGGTTCTCTTCTAATTCTGTGAATCACCCAATATTCTTCCCATATTGCAGTTGGGGAGTAGTAGGGAGCCCTTAAGTTAGTTGAAGTTAGTTTCTATAGCTTGCCACTGAAGATCCCCAATTAGTGCAGACAATAAACTGTGGAAAATTCTTCAAGAGATGGGAATACCTGACCACCTGACCTGCCTCTTGAGAAACCTGATGCTGAAGCTGAAACTCCAATACTTTGGCCACCTCATGCGAAGAGTTGACTCATTGGAAAAGACCTGGATAGTGGAAGGGGTTGGGGGCAGGAGGAGCAGGGGACGACAGAGGATGAGATGGCTGGATGGCATCAGCGACTCAATGGACCTGAGTTTGGGTAAACTCCAGGAGTTGGTGATGGACGGGGGGCCTGGTGTGCTGTGATTCATGGGGTCACAAAGAAGAAGTCTATCAAGGCCTTTGTCTGTGAAGCCATTACCCACGAAGTCCTTAGTAACTTGCTAATGTTGTTTCATTAGCCTTTCAAAATCCTGTGAGGCAAAGCAGAGAAGAAGGCCTCTAGGCTCAACCAGCCTTCTAAAAAATGTTAATAAGGTTAATATCTTAGACATTATCAACAAATTCTGTTAAATGACCTGGGAAAGAACCTCATTCACTGATCCTGGAAACTAGATATGAACTGGGTCCTGTTTCTTACTCATAACACCAGTAATCTATTCACTAGATTGGTATGTCTCCTCCTTCATTTTAATCAGACTGCCAAAGTTATGTCTTTTTTAATTTAGAATTCTATTACTACTTTTTAAAACATTGACAAATCCAAATGATCAATCACCACAGTTCATTTTACTTGAGCATATTAGATAACAGAGTATGTATTGGCTATGCTTTATAACACATCAAAAATAAAATAAGCCATGAAAGCTCTGGGCATTACTCCTACAAGATCAGATAGTCACATAAAAACACAAAAGCCTTAATGAATTGCCTTGTCATCATCCAAACTTCTCATTCTATTAGTTAGTATAAGGTTCCTGAAGCATCATGGAAGCATTTAAAAGAATACTGTAAACAAAGCATCATAATTAAATCACTGTTGTATTTGAATCACATGTAATCCTATGAAGAGAGTCCAAAAAGTAACTAAAGTAGCATTTTAACAAGTTTACATAACAATACATTGTAAAGATATTTCATTTACTTATATTATTTGATAATTCATTATTCAATCATTTATTCATTCATCAAACACTAATGACCTGTAGGGCTACAAAGACAAGATCAAAAACTCATAGTGTAATGATAGAGATGGGCAAGTAAAAATATCCAACCAAAATGCTTACAGTCATTGTTTTTAAAGTGTAAAATAGCAGAACAGAACAAACGAAATTTTAAATTTTTATTGGGACTTCTGATTTGTAATCTCGTATATATTTTGAATTCCTCTACAAGCATATACTAGTTGATAATTTTGAAATATGGTAAAATGAAATGTTAATAAGGTTAATATATTTGACATTATCAACATAATTTTTCTCTTTTGCTTTTCCTAGCACATATTCTTCTACGTGTTGGTCAAAGATATCAACCAGTCTCAGGATACTAAAAGATCTATTACAAAGTGAGAATATTGATTGCTTGCCAGGCACCAGGCACTGCTCTAAGCAATTTACATGTAATGCAAAGAGAAAGACATAATTAACACTCAGTTTCTGACCTTAAGGAGAGTCCCAGGTGGCACTAGTGATAACCCACCAGCCAATGCAGGAGACATAAGAGACGCATGTTCGATCCCTGGGTCGGGAAGATCCCTTGGAGAAGGATATGGCAACCCACTCCAATATTCTTGCCTGGAGAATCCCACAGACAGAGGAGCACAGGGTCACAAAGAGTCAGACACAACTGAAGCAACTTAGCATGCATGCACAACCTTCAAAATAAGATTGTACAGCTAAACAATAGTTTAAAAGCCAGGCTATTATATTGGGAAGTGAAGTCACTCAGTCATGTCCAACTCTTTGTGACCCCATGGACTGTAGCCCACCAGGCTCCTCTGTCCATGGGATTCTCCAGGCAAGAATACTGGAGTGGGTTGTCATTTCCTTCTCCAGGGGAATCTTCCCAACCCAGGGATCGAACCCAGGTCTCCGCATTGCAGGCAGACGCTTTAACCTCTGAGCCACCAGGGAAGGGATTTTCTAAATTCTTTTACCTGCCTTCATCCTCCATTCATTTGATACTAAGCCTAGATGATATGGCTCAGTCATTTCTCTCCTGGAGTGGAACTGAGGTGTGTTACAGAAGAACAGAGAAGGAAGCCATTACTCTTCAGCCCCAGGACTCTGGAAAGAAAAGAGCAACAGAGGAACAGAGCTGCCAGACACAGCCGGGCACGTGATATGAGACTGGGAAGCCATCTAAGGTGGAAGGAAGTTCTTATCTCCACTCCCCATTTGAGACTCTGAGAAGAGGCCTCATTTCAGGCTGCTTCACATCAACCCTAGAGGGTCCGGCATGACCAGACAGAGGGAGGTCATAAGGTTTAACTTTAGAATCGGCTGTACTCTCTTCACTGGGTCCTGTGACTGAGACTCTGAGAATCTGGTGGGGATCCCCAGTGCCAGTGAAGTAGGTGAGGGCTGCAGGATGGGCTGGGATGAGGTGGGAGTCACAGCCAGAAGTCAGAGGAACAGGTTGTTTTGGGAGAAGCCCTGAGGAGGCCAAGAGAGTCAGAGAGGGCCAACTAGGAATGGAAAGAGACCCAGATATCACACCTGACACAGGCATCAGCTGCAATGCCAGAGACACCAAGAACAACCAGACAGACCTAGCAGAGGTTCCCATGGACCAGTCTTCCCTCAGCTACAAGGTCAGGCAGGCTTCCACCCCGACATGCACACATCCTGTTCACATCTTAGAGCCCGGAGGGTGAGAAATCTGACCAACTGTGCTCTTATCTTCCTAGACATTCTAACATCCCTCATGAAATGTATTTCAATTACTCGCTTAGATTTTGTTAATTGTTTTTACTCCTTACCAGCAGGTAGGGATCGGGGAAGAAGGCTGGACTAGTTAACAAGGGACCACACTTGCTCCAAACTTCTGAGATGTGATGTAAGTTAAATTCACAGTCCTGCTAAGTAAGTCTAAAAATCAATTATGATTCAGCTCCCTATGGGAGCTCTGTGCACAGTAATAATTAATGTATCAGATCAGACCCACAGAATATCCCCCCAGGATTTGGTCCTCCCAGTGAAATCAATGCACATGTGCTGAGGGGCTGAGAGAGAGAGCATGGTTGATTTTGAAATGACTGGGCATGTCATCAACTGGAAACTTAAGGGTATTCCTTAAAATATCACTGGTTTGGCCTCCACTGATTTCTAAAACTCTCCTTGAGCATTTTTTCCCTTGAACATTTTTATACATTAAAAGAAATCTGAGCACTGAAGAACTGATGCTTTCGAACTGTGGTGCTAAAGAAGACTCGAGAGTCCCTTGGACGGCAAGGAGATTCAGTCAGTCCTAAAGGAAATCAACACTGAATATTCATTGGAAAGACTGATGCTGAAGCTGAAAGTCCAATACTTTGGCCACCTAATGTGAAGAACCAACTCACTGGAAAAGACCTTGATGCTGAGAAAGAATGAGGACAGGAGGAAAAGGAGAAGGGAGCGAAGAGGATGAGATGGTTGGATGGCATCATTAACTCAATGGACATGAACGTGAAAGTGAAGGTCGCTCAGTTGTGTCTGACTCTTTGCGACCCCGTGGACTATACAGTCCATGGGATTCTCCAGGTCAGAATATTGGAGTGGGTAGCCATTCCCCTCTCTAGGGGATCTTCCCAACCCAGGGCTCAAACCCAGATCTCCAGCATTGCAGGTGGATTCTTGTCCATCTGAGCCATCAGGGAAGCCCAAGGTTACTGGAGAAGGTAGCCTATCCCTCTCCAGAGGATCTTGCCGACCCAAGAATTGAACTGCGGTCTCCTGCATTGCAAGCGGATTCTTTATCATCTGAGCTACCAGGGAACCCATGAGTTTGAGTAAACTCCAAGAGGCAGTGAAGGACAGGAAAGCCTGGTGTGCTGCAGTCCATGGGGCCGCAAAGAGTTGGACGGGACTTAGCGACTGAACAATAGTAACGCTTCTCTGAGACCCTAAATCTCTGTAGAGGATATTCCTGAAAATTCTGTTCTCTGTCACCCAGTTTTGGTGAGTTAGGAAGAGTGAGGTAAGGCAGGTTTTCTGTGTATCAGAAACTTCCTCTTCACATGATTTTTCCTGACTTTGAGGGAAAAAAAGCCAAAAGAAGCCACCATGCTTATTTATATCAGAGGTTTAGATAAGAAGTATATAGTTTCCTCAGAAGGGCTCAAAATATAAGTTTTATTTCCTCACATCCAGTTCTTCTTCTTGGCCGTGGATAATAACTGGGGCAGAAGCCATGATTTTTTCGGTGTCTGTGAAGTGGAGTTGGTCAGTCATGGAAATGCCTATGGCGGTTCCTTGTCATAAGCAGAACTTGAAACATGGCTCAGTGGTCAGTGTTCTCACCCTTTGCCAGCTGGGTCTCAGCTTGGGCAGAGGAAGAAGCGGAAGCTTCTCTTGGCTTGCTTCCTCTTTCCCCAGGCCCACTTGAATTCCTCCTCTATCCAAACTGCTAAAGGAGGGAGAGGAGGGAAGAGGCTGGGACGCTCTTGTTTGACCAGCATTTCTGGGCACCAGCTTCTGCTCTCAGGTGTTTAAACCTGACTCTTTCTTCGTTGTTTTGAATGCTTTCGAGACACTCCTTCCTTCCCTGAGTGTCTGTCACCTGCAGCTCACCTGCCAGGAGTCAATGCATCTCATTGGTCTCTTACTTCTTCCTCTGGCCCCAGACTGGCAGCAGCCCCAGCTTCCCTCAGCACAAGAGTCCTAGTCTTCCTGCAGGACCTCCTAGTCTTCCTAGACAGGACCTTTTTCTGTTAGGGTGTAGTTGTAGGCCAGGGAAATCCCTCTAGATCCCATTTCAATGGAAATGGACTTAAAACCAGGTTGTAAGACACTTACAAAATTTTATGCAAAGGTTGGAAGAACAAGCTCTAGGAAAAGCTTCTAGAAGAAACAGCTCCCACTCCCAAGATCACATCTTCTTTGTGGTCAGGCAGTCCTGCTGCTGCTGCTGCTAAGTCACTTCAGTTGTGTCCGACTCTGTGTGACCCCATAGACGGCAGCCCACCAGGCTCCCCCATCCCTGGGATTCTCCAGGCAAGAATACTGGAGTGGGTTGCCATTTCCTTCTCCAAAGCATGAAAGAGAAAAGTGAAAGTGAAGTCGCTCAGTCTGTCCGACTGTTAGCGACCCCATGGACTGCAGCCCACCAGGCTACTCCGTCCATTGGATTTTCCAGGCAAGAGTACTGGGGTGGGGTGCCATTACCTTCCCCGCAGTCAGTCCTAAAGGAAATCAATCCTGAATATTCATTGGAAGGACTGATGCTGAAGCTGAATCTCCAGTACTTTGGCCACCTGATGCAAACAGCTGACTCATTGGTAAAGGCCCTGATGCTGGGAAAGATCAAAGACAGGAAAAGGGGATGACATGGATGGCATCACCCATGCAATGGACATGAGTTAGAGCAAACTCCAGGAGATGCTGAAGGATAGGGAAGCCTGGAGTGCTGCAGTGCATGGGGTCACACAGAGTTGAACATGACTGAGCGACTGAACAACAGGGCTGCCAGCAGTGCCTGAAGCTGCCTGCTCCACCCCCTGTGCAGCCAAGTGGATGCCTCCATCCCACGCTCTCCCTCCTTCATGTGGTTCCTAAGGCGAGTCTCACATAGCTGTAGGTGATGGTGGGACCCCTGCCGAAAGCAGTCCGAGAAACACAACCCTCAGCTTTCTAGCCTCTCAGACATGTCAGCTTTCTAGCCTCTCAGACATGTCAGGAGCCCGGAGTGGATGCCAAGTGACCCAATCCACAGGATCTGGTACAGGAACCAAGATCTCACATCTTGTGTGGAAAAGGCACCACAAAGTCTGAGAGGGCACCCTTAACTGAGGGTTCTCTCCTTTGTTCAAGGGGGCACAAATTTATGTCTCCGCTCTCTTGATTTGAGATGAGAAGTTCTCCAAAAATTCATGGCTCTTCTAACACTTGTTAATAGAACCCTGGCTTGGTGTGAGACCACGTCATAACCAATTCACATTTCTTTGCCAGTGACCACTCTAGGATTGGGCCTGGAACCTGGTTCTGGCCCATAAAGGAAACTCCACCAGTTGCTGCTGGGAGACATTTCTCTTTGATGAGAAAGAGGCCTATGAGGAAAAAACCTTGTCATGAAATCCCTGTTGCCTGCCCTCACTTCTTGTTTTGGGCGCTGATGGATGCAGACCCGTTTCTTAGACTTGCGGCAGCTATCTTGTGACCATGGGCAGAAGGTCCGCGGATGAAATTCACCTACGGAAGAGAGAGTGGCAGCATGACAGCTGTCAGGTCCTTGATGGCTCCGCTGACCTGCAAACCAACGCAGGACTGGCTACTGCACTAAACTAGACTCGCTACGGTACAAAGTACTGTAGGTGTTTTGTCAAGTGGGCTTCCCTGGTGGCTCAGACGGTAAAGCGTCTGCCTGGAATGCGGGAGACCTGAGTTCGATCCCTGGGTCGGGAAGATCCCCTGGAGAAGGAAATGGCACCCCACTCCAGTACTCTTGCCTGGAAAATCCCATGGACAGAGGAGCCCTGTAGGCCCCAGTCCATGGGGTCACAAAGAGTCAGACACGACTGAGCAACTTCACTTCACTTCATTTTGTCAAGTGAAGCCGCGAAATGCTTTTATTACCTAACCCCTTCTTAGTCACGCATCGTGATGCTTAGTCAAATGCATGTTGACTGGTGAAAAGTGCGTTAGTCACTCAGTTGTGTTTGATTCTTTGTGACCCTACAAACTAATAGCCTGCCAGTCTCCCCTTTCCATGGAATTTCCCAGGCAAGAATCCTAGAGTGGGTTGCCATTCCATTCTCCAGGAGATCTTCCTAACCCAGACATCTCCATATCTGAGGTTATTGACATTTATTGGTTCCCTGCATTGAAGGCAGATTCTTTACTCTCTGAGCCACCGGGGAAGCCCATGTTGATTGGTACTCAGGCTGAATCCCTGGAAACCATGAGAGGTGAGAGAGTGACAAAGAGACAGAGAGAGAGAGACAGATTTGGAGCCCAAGTCAGCAAGTGAGTATTTTCATGTTTCTACACAGTTAGAACTTTCCAAGCAAGTTTTACCAGAACCTGGCTTAACAAGCATTGGAAGTTAAATTTTGACTATGACAGAATAGATAGTGAGACGACTCTGGAAAGATTTACCTCCCTGGAGGTATGTGTTTACATTTCAAATGGGGGCAAAATCTGGAATCAGGATCTGTAAACCAGAGAGGCTTCACTTGTCTTCCTTCCCCCAGAGACATCTATTTATATTCCAGAAGGCAAGAGTACCAGACCTTTCCCTTATCTTCCTGAGGAAAATTAGTGTTAATTAGGCAGAAGAGCTTTCCCTCCCTTTCTCTCCCTTTCCTCTCATCCCTGAGATTCTTATTGGGGTAGGGGGTTACTCTCCTGCAGTACAGAGTCAAGTACATACAGGGGAGCATCTGACTCCATTCCTCTTACCCGGGGCAAAGATAGTAATTGATGTAATAAAAACTGACCTTTTTGGAGCCCAAGTCAGCAAGTGAGTATTTTCATGTTTCTACACAGTTAGAACTTTCCAAGCAAGTTTTACCAGAACCTGGCTTAACAAGCATTGGAAGTTAAATTTTGACTATGACAGAATAGATAGTGAGACGACTCTGGAAAGATTTACCTCCCTGGAGGTATGTGTTTACATTTCAAATGGGGGCAAAATCTGGAATCAGGATCTGTAAACCAGAGAGGCTTCACTTGTCTTCCTTCCCCCAGAGACATCTATTTATATTCCAGAAGGCAAGAGTACCAGACCTTTCCCTTATCTTCCTGAGGAAAATTAGTGTTAATTAGGCAGAAGAGCTTTCCCTCCCTTTCTCTCCCTTTCCTCTCATCCCTGAGATTCTTATTGGGGTAGGGGGTTACTCTCCTGCAGTACAGAGTCAAGTACATACAGGGGAGCATCTGACTCCATTCCTCTTACCCGGGGCAAAGATAGTAATTGATGTAATAAAAACTGACCTCTGCTCCAGAAACCCCATATTTGCATTCAGGATAATATAAATAAATATAGATATTAAAAACTGATCAGCTGTAGAAAGAGGCACATGCATGGTTCACTGGAGAATGTGACACATTAGAATAGGTTGAAAGTACTGTGCAGATATAGCAAAGGAAACAGATATACCTCTGGCCTCAGTCCTAATCTGATTCAATCATTTCTGGGTACATTTCAATGAGAAAACTGAGAAACTAGAGTATTTCTAATCTAAAGGAGATAGCTGGAGAAGTGATGGCTTGGAAACCATATCATGTGAGCAAAGGTGGAAGAATCTGAGTACTCTGGTAGGTCATCCCACAGATAAGGGGAAAGATTCACTTTCTTTTGATTTCTCACATACAAGAAGAGGCATATTTTAGCATCGTATAAATAAGACTTTTTCTAACAGAGATTTCAGCAACACAATGAGCTGCTTTGAAAAGTAGTGAGTCCTCTTGTCATTGGAAATAGTCAGGTGGCAGCTGCGATGGCCATCTGTTGGAGGATTTGCAGAAGAAATTTGCATTTGATTTAGAAAGTTGGTCTGTTTGAGATTTTAGGACCCTGACAATTCTAAATCTCCACCAAGTTTAATTGATCATCATCTGAATATTCTCTTTCTAGCTATTATCCTGTAGAGTTCTCTTCCTTGATAATCTGCAAATTCAGAGTTGTTTTTACTTCTGGAGTTGAAGTCAAGACTTTATCACTTACATTGTGATTTCTAGTAAATTATTTAATCTTCTCTGTAAAAGGTAGATATCAATCTTCCTATTTTATTGGGTTATTATAGTGATTAAATGAAACAATACCTGTAAAGCATGCATAGCACTTAGAACAGAACCTAGCAAGCACTCAATACCCAATGGCTATAATTAGTTTATTAGCCTCTTCACTTGTCTTACTCCATCTTTCATTTAGCTACCTACTCATCCTTCACATGTCTATTGTTTAATTTCTCTTACTTTCAGTGAATTTCTCTTGTCACGTGATTAAAGAACCACTTGAGCAATTGAATTTTCATACCTTTCCCATTTAAAAATTGTTTTCCTGATATATGCTATCATGTTAGTCATTTTACTATCAATTTATAGGCGTTTTTTATATATTAGATCTATGGAAATAGTTGTAACATTTTCCCCAGCTTATCCTTTGTCTTTTGGCTATAGAACTATTGAAGGTTCTTTTGAAAGTTAGAGCATGTAGAATATTTTCAAAATATATAATGTTTATCAATCTTTTTATTCATGCAGAGCCCCCACTCTTATCTTTACTCTTACTGACTCCAAAAGGGAATTTTAAAAAAATATATATTTTTTAAATTGAAGTATAGTTGGCTTACAATGTTTCAGGTGCACAACAAGTTGATTCAGTTATACAAATACACATTTATTATTTTTTAAATTATTTTCCATCATAGGTTATTATAAGATATTGACTATAGTTCCCTATGCTATACAGTAAACCTTTGTTGCTTGATGAATATCTACAAAAGGGGATTAAAAGAAGTGGCTCCTTGCATTATCATTATGAAATGAGCAGTCTGCTGTCTTACAAAATAAAGTATTCCATCATCAAGATGCTTTGGCATCGTGCTTTTAAAAGGGACTCACCCTTTTTGACAGTAATTTTCCCAGTGTCTCTGCTGCTAAAGAATAGCTTTTCTTAACATTTTGTAGCTAAGTCACTACAGAGGCTCACTGCAAGTCTCCAGACAGACTGGAACTATTGTAACCATTATCCTTCAGTTCAGTTCAGTTGCTCAGTCATATCCGACTCTTTATGATCCCATGGACTGCAGAACCCAAGGCCTCCCTGTCCATCTCCTGGAGTTTACTCAAACTCATATCCATCAAGTTGGTGATGCCATCCAACCATCTCATCCTCTGTTGCCCACTTCTCCTGGCTTCAGTCTTTCCCAGCATTAGGGTCTTTTCTAACGAGTCAGTTCTTTGCATCAGGTGGCCAAAGTATTGGAGCTTCAGCATCAGTCCTTCCAATGAATATTCAGGACTGATTTCCTTTAGGATTGACTGGTTTAATCTCCTTGCAGTCCAAGGAACTCTCAAGAGTCTTCTCCAACACCACAGTTCAGAAACATCAATTCTTCGGCACTCAGCTTTCTTTATGGTCCATCACTCACATCCATACATGTCTACTGGAAAAACCATAGCTTTGACTATATGGACCTTTGTCAGCAAAGTAATATCTCTGCTTTTTAATACGCTGTCTAGATTGGTCAAAGCTTTTCTCCCAAGGAGCAAGCGTCTTTTAATTTTATGGCTGCAATCACCATCTGCAGTGATTTTGGAGCCCAGAAAAATAAAGTCTCTCACTGTTTCCATTGTTTCCCCATCTATGTGCTATGAAGTGATGGGACCTGATGCCATGATCTTTATTTTTTGAATGCTGAATTTTAAGCAGCTTTTCCACTCTCCTCTTTCACCTTCATTAGTTCCTCTTTGCTTTTTGCCATAAGGGTGGTATCATCTCCATATTTGTCATATCATCTCCATACTGACATTTCTTGGTAAGTACCATTATCCTTAACTGCCAGTAAATAATCAGATTGCCAGCCAAACCTACACTTGTGGCAACAGGAAATTAAGTCCCTACTGCTTAAACAAAACAAACTGAATTAGTTGGCAATAATGCTGATATTTTTTAGGTCCATCTTTAGGCCAGTCACTGAAAGGAGGCAGCTGTGCTATATACTGGACTTGTATGAAGGCCAGGTTCACTCAGTTCCATTCAGTTCTGTTCCATTCAATTCATACTTCCTGATCTCTCGTTAAGTGCCAGACACTCTGCCTGAGTTATGGACACAAAGAAGAACCCGTTAGTCTTCTGTATACTGTCAGGAGCTCACAGTCTAAATGGGGAAACAAAATAATCCGTGACAACATTAGAGTCAGCAACATCCAGATATAAAGAATATGTTTCAAAAATATAGAGCAGAAACCTGAAAGAGAAGCCTCAGTTTACTTCTAGATTTCTCCTTAATGTTACCTGCATACAGCCAACTCTTTCTTGGTGAGTTATCTTTACTCACAACATTTTAAACACCAAATAAGACTTTTTTTTTTCTCCTCCTAACATCCAAATACATGGTATCTTTTCCAAAACCACATCTCCAACTCTCTGAACACCAATTGGTCCAAAACTCAAAGTCAATTGTGACATTAACTACTTGGAGTTAGTACAGACCCCACAGGTTAAGGGTTCAGTCCCACAGGACAGTCCTGCTTCTGATGCCTGTCACAAGTTCTGGGGCCCGCATGCCTCTCACTGACCAGCTATAAACTGAGGGTTCTCATAACCCCCTCTCAGGTTAGATAATTTATTAGAACAGAACTCAGGAAGACACGTTCCTACTATACCAGTTTATTAGCAAGGATACACTTCAGGAATAGCCAAAATGGGAAAGATGCACAGGGCAAGGAAGCAGGGAAGGGGCAGGGAGAGCCCAAGCCCTCTTCAGGAAGTCCACCCTTCCTGTTCCTGATGTGTTCACCAACCTAGAGGCTTTCTGATTCCCGAAGTGTTGGGTTGTTATAGATTTCCAGTAGACAGGCATGACTGCTTAAATCATTGGCTCTTGGTGGTTAACTCACTCTCCAGCCCCTCTCTCACTTTTAGAGAGCAGGGGCGGGGCTGAAAATTCCAAGCTTCTAATCAAGGCTTGGCCTTTCTGGTGGCCAGCCCCATCCTGCAGCGATGGAGTCCTGCTGGAGTCATCGCATTCGAACAAAGTTGCTCCTGTTACCCTGTCACTCAAGAAGTTCTAAGAACTTTAGATGCTTTGTTCCAGGACTGAGGAAAAAGACCGAACTTTAGATGCCATGCCAGGACATTTTTTGCACTACATTGAGCCTCTTACCTCCCAGACCACACTTACCATCCACCTCTTACCCCTTTCCTGCCCCAATACATTTCTTTTTCTTTTTCTAAAATATTGATTGATATCATGATTATTTTGGCTGTGGTAGGTCTTTGCTGCATGGGAACTTTCTCTAGTTGAGGCGAGTCAGGGCTACTCTTCGTTGCAGTTTCTCATTGCAATGCCTTCTCTTGTAGCAGCTCACGGGCTCAGTAGTTCTGGCGCGCAGGCCTTGTTTGTGGCCCCACGACATTTGGGATCTTCCCAGACCAGGGAATCTAACTGTGTCCCTTGCATTGCAAGGCAGATTCTTAACCACTAGACCACCAAAGAAGCCCTCCATCACATTTCAAGGTGGCCTCTTGACTCTATACCCAGGGGGCTGCCTGACAGCACATTCTTCAGTTTCTGAAACTCAAAACCTTAACATTTGCCTGGATTCCTTCCACTTCTTCTCTTTGAGAGGCTGACCCCTCACTGTACCCTGCCCACTCTTTCTTTGCAGTATTTCTCACTTTTCCCTCAGGCCTTAATCTCATCGTTAAAATAACCTCTTGTCTTAGACAATATTGTTCTCTGCACCTTTTACCCTTTGATTCGTCTACTACTCAGATTCACTTTCCCCAGGCTAATTTCATCTTGCAGTTTTCAGTTTAAAACATGTTGAATAATTCTCCACTGTATACTGGATAAAATCCACGCTCTGAAATCCATCCACAGCAGTGAAATGGACAGGAAGGGCAAGGGAAATTCCATATGGATGGAGAGGAAGGGAAGCTTAGGGAAAGTACTGGCAGTCTCTGCTTTTCCACTCAGCATAGACGCAACTGAGCCACTGGTGGCACTAAGACAGGAAGGGCTGTTTAAAATGTGTGTAATAGTGAAAAGATGCTTATCATGGACACCTGAATATGTATGTCCTCCAGGCTCCGTAGGACATCCTCATGGTTGATCCCTAGGGGAGCAGAGGATGGCCTCACCCAGGTGGGAAGAGATGGGCTCCAGCTCGGGTAAAGAGCACTGAGCCCCAGTCCTCAGTGACCTGGTCATGGGTGGCTCAGCGCACAGCTCGCCCCTTATTCTCTACAGCATCCCGCCACTCACCTGGTTCTACGTGAAAATCACCCTTGGTGTGAGCTTCCAGTTTTTGCTTTGCTTTGCTTTGTTTTAACATTAAGATAGAGAGTATTTGGGGGTACACTGGAGCAAGAATGGATACTCTGTGCTAAATTCACCGGATTCTCTAATTTTGAAGTGTCCAGGGATTTTGGTTTTAAGCACTGGCAAGCACTCTCTTCAGGCATTTCAGTGTGGCCAAGTGACTATCCAGCACTACAGCACCTCTCTGCCAGCCTCCCACTCAGAAAGGTGGCAGGGTGAGAGCTTTCGCTTTAACGGAAATATAGTTGATTTACAATATTTTGTTAGCTTCAGGTGTACACCAAAGTTATCTGTTTATATATATTTATATATATGAATCTACATTTTCCTAATTCTTTTGCATTATAGTTTATTACAAGATATTGAATATAGCTCCCTGTGCTACGCAATAAACCCTGCTGTTTATTTTATATATGGTAGTTAACATCTACCAATCCTACGCTCCCAATTTATCCCCCCTCCCCCACCTTTCCTCTTTGGTAACCATAAGTTTCCTTTCTATGTCTGTGAATCTGTTTCTGTTTTGTAAATAAATTCATTTTTACTATTTTTTAGATTCTACATGTAAGTGATATTAGGTAGTGTTTGACTTAGTATGGTAATCTCTCGGTCCATCCATGTTGCTGAAAATGGCATTATTTCAACCCTTTTTATGGCTGAGTCAGAATGAGAGTTTAAATACCCCAGGAAATGTGTTTCAACTTGGTAACATTTTCCATGGGGCATTCATACAGAATAATTTGGCAGGGCTGCACCATAGACTATCTGAATCGAGACTCAAAAGACTCCTAGATCTAAGCTGTGTCAAAAGAGAGCCACCTCCAAAACCAGCCCAGAGGAAGGAATTTAAACTCCAGAGTTTGGGGAAGTGACGTGAATGATTATTTGAAAAACCAAGAATGTGTCAGTCCTCCTCAGAGTCTTCAGTACGAAGTGTCTGTGAGACAGACTGCTTCAAGGAACTCCAAAACTAGATGGAGAAACCAGAACTAGAACTGGAAATACCCACAGGGTAGAAGCATTCTGAAGAACCATGACCCAACAGCCTCAAGACCTGATTTTATCTTTTATTAAAAAGTGAGACGTAAAGGAGGGGGCGTACAATCACGCTCCCTTCAAAATCCAGATAGAAATTACCCTCCTAAGAAACAATGCTTCTTTAAAAACATATATTTATTTAGTTGGCTGTGCCAGGTCTTCATCGCAGCATGCAGCATGTGAACTCGTAGTTTCAGCAGGAAGCTGCACATGGAATCTAGTTCTCTGAGCAGGAACTGAACCCTGGCCCCTGCATTGGGAGTGCAAAGTCTTAGCCAATGGACCACCAGGGAAGTCCCTTAAATTTTGTGTTTTTCAATTTTTTGGCCTCACTGTGCAGCATACGGGATCTTTAGTTTCCTGACCAGGAATTCAACCCGTACCCTCTGTGTTGGAAGGACAGCATCTTAACCACTGGATTGTGAATGCTTCTTTTTTATACTTCATTTATTATCAAAGTATAGTTGAACCACAATGTATTAATTACTGCTGTACAGCAAAGTAACTCAGTTACACACACACACACATATATATCCTTTTTCATATTTTTTTCCATTATGGTTTATCACAGGATATTGAATATAGTTCCCTGGGCTATACAGTAGGACTCTATTGTCCATTCATTCTATATTTACCAGTTTTCATCTTCTAATCCCAAACTCCTACTTCCACCCTCTCCTCCCCACTTCCTCCTTGGAAACCACCGATCTATTCTCTATGTCCTTGACTCTGCTTCTGTTTCACAGACAGATTCATTTGGATCATATTTTAGATTTCTTATATAAGTGACATCCTAGGGTATTTGTGTCTTTCTCTTTCTGACTTACTTCAAAACAATGCTTCTTTAAAACAAACGCTAGCCTCTCCCCGTGGGTAAGTGATTAGGTTTCATAGATTAATAAGTAGCTATGCATATGCAAGCAGTCCAGAAATGTGCCAGGAAGGGGAAGTTCCAAACCAGACAGAGAAAGGCAGTGGACCTTTTCTCTAAAAGGGAATGCAAACAGCCAAGACTCCTGATACCCCATGAAGCATCAGAGATGGGGAGAATGGAAAAGGATTTTCTTTCTGGGGTTTGCTGCCAACACAATGAGCCCCTGACACCAGCTGCTTTGATTCAAAGCAGACATTCATTCTGCACTAGCTGAACTATGGACTTTGTGGGGAAGCCCCTAGAGCTAGCAGGCTGCTTGCTAATGGAAATGTTTGAACTGGGACAGTAAATTCTGAGAGTCCCCAAAAGCTGGTACCCCAAACAGCAAAAAATAGAAACACTATTCATTTGAAAGTACTTAAAGATGAGTTCCTGACTTGTGAAAGTTACTCTTCTTTCCCTTTTTTTTTTTTTTTTTAAAATAAGCTGCTTCAGCAGCAGTGTTTCTTATTTAAGTATTTTCTAAGGCAAGCAAGGCTACAGATAAGGCTGCTACGGTAGAAGAGGCAGAGCGTCAGTCCAAACAGAAGTGTACATATTTGGGATGTCTAAAATCTCTAAAAACTTGGTGGGTCATGGGAACCAGAAATACAGGAGACATACACTAAGAATGTGTTGAAATCACAGGCCTCATCTAAGTTTCTCTTGAGAGTGAAGAGCATATTTTCCATAGGAAGTCCAAGGCAAGGAGGATCCACAGAGTTAACCTGCATACTGGATTTAAAGAAGCAATCAAGCACAGTCATTTCTAATTCCCAAATGTTCCCTACTTTTTTGAGAAGTGGTTTCCCAGATGGGAGAACTGGCTCAAGATCGTTTAAGCGAGTGTGGCTGGAGGGACCAAGTACCCAGCATTGATTCTGGTGGGGATCTGAATTCCAGATACTCGCATCTATTTCACCCAGAATCTGAACCGTGAACTCTTCTTCAGCCCAGTAACCTAGTATCTAATTCACACGTTCTCCCTTTGCTTGACAGTCCTGACTCCAGTTAAATCAGCTTTAGTGGTTCGGCTGTGGTGGTGCTGGTGCTCAGTCACTCAGTTGTGTTCCAGTATTTGTAAACCCATTGGCTGTAGCCCACCAGGCTCCTCTGTCCACGGGATTTCCCAGGCAAGAATACTGGGGTGAGTGGGTTGCCGTGCTCTTCTCCAGGGGATTTCCCTGACCCAGGGATTACGCCCACGCCGCCAGTGTTTCCTGCACTGACAGATGGATTCTTCACCACTGAGCCACCAGGAAAGCCTGCTTCTGTGCCTTCATGCTGTCTTTTCTCTGCCTGTGTCTATGTATCTTCACATAGTGTGTTCTTTTTACCAGTTCCTCAGGCATACTGGATTAGGGGTCCATTCTATACCAGTGTGACTTCATCTTAATCAGTGACACCTGCAGTGACTCTGTTTCCAAATAAGATCACACTCTGATGGGCTAGGACTTCAACATATGAATTTCGGGGAGGACATAATTCACCCCTTAACACTACATAGAGTTCTATCACAAAGCACTCATTTAAATTCATTGAAATGCTCTCAGCCAAGAACTATAAAAATAAGAAGAAAGGAAAAATACAATGTGAATAATCCGGGCAGTTTCGCCCACTGTTTTACAGTACTTTATGCTACCCAGGGGAGACTGAGGTGGAAGATGAGACTCTGTTCTTCACTCAGTCAGATGCAACTTCCTTTTCCCTCTTGGAAACTCAGCATTAAGTCACTCAGAATATGATCTAGTGTTTAAAAATACGTTATTTGATAATACGTGATATTTTCCCTAGAGGCTGGCTTTATTATTGCACTTTTGATGAGAGGCTGTTTTGTGTTTTGCTGGGCTGCTCTAGTCCGCTCCACAGGGATGGTAGGAAAATGCTTTTACACTTCATTGAATTCTTTCACTTTTACCTAGACTGCCTCCTCCATCCCTCTCTCACCTCAGTCATAACTAAACAAATAAGCCAAGGTGGAAAGCTTTCAGCTTTTCAGTGAAACAAAGAGGGAGTGAAGGAGGAAAAATAAGAAGGAAACAAAAAATGAAAAACCTTTATGCAAGTGTAAGGCTGTATAGGCTATATGATATGGTCTTTTGCCTTCCTGCTCACCCAGACTAAATAAAAATGTCAAAAACCAGGGGGATATGGTGGTGTGAATGGTAGCCCCCGCAAGGGATAAGTCCACATCCTAATCCCCAGAACAAGTAAATGTTACCTTATTTGGAAAAAGGATCTTAGTCAGTCAGTTCAGTCAGTCAGTTCAGTCGCTCAGTAGTGTCCGACTCTTTGCGACCCCATGAATCGCAGCACGCCAGGCCTCCCTGTCCATCACCATCTCCTGGAGTTCACTCAGACTCATGTCCGTCGAGTCGGTGATGCCATCCAGCCATCTCATCCTCGGTCGTCCCCTTCTCCTCCTGCCCCCAATCCCTCCCAGCATCAGAGTCTTTTCCAATGAGTCAACTCTTCGCATGAGGTGGCCAAAGTACTGGAGTTTCAGCTTTAGCATCATTCCTTCCAAAGAAATCCCAGGGTTGATCTCCTTCAGAATGGACTGGTTGGATCTCCTTGCAGTCCAAGGGACTCTCAGGAGTCTTCTCCAACACCACANCTTGGGGAAGGATTTGGTCACTGCCTTACGAACCTCCATCCACAGTTCTTCAGGCTCTCTGTCTACCAGATCTAATCCCTTAAATCTATTTGTCACTTCCACTGTATGATCATAAGGGATTTGATTAGGTCATACCTGAATGGCCTAGTGGTTTTTCCTACTTCCAGTTTGTGGCTAAAGGATTTGATATATTAAGACTTGTCTTTGGATATAGGATATTTTTTTGATAGGCTTAACATTTTTTGCCAATGGTTTTTAAGCAGTTAGTTGTGGTTTTGTGTCTTCATAAGAAGAGGTGATCTCATGTCTTTCTACTCCACCATCTTCTCTCCATCCCTCTAATCTTCTATCAGGGAAACACATTTCACCCTTCCTGGCACAGAAATATCTCAGTCCCCCAAGTCTACCTGTTTAAGTCCTTGGGAAACACCTTAGGGATCAGCAGGCAGGCTGTTTGAGGTCACCAATAGGTGTGTTATTCCCTGCTCTGGTGTGTCATCTATTGAATCTCACCTTGCTCTAAGAAAATACTGGCTCCCATTTTATTTAGTAAGTCTCTTCCTTTTGAAGCGGGGGACAGTCATTCTGACATGTACAAAAATGAATGAGCAATAATATTAGGTAAAAGGAAATATTAATCACCTTGGCTTTGTCAGTCCATTAACTCTCATCACAATACAGCCATAGCTGGAGACGTGGCCGGCGAGCCACGTCGGAGCAGAGCAGGCAGTTCCAGTGTTCATAAGGAATTCCATTCTCCTTCCTTCCTCACACCAAGAGCGACCCGAGGCTCTGCTGGGGTGGTAAGGATGGACTGAGCAGGGTTAGGCAGCGCACTTCAGGCCCATCCATCCGTGTGTAGGAATCTGAGAAATTCGGGAGGGACTGGAGCCGGTTAGTTTGTCTTTCTGGCATCTCACAGGAGGGCCGTTGGGACATTTCCTCTTCCTAGTGCCCTTCCTTTTGAGAGACGGTGCACTGATTTTGGCCCAGGAGGCTTCTCCTGGTTTTTTTGGTCTTCTTGGCCTCTAGGGTCTCCTCAAGGTGACGGGTGAATCAGAGAAACCAAAAGTTTTGTTTTCTTTACAAATGTCCTATCCTGTTCTCAGCGCACTTCCTGAATGCCCCTATCACCTGGCTCATGAAGACTGCCTGGTTTTCATCTCTTTCCTGTGTACCTTAGCCGACTTCATCATAGTTGACAGGGTCCACCATACAAGTTTCACTCTTTCTGATACACAAGTAATATAATGTTCATACTAGCCTTGCACACGTGGTCTTCATAGTCCTGTTATGGGTCATGATCTGGGATTGCGCCCCTTTTTGATAAAACTGGTGATGCAGATTTGTTGCTGTTAGGCTCTCTGCAGGTTCTCTGGCCTTGCTTGTATCCGTTCTTATCACCTGAGGTGCAACCATGGGCAAGAATAATTGTGATGTCCTGTCAGGTCGGGAAGAACCTTAATCCAAAACTGATAACCCATCCCTGAACTTGGGGTTCTCCCAAGAACCTGCCAAACTTATCCTTATAGATTCCTTGTTCTTCCATTGAGAAAGGGACATGCACTCTAGTACTTGCCCCATTTCTGTCAGCTATTTATGGAACAGATAAAGGCTCTGTGAAGCAAACGTGAGAACTAATTTTAAACCTGATTGGGGACAGCACTGGGAGCTCTGATTTGGGAATTTCTGACTTGAAAGGGTAAGGAAGGGGTGGGTCTAGAGGCTGAAAGCCATGTTAAAGGGGAGTAAACAGGTTTCTGAGGAGGAGCCTTGCTGAGCTGATGGCTAGTTAGCCATTGGAAGCAGAGATCTGTGACAAGTTCTGCCTCCCAGTCTTTTGAAGAAATGGAGAGAGGCTACACAAACACACGGTAGGAGTTTCTTAGACTGGGGGTCTTGTTATTGTTTCGTAGCTAAAAGTCGTGTCTGACTCTTTTGCGACCCCCTGGACTGTAACCTGCCAGGCTCCTCTGTCCAAGGGATTTCTCAGGCAAGAATACTGGAGTGGGTTGCTTATGCATTTTCCATATTTACATATACATCAGAGGGCTGACAACTAGAGATTCTGGGGTGGATGGAGGGAGCCCTCGAGACTAGAGTGACAAGACCAAAGAGGGAGATGGCAAAGGAGATCACAGAATGCCCTTCCTCAGAGTTGGTGGCACAAAACAGGAAGATGTTACGGGTCATGAAGAGGGTGACCCAGTATGGAGTATCCAAGATGCAAGGGACAGGCATGTAGCTTTGAAGACCAAGGGAGAGTAAGAAGGAGAGTCAGAGAGAGAGTGAGATTACCATTTAAACCGCCCCTCTGTGGGCACCTATGCCGGCACTTCCGATTTCCTGAAAGGCCGGGAACCAACCATTTCACACCGAAAAGTCTAACTGCTTCAGCCTGTTTCTGATACCACTTCTCTTGGTGACGGGGGAGGGGGATGGGGATGAGAATTTTGTGATGATTGGGCTTTAGCCACTACTTGATATGAGCGTTCAACCGCTATCACTCTTAAATCTCCCGTCAGGGAGAAGCTGCTGGGCCAAGACCTGTACGGTATGAGGTGAGCCTCTCTCCCCTCTGCTTGTCACCTGTCATTGTGAGCTGTTGTCAGTCAAGGAAGCCTAGCATCATAAGCTGAGAGGAGTTAGGCTGTAGCTGCCCCACATCCACTTTCTCAGAAGGAGAGGACAGGAAAAGAAGTAGAGATGATAAGAGGGGAAAGGACCAAGGGGAAGGGACGAGTAGTGCCTGAATGAGAGTTCTGGGGCCTGACGGCAGGCTCACCAAATGCAGTAAAATTGAGGCAAAAGGTTTAGGTGGCCACGTGTCAGCTGTGAAGGAGCTGCATTTGGCAGTCCTCAAGTGCCAGGTCCTCCCAACGAAGGGTGAAATAAACAGAACCTCCATGGGCATCCCTTAGTGGCCACTAAACGTGTCACTGACCTAGGTCCTTGAACTTTTTAATTAAATAGACATTGGTAAGAGGCCAGCAAGGACTTCAGGCAGGGCATCATTAGATCCGTGCTGCAGCGTGGGAAAACAAGAAGCTTTGCTCCTGCTCACTCCCCAAGAGGAGGCTAGCTAGTTCCTGAAAGAGAGTAATGCCAGGAGCGGGTCAGTGGATTGGGCNGACCTGGGTTCGATCCCTAGGTTGGGAAGATCCCCTGGAGAAGGGAAAGGCTACCCACTCCAGTATTCTGGCCTGGAGAATTCCATGGACTGTATAGTTCGTGGGATCGCAAAGAGTCAGACGTGACTGAGTGACTTTCACCAATTAATGTCCCTTCACAATCTATTTTACATGCATTTATTTAATTCTATTCACATCGACAACTGTCACACAAACTACAAAAAGTACAAAAGCATAATCCATCTTCCAATACCAGGTCAGGGTCAAGTTGAAAGAGAGGAACTATACAGTAAATCACAAGAAGAGTTCAGGCGTCCTGAACAAAGCACACTGCCTGTCACATGATGTATTTAAAGCTGTAAATACTGCCACAGGAGAATCTCTTGTCTTTGCAGCGGCCACACAGTTCCTGCCGATGGGGCCTCCTTAGATTGATGTGTCTTTTCTTTTGAGGGCAGGAACAACGAGACTTTGAACAGGTCTTTAGAAAAGAAGCAACAGTTTGGGCACTAAATGATCAAATTTAGTTGGTCAGATAAAAATATTCCTCCCTACCACTCATACCTGCTATCTTTATCCTTTGAATCCCACAAGAAGTCCGAGACTAAGTTTTACAAGACCACTTACTGCCCATAAAGCGTCGTGCATTTTTTTTCCAAATGAATGGCCAAAGATGATCTTTAAGAGAAGACTGCTGAGCCAATCCAGAAGATATAAGAGAGAAGTTATAAAAGTTAAAGTTGTGTAGTCTTTTCATTATGTAGGTTTTCACATTTTGCAGCCATGTGGGAGTGAGGAGTAGTGAGTACTAAGTGATTTGATTACCTGAACTGCAGTGATTCTCAACTGGTAGTATTTTACCTACTAGCAGTCATTTCAGAATATCTGGAGTATTTTTGGTTAAGACTGGAGAGAAGGATGTTCTAGNGGAGTAGTGAGTACTAAGTGATTTGATTACCTGAACTGCAGTGATTCTCAACTGGTAGTATTTTACCTACTAGCAGTCATTTCAGAATATCTGGAGTATTTTTGGTTAAGACTGGAGAGAAGGATGTTCTAGGCAGCAGCCCAACCTTTTTGGTACCAGAGGACCAGTTTCTTAGACAATTTTTTCATGCAATGGGGATGGGAGGTCGGTTGGGGATGATTCAAGCACATTACATTTATTGTAATAATAATAGAAATAAAGTGTACATCAGCTCCAACTCATATCACCAGGCATGAGGTCCTGAAGGTTGTGGACCCCTATTCTAGAGGAAGCTAAATGTTTTCCTTTCACACATGGCTAATCTTTGCTGGAATTTGAAGTGTTTTTAACCATTATCGCATTCTATCTTCTGATATTTTAAAAAAAAAAAAAATCACACTCCAAGGAGACTGGTATACTGCCCTGGTCCACCGTCCCAATCCTGTTAATCTTTGAAAATTTATGATCACTAGTCTATTTTCTGCATATATCCATAGCCAAAAAGAATAAGCCAAGCTTTATCTTTTATATTGTGAAAACAGGGATTTTTGTTTTCCAAATGAGTCTCATATGGTTTATCAAATGTTGGATTATCTTCCACCCTCCAGCTGATGAGTATGCATCCTTAAGAAAATTCTAACAGTAACATACTCACATAGTGTCCACTCTATGTACTGCTCTAAGCACTTTATATAAGTCCATTTAGTACTCACATCACCTTTATAAGGAATAAAAAGCTCAATGAAAAAATATTGTAATAAAAAAAAATCAGGATTTACTCTAAAGGTAGGTTTCTGGTTTTGGTAACGATAGGTTAGGTAGTTCTGACTAAGTCTTCTGCTTAGGACAACTAGATAAGCTGAGCAAAGATACTAGTTAAAATCAAGAACTACTTGAAGGCACTGAGGAATTACCAAAGTATCCCAGAGAAGGAAACCCAGAAAGAGAGATGAGCCTGACATTTGGGACTATTTTCTCTTCAAAGGCAATTCTGTAACAGGTAAAATTTTAAAACAACAGGAAGCTGAAAATGAGCTTCAGAAGCTGATGAGGCTAAGGAATCTTAAATATATCAAAATGGGAGAGCACTGGTTAACAATTTAGGTTTTGTGCTGGGACCCTGAAAGGCTACACCCTAGAGTAAGAATGAAAGAAAAATTCATCAGCCTTCACAGATGCTGAAGCCTAACTTCAAAACAGCTCAATTATAACTGGCAAATAGTAATCAGAAATTGCTAGTATCTTCATCTGCCCAACATAAGCAAACAAGTCTTCTGTGAAAAGATACTATTCTGGCCTCAAATTATCACTATAATTTTTCACATACAATATATAGCACTCAAAAGTAACCAAGTATCTAAGGAGACAGAACAACAATTCCTTGAAAACCAAGGAATGTGAAGAGGATAGCAATAGAACCACAGAAGATTAAGCTAATGGGGTTTTCTGGTACAGATTTTAAGAAAATGATGCTTAATATGCTCAAAGAAATTAGGCTGGTATTTCCAGCTGAGAAATGGACATTTATAAAGACATAAAAATTCTAGTACTGAAAAATGAAGTAAGGGGAATCTATAACTAAATAGGTAGATGTACTGGAAAAAGCAGGAGGAAAAACAAGAGAAATGAAAGATGGTATAGTAGATGATATCCAAACTGCGGTAAGGAGACAGAAAAGCATAGTAAACAGAAAAAAGCATAAAAAACTTAAGGGATATAGTGACAGTTCTAATACAGTAATTAGAAGAAAAGAGAATGGAGGTAGAAGTAATATCTTAAATTACAATAATGGATAATTTTCCAAACATGATAGAAGTCTCCAAGTTACAGACTCGAGAAATTGTAAGCAGGTAAATACAAAGAAACCACAATTAGGCATAGAATTATAAAACTTCTAAAAATCAAAGCAGAGAGGAATATCTTTTTTTTTTTCTTTTTTTTTTTTGTATTTATTTTTTTTACACGAACTCCCAAACATGAAAAAAGCAGACTTAAGGTGAAAAAAATGAGATATTACTTCAAAGGAGCTACAATGAGACCAACAGCCACTTGACAGAAACAATGAAGGTCAGATCCTTAAGAGGCAGAAAGAAACTACTACCAACCTAAAAACTTTACACTCAGCAAAAACAACCTTTAAAAAAGCTATCCCGACAAAACAAAATGTGTCACCTTCAGACATGCATTACAGGGCATATTAAAATGAGATATTCAGGTAAAAAGAAAGTGGTCCCAGATACAAAAAGAATCTAAAAGCAGCAGAAAAGAGTAAATATGCAGTTAAAACTAATTAGACTACAAAAATAATGTCTTTTGAAGTTTAAAAATAATATACAACAATAACAGCAAAGAAGTTAGGATTAAGTGATAAGGGATTAGCGTGTTCTAAAGTCACTGCATTGTCAAGGAGTGGTAAGATCATCATCTACATAAATTGCTGAAGCAAACTGTAAGATGAACCTTGAAAAATAGTAAAAAATGAATAACTGCCAAGATAAGGGAGAGTGATTTAAAAAAAAAAAAACTCAAGTGAAAGTTAGGATTAAGTGATAAGGGATTAGCGTGTTCTAAAGTCACTGCATTGTCAAGGAGTGGTAAGATCATCATCTACATAAATTGCTGAAGCAAACTGTAAGATGAACCTTGAAAAATAGTAAAAAATGAATAACTGCCAAGATAAGGGAGAGTGATTTAAAAAAAAAAAAACTCAAGTGAACACAATAAGTTAAAGGAGTATAATAGTAAGAAGATATATTTAAATCCAAAGTAATTATAGTAAACTGAGAATGTCAGACTAGAAAAACTAAAAATAGTTTTAAAATATTAGACTAATTTTTAAAATTCTAAGAAGTATAAAAATTTTTAAGTGAAAGGTTCAGGTAAAAATTCTTGATTATGAAAATCAACGATGTCACACTTTTCTGAAAAGCTTAAAGAGCCATCTCCTGCAAGCTGTTTAAGAGCTCATCAAATTCTGTGACACCCTAGACTTTGGAGACACCATGAAATCTGATTACAGCTATAACAGTTAGTATCTGTTTAACTTTGGGCAACTTACTTTCATACTGAACTTTAGCTTTTTGTTCTATATCATGGGAATAACCAGAGAAGGCAAAGGCAACCCACTCCTGTACTCTTGCCTGGAAAATCCCATGGATGGAGGAGCCTGGTAGGTTGCATTCGATGGGGTCGCTTCACTTTCACTTTTCACTTTCATGCATTGGAGAAGGAAACAGCAACCCACTCCAGTGTTCTTGCCTGGAGAATCCCAGGGACGGGGGAGCCTGGTGGGCTGCCGTTTATGGGGTCACACAGAGTCGGACACGACTGAAGTGACTTAGCAATGGGAATAAAACCTACTTCAAAGGTTAGGATACAGGAGATAGTTAAAAGCACTTGGCTCCAAGTTTGACACATAGCTTAATATGGAGGAGAAAATGGCAATCCACTCCAGTATTCTTGCCTGGGAAACCCCATGGACAGAGGAGCCTGGTGGGCTACAGTCCACGGGGTTGCAAAGAGTCAGATATGACCACCACTACCAAGAGCTTGGTTCAGTTCAGTTCAGTCACGTCTGACTCTCTGCAATCCCATGAATCGCAGCACGCCAGGCCTCCCTGTCCATCACCATCTCCCGGAGTTCACTCAGATTCACGTCCATCAAGTCCGTGATGCCATTCAGCCATCTCAACCTTGGTCGTCCCCTTCTCCTCCTGCCCCCAATACCTCCCAGCATCAGAGTCTTTTCCAATGAGTCAACTCTTCGCATGAGTTGGCCAAAGTACTGGAGTTTTGGCTTTAACATCATTCCTTCCAAAGAAATCCCAGGGTTGATCTCCTTCAGAATGGACTGGTTGGATCTCCTTGCAGTCCAAGGGACTCTCAAGAGTCTTCTCCAACACCACAGTTCAAAAGCATCGATTCTTTGGCGCTCAGCTTTCTTCACAGTCCAACTCTCACATCCATACATGACCACAGGAAAAACCATAGCCTTGACTAGACGGACCTTAGTCGGCAAAGTCATGCAGATCTCTGCTTTTGAATATACTATCTAGGTTGGTCACAACTTTTCTTCCAAGGAGTAAGCGTCTTCTAATTTCATGGCTGCAGTCACCATCTGCAGTGATTTTGGAGCCCCCAAAATAAAGTCTGACACTGTTTCCACTGTTTCCCCATCTATTTCCCATGAAGTGATGGGACCAGATGCCATGATCTTCGTTTTCTGAATGTTGAGCTTTAAGCCAACTTTTTCACTTTCCTATTTCACTTTCATCAAGAGGTTCTTTGGGCTTCCCTGGTGGCTCAGAGGTTAAAGCGTCTGCCTCCAATGCGGGAGACCCGGGTTCGATCCCTGGGTCGGGAAGATCCCCTGGAGAAGGAAATGGCAACCCACTCCAGTATTCTTGCCTGGAGAATCCCATGGACGGAGAAGCCTAGTAGGTTACAGTCCACGGGGTCGCAAAGAGTCGGACACGACTGAGCGACTTCACNGCCCCAAAAATAAAGTCTGACACTGTTTCCACTGTTTCCCCATCTATTTCCCATGAAGTGATGGGACCAGATGCCATGATCTTCGTTTTCTGAATGTTGAGCTTTAAGCCAACTTTTTCGCTCTCCTCCTTCACTTTCATCAAGAGGCTTTTTAGCTCCTCTTCACTTTCTGCCATAAGGGTGGTGTCATCTGCATATCTGAGGTTATTGATATTTCTCCCAGCAATCTTGATTCCAGCTTGTGTTTCTTCCATTCCAGCATTTCTCATGATGTACTCTGCATATAAGTTAAATAAGCAGGGTGACAATATACAGCCTTGACATACTCCTTTTCCTATTTGAAACCAGTCTGTTGTTTCTTGTCCACTTCTAACTGTTGCTTCCTAACCTGCAGACAGATTTCTCAAGAGGCTGGTTAGGTGGTCTGGTATTCCCATCTCTTTCAGAATTTTCCACAAGTATCTTTATAAACACCACTCTTATGGCAGAAAACAAAGAAGAACTAAAGAGCCTCTTGATGAAAGTGAAAGGTAAAAAAAAAAACTGATTTAAAAGTCAACATTCAAAAAATGAAGATTATGGCATCTGGTCCCATCACTTCATGGCTAATAGATGGGGAAACAATAGAAACAGTGAGAGACTTTATTTTTCTGGGCTCCAGAATCACTGCAGATGGTGACTGCAGCCATGAAATTAAAAGACACTTGCCCCTTGGAAGAAAGGCTATGATCAACCTAGACAGCATATTAAAAAGCAGAGACATTACTTTGCCAACAAAGGTCCGTCTAGTCAAAGCTATGGTTTTTCCAGTAGTCATGTATGGATGTGAGAGGTGGACTGTAGAGAATTGATGCTTTTGAACTGTGGTGTTGAAGAAGACTGTTGTGAGTCCCTTGGACTGCAAGGAGATCCAACCAGTCAATCCTAAAAGAAATCAGTCCTAAATATTCATTGGAAGGACTGATGCTGAAGCTGAAACTCCAAAGCTAAAACTTTGGTCACTTGATGCGAAGAACTGATCCATTGGAAAAGACCCTGATGCTGGGAAAGACTGAAGGAAGGAGGAGAAGGGGATGCCAGGGGATGAGATGGTTGGATGGCATCACTGACTTGATGGACATGAGTTTGAGCAAGCTCTTGGGAGTTGGTGATGGACAGGGAAGCCTGGCCTGCTGCAGTCCGTGGGGTCACAAAGAGTTAGACACCATTGAGCGACTAAACTAACAGAGGATTTCTCTGATGGTCCAGTGGTTAAAACTGAGCCTTCCAATGCAGAGCGTGCAGGTTCAAGCCCTGGTTGGGGAACTAAGATCCCACATGCCTCTAAGATCCCACAGGGCCAAAAAACCAAAGCAGAAAACAGAAGTAATATTGTAACAAATTCAATAAAGACTTTTAAAATTGTACCCATGAAAAATATTAACAAATCTTAAAAAAAAATAAAGACGTGGGAGATTCGAAAATATAGAGGAGAAGAAAAGGTGGAGGCAGAAATGGGAGTGTTGTCACAAACTAAGGAAGCCAAAGAATGCCAGCAGCCACCATGAGCTGGACAAGGGGGGGAAGGGCATCCCTCCAGAACTTCAAGAGGGAGCACAGCCCTGACAACACTTTGATTTCAGACATCTGGTCTCCAGACCCCTGAGCGGATACATTTCTGTTGCGATTAGCCACCTAGTTTGTGATCATGTATAAGGGCAGCCATGGGCTTCCCAGGTGGTGCTGATGGTAAAGAACCCACCTGCCAATGCAGGAGACTTGAGAGACATGGGTTTTCTCCCTGGCTAGGGAAGATCCCCTGGAGAAGAGCATGGCAACTCATCCAGTATTCTTGTCTGGAGAATCCCATGGGCAGAGGGGCTTGGCGGGCTACAATCCACAGAGTTGCAAAGTTAGACAGACTGAAGTGACTTAGCACGCTCGCATGCACACAATGGCAGCTGAGGAAGCTAATACAGGGAGTAAAAGTATGAAAGGGACAAAATGGACTTAATAGAATCAGTGTCAAAGCCCAGAGTCTAGGAAATCCCTATCTTCCACACCCCACACACCAAGCAAGCAAGAGCCATACACACCAAACGTGTGCATCACTGGGTCTAGAAGCTTTCTCAGCCATCTTTCTCCTTACTATTTGGAGAGGCTCACACATTGATAGCAGTCAGTAAATAACTTGCGGATGTCCAGTATGAATAATGCCTGTTTGTTTTACCCACAGTTTGCTTAGCCTGCCACTGATCCATCCTGCTGGAGGACCTGTAATGAAGTAACAAAGGTCAGAAGGCAAAGCATCTACTACTGGAAAAGATGAAACCACACAAAACCACTCCAGACTGTCTACAGAGCAAGACAGTAGGAAGCATTCTACCTAAACCGGCTGTGCTGCTGTTAGCTCCAGCAGGGCTACCTGGTGCCACCAGTCCCCGGGCCTTTGAGGTCTCTGTAGAATAGTTAGGTGGCTTCTTCACTTTCCCCACTGCTGGTTGGGATTCAAATTTTTCAAGCCTGAGAAGTCAGTTTCCTGCTGACAACTGCTTGCCAGCCCCAAAATTTTATTGATCTTGTCTCCACTGCTATTCTCTTTGTTTTAAAGCTTTTTAAAATGTATCTTTAAAATTCCTTTATCATCATTCTAGAAGGATGAAGGAGGGAGGGATGGAGAGAAGGAAGCAATGAGGGAGGGAGGAAGGGAGAGAGGCTAAAGTTAACGTATACGTTTAATCTGCCATCTTTAACTAGAACGATGCAAATTTTTCATCTGATGATTTGTACCTTGATTCAGTTTTGGAAAATTCTTAGCTATTATCCCTTCAAATCTTGCTTCTCTGCTGAGTCATTTTTTCTTTTCCTACAGTAACAAGTCACCATAAACACAGCAGCTTGCTGCTGCTGCTGCTGCTAAGTCGCTTCAGTCGTGTCCAACTCTGTGTGACCCCATAGACGGCANTTATCCCTTCAAATCTTGCTTCTCTGCTGAGTCATTTTTTCTTTTCCTACAGTAACAAGTCACCATAAACACAGCAGCTTGCTGCTGCTGCTGCTGCTAAGTCGCTTCAGTCGTGTCCAACTCTGTGTGACCCCATAGACGGCAGCCCACCAGGCTCCCCCATCCCTGGGATTCTCCAGGCTCATAGTTCTGTAAGTCAGAAGTCCAAGTGGGCTCTGCTGTCAAAATCAAGGTGTCAGCCGTCTGAGTTTTTACCTGGAGGTAAGAAAATAGAGGGAGAAATCTGCTTCCTCGTCCATTCCAGTTGTTGGCAGGCACTCAGTTCCCTGTGCCTGGGGCTGAGGTTCGCGAGTCCCTGTGGGCTGTTAGCCTCCTTCAGCTCTCCTCGGATCCCCGCACTCATCACATGCACCCACCATCTTCAGACCCCCAACATCTGTCAAGTCCTGCTCACACTTGCTTGCTTTGCGGGTTTGTGCAAATACATAGGGCCCACCTGAAAAATTCAGGACAATCTGCCTATTTTTAGGCCTTTAACAACCTTAATTACATCTGTAAAGTCCCTCTTGCCAAGTAATACAACATATTCATAGGTTCCAGAAATTTGGGTGTGGATATCTTTGGTGGGGAGGTCTGCTTGCCATAGCTGTTATTCCCTCAAGCGCCTCTTTTGAATCTCTCAAGCTAGTATTTGTATTTCTTAATTGTGTTCTAAATATATTTATCTGCAAAGAAAGGGGTTCTAGGTAAATTCTCTGATTCTTTTAACTATAATCTACATTTCATTCCACTTAATAATGTAAAGTTTTTGATGACTACAATTTTAATTTCCTGATTTTCTGATATGCATCTGTTCTTGTTTCATTTAACAATTCTTGTTCTTTCTAACGGCAGTTACTTCTTCTATCGATCTAGACCAGTGATTCTCAACCAGGAGTGGTTTTGCCTCCGATTTTTGGTTGTCACAACTTGGTGGATGGTACTGGCATCTAGTGGATAGAAGCCAGGAATGCTACTCGACATTCTACAATACACAGGACAGGCCTTCTGAAACAAAGAATTATTCAGCCCAAAATGTCCAAAACGCCAACGTTGAAAAACTTTGGTCCAGATCACCTTAAATATATGCATTTTAAAAGTTTCATCAGCCTGTTTCATCTAGAGAGAATTCATGGGTTTTAAATTATTTATTTATTTATTTATTGTTGGCTGTGCTGGGTCTTTGTTGCTGTGCAGACTTTTCTCTAGTTGTGGCGAGTCAGGGTTGCTCTCTAGTTGCTGTTTGGGCTTCTCACTGAGGTGGCTTCTCCTGCTGGGGAGCACGAGCTTGAGGACACAGGGGCTTCAACAGCTGGGGCACATGGACTCAGCCTCCCAGGCTCTAGAGGACAGGCTCAGCAGTTGTCGCGCATGGGCTTAGTTGCTCTGAGCTCTGCGGAATCTTCCTGGATCAGGGATTAAACCATGTCCCCTGCACTGGCAGGCAGATTCTTTACCACTGAGCTACCAGGGAAGCCCAGGAATTCGTGTTTTGATGTTTTATTTTGTTGGCTTTGTTAGCATCAGAATTCTTCATTGTTTTTGGTTTGCAAGCTCATTTTCAGAGAAAGGTTCTTTTCCTCTGGGGCTTCCCTGGTAGCTCAGCTGGTAAAGAATCCACCTGCAGTGTAGGAAACCCCCTTTGGATTCCTGGGTCAGGAAGTTCCCCCAGAGAAGGGATAGGCTGCCTACTCCAGTATTCACGGGTTTCCCTGGTGGCTCAGATGGTAAAGAATCTGCCTGCAGTTCGGGAGACTTGGGTCTAATCTGGCTCTACCTCCTTCTGATTATCAGTTTTGAGGGTAGGCCTACCAGGATTGACCCCCAATTCAGGACTCCTGTCCCCTGGTGATTTGGGGAGAGCCCAGAGCAAGCTCAGTTTCTATTTCCTTCTGCTTCCCTAGCCCTGATGCTCCCCTAAAGCCTAGGACCTGGGTGGTGAGCAGCAACAACTTTGGACGTGCACCAGGGACCCTGACCCCAGGCCTTGCAGTCCAACAATGAACTTGCTCTGGTCTTCCATGTTACCTGGAGCAAAACTGGTCTATAACTTCAGTATCCCACTTACCTTTTACAATGTCTTTGACTTTGGTTCTTACATTTTCTAACTGCTATGCATTTGGGACAAAGAGTTATCTGGACTGGATGGCCACTGCATAGTCATGTTGCTGTGACTTTAAAAAGATATTTGTTGTTCAGGAAAAAAAAATGTATTTAAATGTACATCTTCAAGACTACAAAAGCCATCTTGAGCTTAACTCACTTCCTCTTAGAAATTTCACAAAACAACTTTTTTTAAAGCATGCTGGAAGGCAGACAAGGCACAACAGAAACGGTTAAAACAATACATGAATGGGTACAAAGTATTCACAATCCACAAAGCAGTCAAGTAACATGCGAAGAGTTGACTCATTGGAAAAGACTCTGATGCTGGGAGGGATTGGGGGCAGGAGGAGAAGGNCAGACAAGGCACAACAGAAACGGTTAAAACAATACATGAATGGGTACAAAGTATTCACAATCCACAAAGCAGTCAAGTAACATGCGAAGAGTTGACTCATTGGAAAAGACTCTGATGCTGGGAGGGATTGGGGGCAGGAGGAGAAGGGAAGAGGATGAGATGGCTGGATGGCATCACCAACTCGATGGACATGAGTTTGGTTGAACTCCGGGAGCTGTTGATGGACAGGGAGGCCTGGTGTGCTGCAATTAATGTGGCCGCAAAGAGTCAGACAGGACTGAGCGACTGAACTGAATATGCAAAGACAATACATTTTCAGAATGAAAGTCCTACTTGCCAGAACAGTAATCAAAAAGGAGGAAATGAGCTCGTCTCTGATCATCTAGAAGTTTTCATGCGAGAAACAGAATTCTACAATTTGACCATGTGTTTTCTGTTTTCATACAAGCTCTCTAAAACGAGTTGATTTTATTTAATTCCATTCACAAATGTTTACTGCGGTTAGTGCTAGAGAAACATAGCTGAGTAAAATAATCTCTGACTCCAGGAATTCACAATTGGGGACGGCAGGGAGAGACATACAAACAATTACGTTTTGAAGGGATAAGTTATAACTCACGGGATCAAAACATCTTGACGTTATATCATCATAGCGGGTTGAGTATACTATAAGGGTTACACATCTGGGCATGGGTGTGGGCTGCTGCTGCTGCCGTCGCTTCAGTCGTGTCCATGGGTTGCCATTGCCTTCTCCGATGGGTGTGGGAGCAACAGTTAATTGTGTTGGGTGGCTGACAGGGAAAGTTGCAATTGTGCCTGTCGTTGGAGTTTAGGTGAAGGCGTCCCCCTAACGGGTGAAGGCTGATCCGCGGTAGGAACCAGGGCTGGGCAGGATTTTAACCCCGAGCCAAGGTCAAGCAAGGCACGCGATCGACTCGGAGGAGTCCTATCGCCGGCACCCGCTGAGGTTAGGGGTTCGCCGGCCGCCAGGGGGCGCCGCGGCCTCGCGCCGCGCGGGCCGTTGCGTTTCCGGGCACCGGGGCCTAGCGCCGCCATCCCGGTCGGGCGCGTCCCCGCTGCGCGCGGCGAAACGTCGGCCGCTCCCGTTACCGAGGCAACCGCGGCACCTCCTCCGCGCCGGCCCTGATCGTCTCTCCGCGCCATTTTCAAACTGTCCTAGCGCCGAAGCCGGTGTCTGGGCGGAAGGAGCCAGCGAGGGAGGCGAGGCGCGAGGGAAGATGCGACCGCAAGCAGAGGGAGCGGCGGCCGGGGCTGCGGGTGAGCGCGGCGCGGGGCGGGAGGGCTGGGCTGGGCCGGGCGGCGCCTCCGCCTCCCGGGCGGTCCCCGCGGGCCGGGCCCGGGCGCTGCCGGGAGGGAGGCCGCGCGGCCTCGGGAGGAAGTGGGCCCCGGGCGCGGAGTCCGTGTCGCCTCGCTGCGGACACCTCCTTCCTTCAACACCCCACAGCGGAACTGCGGCCCGGAGGTCGGCCTGGGGTTGCCCGGGCTCCTGGTTCCTCCGGCCCCGATCGCCGCGGGTCTGTGCGGTTCCAGCAGATCCGTCTCCTACAGACTGATGGGTTGATTTAAAAGTTAAAATACCTTTTCTTATAAGAATCATATAGGCTCTTTGAAAAACAGAATTGCCCCAAAGCCTAGGACGAGTCATTTATTAACCTTTGTCCAGCACCTTAGTAAACACCCCTTCTTCCACTCTCTACTGTTTTTAGTTCAGCGAGGGAGGACTCGCGAGATAACCTAGTTAATGTTGGTTTGGGGTGTTTTGTTTTTCTAGCTCTTGTGCATATATATTATATACATAGGAGATTATACACACACACTCACGCACAGGATACTTTTGTAAAAATAAGATGCACTGGCTTTCAGAAGTAAACTCCCCAGAGTTAAGCAAGCGGGTAGTTCCAAACACGTTTGCTTGGAGGACCTCCAAATCTTACCTTTTATGATGTTCTGCTGGAAAACTTTCAGTATGGCCACAGTGTTTGGATGATGTAGACGGGCGTGTTGTGTTGGTGGTGAAGGACAGCAGCCCATTCATAGGTGGGGAAAGCCTAATACATGTTTTTTTGTCCTTCCTGGGAGGATTTTAATCTTTTCATCTGTCTTAATCTTTTTCATCTGTTGTATGTGTTGATGATTTTTTTTAAAATACTTACTCATATTGTCTCTCAGAAGGATGTGAGGGTGTGTTTTGGGTAACCAAAGTTGGTACCAGACAAAAAAAGAGACATGTTTGAATTGTGAGGCCCTGCTAGTTCTTTGGAGAAGGCAATGGCACCCCACTCCAGTACTCTTGCCTGGAAAATCCCGTGGATGGAGGAGCCTGGTGGGCTGCAGTCCATGGGGTCGCGAAGAGTCGGACACGACTGAGCGACTTCACTTACACTTTTCACTTTGATGCATTGGAGAAGGAAATAGCAACCCACTCCAGTGTTCTTGCCTGGAGAATCCCAGGGACAGGGGGAATCTGGTGGGCTGCCGTCTGTGGGGTCGCACAGAGTCGGACACGACTGAAGCGACTTAGCAGCAGCAGCAGCTAGTTCCTGGTCTGACAGGTGAACTTCTGACTCCTTCAGGACTTTTTCTAGAACACCCTGCATCAGTCAGGTCCCTCTTGTGGAAGGAACCTAGAAAGAACCTAGTATAGAATGGGAACGTCATTCAGAGAAAAGGCTAACAAGCATGTGGAGGAGAGATTTGTAGGAAGGAGTTATCAAGGAGTGGTACTAAGTTGAGGCGGCATAATACAGAAACCTGAGCACTGGGTCAGGACTCGGAAGACCTGACTGCCCACCTACTTGGTGGCCTTGTGATTTGGAAAAAGTTACTCTCTCTAGGCAGCCTTTCCTCATCTTTGAATATGGAGGGTGTCTTTGACCCTTTTCCCCTCATAGTAGTTGTGAGGATCAAATTTTGCATATATTCATATCCATGCATGTTTTATATAAATTGTGAGGAGCAATACCTATGTAAAACAAAGTTCTTGTTTGATTTAGAAATATGAATACTAGGACCATATTTACCTGGCAAAGTTTAGAAAAGAGCATTTTTTTTAAAAGAAATGATCTTTGGATAACTCCATTTTAGGGTGGATTGATAGATGATATATTCATAGATATTTAAAAAGACAAGGATAAAAAGATGTCCAGACACTTACATGTTGGGGTCTTTCTTTTTTGATTTAAGTAAAATTTACATGTGTTATTTGAAAAGCTTTGAAAAATGTATACATTGATGTGGTGTCTGTCCCCATTACCACAATATCTTCATTACCCAAGAAAGCTCCCTCATGTCCTTCCAGTCAGGCTCCAACTAACCCCCATGGCCCTAGATGACAGCTGTTCTAATTTCTATGTACATAGTTTAATTTTGCCTGTTCTTGAACTTCATAGAATCATGGCTTCTGTTGCTCAGATAGTGTTTTTAAATTCATCCATGCTGTTGACATGGTTCTGTTTTATTCTTTTTTTTTTTTTTTTCACTTTTTTTTTTATTTTTATTTTTTTATTTTTTTGTATTTATTTTTTTACACGAACTCCCAAACATGAACCCCCCTCCCACCTCCCACCCCACATCTTCCCTCCAGATCATCCCCATACACCAGCCCCAAGCATCCTGCATCCTGCATTGAACATAGACTGGCAATTCATTTCTTACATGATAGTATACATATTTCAATGCTATTCTCCCAAATCATCCCTCCCTCTCCCTCTCCCTCTCCTTCTCCCTCAGAGTCCATAAGTCCGCTCTACACATCTGTATCTCTTTTGCTGTCTTGCATACAGGGTCCTCATTACCATCTTTCTAAATTCCATATATATGTGTTAGTATACTGTATTGGTGTTTTTCTTTCTGGCTTACTTCACTCTGTATAATTGGTTCCAGTTTCATCCATCTTATTAGAACTGATTCAAATGTATTCTTTTTAATGGCTGAGTAATACTCCATTGTGTATATATACCACAGCTTTCTTATCCATTCATCCGCTGATGGACATCTAGGTTGTTTCCATGTCCTGGCTATTATAAACAGTGCTGCAATGAACATTGGGGTACATGTGTCTCTTTCTATTCTGGTTTCCTCGGTGTGTATGCCCAGCAATGGGATTGCTGGGTCATAAGGCAGTTCTATTTGCAATTTCTTAAGGAATCTCCACACTGTTCTCCATAGTGGCTGTACTAGTTTGCATTCCCACCAACAGTGTAAAAGGGTTCCCTTTTCTCCACACCCTCTCCAGCATTTATTGCTTGCAGACTTTTGGATCGCAGCCATTCTGACTGGTGTGAAGTGGTATCTCATTGTGGTCTTGATTTGCATTTCTCTGATAATGAGTGACGTTGAGCATCTTTTCATGTGTTTGTTAGCCATCCGTATGTCTTCTTTGGAGAAATGTCTATTTAGTTCTTTGGCCCATTTTTTGATTGGGTCGTTTATTTTTCTGGAATTGAGCTGTATAAGTTGCTTGTATATTTTTGAGATTAGTTGTTTGTCAGTTGCTTCATTTGCTATTATTTTCTCCCATTCAGAGGGTTGTCTTTTCACCTTGCTTATAGTTTCCTTTGTTGTGCAGAAGCTTTTAATTTTAATTAGATCCCATTTGTTTATATTTGCTTTTATTTCCAGTATTCTGGGAGGCGGATCATTGAGGATCCTGCTGTGATTTATGTCGGAGAGTGTTTTGCCTATGTTCTCCTCTAGGAGTTTTATAGTTTCTGGTCTTACATTTAGATCTTTAATCCATTTTGAGTTTATTTTTGTGTGTGGTGTTAGAAAGTGATCTAGTTTCATTCTTTTACAAGTGGTTGACCAGTTTTCCCAGCACCACTTGTTAAAGAGATTGTCTTTACTCCATTGTATATTCTTGCCTCCTTTGTCAAAGATAAGGTGTCCATATGTGTGTGGATTTATCTCTGGGCTTTCTATTTTGTTCCATTGATCTATATTTCTGTCTTTGTGCCAGTACCACACTGTCTTGATGACTGTGGCTTTGTAGTAGAGCCTGAAGTCAGGTAAGTTGATTCCTCCAGTTCCATTCTTCTTTCTCAAAATTGCTTTGGCTATTCGAGGTTTTTTGTATTTCCATACAAATCTTGAAATTATTTGTTCTAGTTCTGTGAAAAATACCGCTGGTAGCTTGATAGGGATTGCATTGAATCTGTAGATTGCTTTGGGTAATATATTCATTTTCACTATATTGATTCTTCCAATCCATGAACATGGTATATTTCTCCATCTATTAGTGTCCTCTTTGATTTCTTTCATCAGTGTTTTATAGTTTTCTATATATAAGTCTTTAGTTTCTTTAGGTAGATATATTCCTAAGTATTTTATTCTTTTCGTTGCAATGGTGAATGGAATTGTTTCCTTAATTTCGTTTTCTACTTTCTCATTATTAGTGTATAGGAATGCAAGGGATTTCTGTGTGTTGATTTTATATCCTGCAACTTTACTATATTCATTGATTAGCTCTAGTAATTTTCTGGTGGAGTCTTTAGGGTTTTCTATGTAGAGGATCATGTCATCTGCAAACAGTGAGAGTTTTACTTCTTCTTTTCCAATTTGGATTCCTTTTATTTCTTTTTCTGCTCTGATTGCTGTGGCCAAAACTTCCAGAACTATGTTGAATAGTAGCGGTGAAAGTGGACATCCTTGTCTTGTTCCTGACTTTAGGGGAAATGCTTTCAATTTTTCACCATTGAGGATAATGTTTGCTGTGGGTTTGTCATATATAGCTTTTATTATGTTGAGGTATGTTCCTTCTATTCCTGCTTTCTGGAGAGTTTTTATCATAAATGGATGTTGAATTTTATCAAAGGCCTTCTCTGCATCTATTGAGATAATCATATGGCATTTATTTTTCAATTTGTTAATGTGGTGAATTACATTGATTGATTTGCGAATATTGAAGAATCCTTGCATTCCTGGGATAAAGCCTACTTGGTCATGGTGTATGATCTTTTTAATGTGTTGTTGGATTCTGATTGCTAGAATTTTGTTGAGGATTTTTGCATCTATGTTCATCAGTGATATTGGCCTGTAGTTTTCTTTTTTTGTGGCATCTTTGTCAGGTTTTGGTATTAGGGTGATGGTGGCCTCATAGAATGAGTTTGGAAGTTTACCTTCCTCTGCAATTTTCTGGAAGAGTTTGAGTAGGATAGGTGTTAGCTCTTCTCGAAATTTTTGGTAGAATTCAGCTGTGAAGCCGTCTGGACCTGGGCTTTTGTTTGCTGGAAGATTTCTGATTACAGTTTCAATTTCCGTGCTTGTGATGGGTCTGTTAAGATTTTCTATTTCTTCCTGGTTCAGTTTTGGAAAGTTGTATTTTTCTAAGAATTTGTCCATTTCTTCCACGTTGTCCAATTTATTGGCATATAATTGCTGATAGTAGTCTCTTATGATTCTTTGTATTTCTGTGTTGTCTGTTGTGATCTCTCCATTTTCATTTCTGATTTTATTGATTTGATTTTTCTCCCTTTGTTTCTTGATGAGTCTGGCTAATGGTTTGTCAATTTTATTTATCTTTTCAAAAAACCAGCTTTTGGCTTTGTTGATTTTTGCTATGGTCTCTTTTGTTTCTTTTGCATTTATTTCTGCCCTAATTTTTAAGATTTCTTTCCTTCTCCTAACTCTGGGGTTCTCCATTTCTTCCTTTTCTAGTTGCTTTAGGTGTAGAGTTAGGTTATTTATTTGACTTTTTTCTTGTTTCCTGAGGTATGCCTGTATTGCTATGAACTTTCCTCTTAGCACTGCTTTTATAGTGTCCCACAGGTTTTGGGTTGTTGTGTTTTCATTTTCATTCATTTCTATGCACATTTTGATTTCTTTTTTGATTTCTTCTGTGATTTGTTGGTTATTCAGAAGCGTATTGTTCAGCCTCCAAATGTTGGAATTTTTAATAGTTTTTCTTCTGTAATTGAGATCTAATCTTAATGCATTATGGTCAGAAAAGATGCTTGGGATGATTTCAATTTTTTTTTCTTGAGTGATACTACATTGTTTAAGTGTAGTGTACTTATCCTTCTGTACAGTTTGTTTCCAGTTTGGAGCTATTGTGAATAAAGATGCTTCAGATATTCTTGTAGAGTCTCTTTGTAGATGTTTATTTTCATTTTCTTGAGTAAATACCTTGGAGTAGAATTACACAGTCATAGGCTAGAGGTATGTTTAACTTTATAAGAAACTGCCACTCTTTAATATTTATTTTTAATTGGAGGATAATTGCGTTACAATGTTGTGTTGGCTTTTGCTGTACAACAACGTGAATCAGTTATGAGTACTTATATATCCTGTCCCTCTTGAGCCTCCCTCCCACAGACTTTTTCCACAATGATTTCACACTCCTGTAGCAGTGTGAAAATTCCTGTTACTCCAAGTCCTTGAAGACATTTAGTATTGTACCTTTAATTTTAGCCATTCTAGTATGGACAAAATTATATTTCATTGTGGTTTAATTTGTATTTCTCTGATGTCTAGTGGTGTTAAGCACCTTTTCATATGATATTCTCATTCAGATATCTTTTGCAATTCTTAGCCTTGCATTTCTTATTGGGTTGTCTTTATTATTAAATTGTAAGGGTTCTTTCTGTATTTTATATACAAATCCTTTGTTAGATATTATGAATATGTTTCTCCTACTCTTTTAAGTTTTTGTTTTGTCAAATAAAAGGATTATTTTGATGAGCAGACATTTTTAATTTGAAGAAATCCAATTTATCAAGTTTCTCTTTTATATTTAAAAGAAAAACTTAAAAGAGGCTTCTCTAAGTATTCTCTGCCTGTCTCAGGCTTGGAAAAATATTCTTCTTTCTTTTTTCTAGAGGTTTTATTGTTTTAACTTTGGCATATTAAGTTTATGAGGGGATATTTATTTTAATGCAGCAACATGGGTATCATTAGCATTGGATTTAAATCAATCTAAATATTTTAGAGGGCTGTCTGCCTGAAAAGAAACAAAAAAAATTACTTCTTATTAAAATAATCTTTTTTAAAAAACAAATAATAACTGATAATAGAATGATATTTCACTCTTTTCTTATAGGATTTTAATTTTTGAAAGTGAATAGACCTAGTTTGGAACACAAGATGACTACAGCTGCAGAAAGAAAGTATCTTAATATTAGGAAAAGATTGGATCAGTTGGGATACCGCCAGACTCTGACAGTGGACTGTATACCTTTGGTAGAAAAACTTTTCAGGTAAAGATGAAAAGACTATTGCAAACCTGTGTGACCCTGAGTCCCGTTTATCTAATTTCTGATTGAGCTTCATGCTTTAGTTACAGAAATAGGTAGACTTTTTAAAAGTCCTTAAATCATCTGAAGCTTCTCTCTTCTCCACGTTGCAAAACTCTAGAGTAACCATTTACATTATACTATTTAGAGTAGATGTTTCTGAGAGTTTTGTCTGTGAGTAAAAGTACAATTTTTAATGTGATTTTCTGATCTAGTTAGGAGTTCTGAAGCTGCTTTATTCACTGGTTTTTATTTTATTGAAATGCAGTTGACATGATATTATGTTAGTCACTGGTCTTTAATTGCTACTCATTTATAATGCTTCTGTAAGGTGGTTGATCATGACTTTAGCTGTTAACATGTTAATTTAACTGAAAGATTCTTTGTTATTTTTATTCTTTTCCACATAAATCCTATTACTGTGATTTGAGACTAACTAGAGCAGAGAAATGGTCTAGGAAGTTTTTGCAGTAGGACTATAAGTGATAATGATGAAAAGAAGCGAATGGTCTCTGGTATGGCCTTCAGAATCCTTCATGATCTAGTTCTTGGTCAGCAATTCAAAATTATGGGGTGGAAGTATGTTTAACTTTCCAAGAAACTGACAAGTATTTTCCCCACTGATTTTACACTCCCTTCACCTTCCCTGTGTGAACCACCTGAAGCTCCTGAACACATGTTCACTCTCACCCTTGGTCTCTCCATATGCTGTTCTATCTGCCTGTAAAGTCTTTCTCCTCAGTTAGCTGTATGGCCTGCAGCTGTCTGTCACATAGGCTGCACGTTACCTTAGGTGTTATTATTGTTGAAAATTTGTTTTACCTTCCTATTAGAATGCAAACTCCAAGAAACTCGAGACTGACTGTTTCACTGCCATACCTAGGACAGGCTGAACACATGGTCAGCACTAAAATATTTATTGAGTTTATCACATAGAACTATAACTTTTGACAAATTGTTAGTAGGATATAAGCTCCATGTCAGTGGGTTCTTTACCATGTTCCCTGCCCAGTAAATGTTGATGTAGTGAATATTCTGTTCATCTGTGTTCTTAGAGGTAGGGAACTGATCCATGTTTGTTGCGTCCCTGACACTTAACATGTAGCAGACATTCAGTAAATGTTAAATGACCAAATAAGGTTCACAGATTCCACAGGACCAGGTGACTAATTAAACATGGGGGATGAGTGAGACCAGGTTGAAAGATGATTCTGTCTGTGTGTGTATGCTTTATAACTTAATTATGCTGGGAAAGTTTTGAGACCTTCCTAGTACCTTGAAAGACCTCTCGTGTTTGTTTTTGTATGTCTCATTTTCGATTTGATCTCAGTTGGTATTAACATTTAAGTCCTTTTAGAAATCTGTTTTTAGTTATTAAAAGTTAATAGAATGTTTTCTTGTATTTGCATTTTCCATTCTTTAATGTTAGTGATCTAGTTCATACAACAGAAAGTCTTCGGAAATCAAAATTGTCTGCTGTGAAAGCTGAAAAAGAGAGTGCCAATTTTGATTTTGTATTGGAACCTTATAAACTTGAAAATGCAAGGTTGAGTAAGGAAAATAATGAATTATACCTGGAATTAATGAAACTGAGAGAACAATCAGGTCAACATATTAAAGGTAAATTTTTGTGACTTTTGAAATTTTTGCCCTTTTCATTTTATATGTGGGAAATCCTAGTCTACCTTTGAAACTATTGATTAGAAAATGTGATAGTCTTTCTACTGACAGTTTCTGAAATATAGGGTATGTTGAAGAGTTTCCAAAAGAAAAATAAATTTGCATTCCACAACTATATTCATCTTCACTGAACGTGGATTAAATTTTTAGAATTAAAATTGCTGTAATGGTGGTGGTGTGGGCTCAGCTGTGTTCGACTCTTTGTAAACCTATGAACTGCAGCCCACCAGTTTCCTCTGTCCATGGAATTTTCCAGGCAAGAATACTGGAGTGGGTTGCCTTTTACTTCACCAGGGGATCTTCCCAACCCAGAGATTGAACCTGTGTCTCTTGTGTCTCCTGCGTTGCCAGGCAGATTCTTTACCAACTGTGGTACCTGGGAAGCCCAAAAGTTGCTGTAGAAAATATTAAATGCTGGCGCTGAAGAAAAATGTTCTTGTAACAACTTCTGTGTTTCTGAGAAAAAGCCATATATATATTGTTCTGATTCTTTTATACCCTGTTTTTGATCTGGAAGATAGAATAATTTCAGAGGTACTAGGCAAAGGCTAAAGTATGTGGCTAACTTATTATAAAATCTTCTTGTATTCAGTAGAAAGCCCTGGCTAATACTTGGCATGAATAATCCCTTAGCTTCGTGTCCAATTTACTGGATCAAAAGCTCATATTAGGCTCACCACAGAAGAAAAATATAATTCCTTTTTGTGCTTAGTGACTTATTTGCAATTTTGTTAATGGTGGTAGAAAAGTTATAACCTTCTAACAAAGCATATAAGAATCAGGTGGAGCCCTTCAAATTATTGTGACTTTTTTTGTTTTATGGAATGGAAGGACTTCTTGATGTATAAAATACTCTATAAATCTTTTTCATTTTAAGAGTTGAAAACCACATTGAAAAAGTGTGCACGTGAAACAGCTGATCTGAAATTTCTAAATAATCAATATGTTCATAAACTCAAACTTATGGAGAAAGAAAGCAAAGCTAAGAATGAGAAAATTCAGCAGCTTCAAGAAAAGAATTTGCAAGCTGTAGTTCAAACTCCAGGTGAATCTGTTCCCTCTCAAAACAAATTATATACATCTAATGTTTTAAAGATGTTAAAATTGTTGACTGAAATGGGACTTTGGGTATTCATGCTTTAGATTTTATTATTTGAAAAGATGTATTTGGATAGTCACAAAACCTTTAAAATTTATTTCTGAAGACCCAGCTTATATTCTATACATGTGCTTAGAAACTTACATAACAGTAAACTTCTTAGGTATAAGTCGTCTCACTTCACTGCCTAGGGTTTTATTTCCTTTATTATTAGTTTGAGTTCTTTTTTCTATTATTATCTTAATAATTTTCTGTTATTTATTATTATCTTATTTCTGTCATTATTAATTATAAAAATACTTCATACTCTAAAGACTTTGAAAATGATACACCTGTTATTTCTTAGTTTCTTTTACTCTTAGCCTTATGCTCAGCAGCTCTCAAGGAAGAAAACAGAAATGATGGGCCAAATGCAGAGTTAGTGGTTCTCCAGGCTCAGAGTTGATGGAAGAATCTCCCGATCGTGGAGGTGTCTAAACCATGAGACTAAGGTTATGGAAGCAAAGGAGGTGAAGGCAGGTGCTGAATTATGAGACTTGGTAGAAACTGAGGGATTAAAGAACATGGTGAGGACCAGTAGTAATTTGGTCAGAATGAGGATTGCCATCAGAAGAGAGTTGAAGATCTGGAAGCCGGCTCAGTTCTATCTGGTGACATAGTCCAGGCTTAATCATGTTACTATGTGCCTGTAGCTGAGTGAAGAGTTGAAGAATTACAAGTTGGGAGGCCAGGATCAGGGAGGAATTGGTGGGACTTGAAATGGCAGAAAATAAGCTGGGAGAGGGAGGAGCGTGAGCCAAAGGCAGAAAAGCTGGGGAAATGTGGGAGGGGATCTCAGAAGTAACTAGAAGATTAAGAAAACCAAAAAAGGAGGATAATTAGATTTTCTGAGAAAAGAATGGGCCTAAATCAAGAGTGATTTAGGAGATGTAATCTCTAAAATTTAGTGATGGATAAATTTAGTAAACTTGGGATATAGAGGAATTTCCAAATTTGTTTGAAGTGAATGAGTGGATGAATGAGGATATTAATACTATTTCTTTCTTTCTTTTTTTTTTGGCTGCACCATGGGGCATGTGGGATGTTAGTCCCTTAACCAGGGATCAAACCTGAGCCCCTAGTCTTAACCACGAGACCACCAAGGATGCCCTGGTACTATTTCTTAAGATAGGGAATATGGAAAACAGAACAGAAGTCCACCGTTTACAAAGGGTTTGTTGAGTATGTTATATCCACGGGACATTCACATTGAAACTCCTAGTATGCAGTGGAATATGTAGATCTATCCTCAGAAATGTGGTCCTAGATGGAGATTCACATTTGGAAATCATTGGAATATCCTGAGAATGGAAGCTTTGAATGTGGTAGGAGTTACTAGTGAGATTATGTAGACTGGAAAGAGAGGAGAACCAAAGACAGACCCTAGGAAATTGTCTTTTAAGGCACAGATGGAAGAAGAGGGTCTTTGAAAGAAGCTGAGAAGTAGCAACCAAGGAGGAAAACCAGGAAATAAGGGAAGAAGAAAGTGGTTTACCTTGTTCAGGTGTGTAACTACAAGCAGGTCATTTAAATACTTCTGACCTAGTTTCTTCATCCTCAAAACAAGAGGTTAGGAGTATGAAAAAATTGTTAGGATTCTAAGGAAGACAGAGTTGTGGGTTGATTGTTCTTTGTGACGGTCAGTTAGTTTTCAAGTACATGTCTAATCTTGGCCAGGTACTGGAAAAGGTAAATTATCTTTGTGGTTTGGGCCAAGATGGGATATATCTAGCCATCAAAAGAAATTACACCTGCTAGTTTTAAGGATAATTGAGAAAATTCCCCATTCATTCAGGATACATATTCTGCTACATACTAATTTTGATTCTTACAGTTTCAGTTATCTGCTCCTTTGGCCTTGCTTAATAAACATGTTTATTTTAGTTATCATTGCCTTCAGCTTCTCATTTGACAGTTTTTCTGCTGGTGATGACTTCTTGAGCTCTGTTATGTACCACAAGGCACACTCAGCTTTTAATCTTGCCAGAGTTTGGTCCCCATCTCATGAAGGAACAGATTAAATCTGGGCAAATATACCAAGCATGCAGAAAATGAAGCTTGCTTTCTAACCATGTCTTGTTGAGGTTTTCAGAAATGAGCCATTTAGTTAAAGATCAGGTGGGTATTTATATATAAGGGAGAAAACATTTGACCTGGCTCTTATGTAATAAGAGCTAGAGACATACTTTATAACAAAAAGGCTAGCCTTCTGAAGTATTTAATTCTAAGACAGTGTTTTGCTATCAATTTTTTGAAATACACATTTGCTTTTTTTTTAGGTGGCAAGAAAAGAAATATTGCTTTCAGGCGCCAGCGGATGCAGATTGATGAACCAGTCCCTCCCTCTGAAATCAGTTCATATCCAGTTCCTCAGCCAGATGACCCTTACATTGCAGACCTCCTGCATGTGGCTGATAACAGGTGCGTTAAAGAATTCTCTGCTGGCTTTAGTTAACTGATCACTTGGGTAGCCCGAAGTTTCTTGATAGTAGGGTTTTGTCTTCTTAACTAGCCTCTCTCTCGTGTGTAGCACAGAACTTTGCACAAGCATTCAGTAAACGCTTTCTGAATATATTCTGAATATAGAAAGTTTTCACTTGTTTTGAAATTTGATTTCAAGTAAGTCATATATCTGAGGTTTCTGTCTATATTTGCTTTAAAACAATTTAGTGCTACCTAGAGCCTATTCCAATAGAGTTGCTTTGACACTCAGCTTTATCACCCAAGTAAATCTTCTACAGACTCTCTGTTACTTCAGATTTTTCTCAAATGCCAGTAGCATGAGTAGACTTATAACTGGCTTTGAAATTTTTGCTTCATGATTCTCTAGCTTTGTATGTTGGTGTTTCCCTAACTTGGAATCAGATATAAATTCTATTTTAATTATAACTTCAATAAACTCTTTGGAAAAGGCTAGGTAAATGTTCTCGGGATGTAAAGATGCAACTTTTGAGAAGCTTACAACCCGGTAAGAAGACGAGACAAGGGGAAATACACAGAATGCCACTGAGAACATCTTAAACGCAGAGGAGTGAAAGCGCACTAGTGACAGCCTCTCTGGTCACGGCTGCAGAAACAGTTTATAAAGTGCAGAATACACTCGTGCAAATGGTTAGTGCAGCTAGCTTTTTACTTTGTAGGTTATGTAGACAATATGAGAGAGTTTTCTACTTTATTATTAATCTCTATAGCAATTTAAAAAAAAGACATTGGTTGGGGGACTAATTAGGGTCTTTAGCTCAGTTATTCTCACACAATATTTTGTACCTGTATTTGTACACTTACTTGACTTTACCCATGAAATATTTTGTGTTTTGTTTTTCTGGTACTTATAAACTAGGACTTAGACAATATGTTAGTATTGTTTACTGAGTTTTAGAAGGCTCCGTATGTATTTGATTCAGTGGACATGAACTTGGGCAAATTCTGGGAGATGATGAGAAACAGTGAGGCCTGGGATGCTGCAATCCATGGGGTCGCAAAGAGCTGGACACGACAGTGACTGAACAACAACATGTGTATCCTTTTCTGTCTTTTTCTTTGCCTTAATATTCTTCTTCTCTATCAAGCCATCATAGGTAGCATTCAGTTCAGTTCAGTCGCTCAGTCGTGTCCGACTCTTTGCGACCCCATGAATCGCAGCACGCCAGGCCTCCCTGTCCATCACCATCTCCCGGAGTTCACGCAGACTCACGTCCATCGAGTCCATGATGCCATCCAGCCATCTCATCCTCGGTCGTCCCCTTCTCCTCCTGCCCCCAATCCCTCCCAGCATCAGAGTCTTTTCCAATGAGTCAACTCTTCGCATGAGGTGGCCAGGGACCGGATGCCATGATCTTCGTTTTCTGAATGTTGAGCTTTAAGCCAACTTTTTCGCTCTCCTCCTTCACTTTCATCAAGAGGCTTTTTAGCTCCTCCTCACTTTCTGCCATAAGGGTGGTGTCATCAGCATGTCTGAGGTTATTGATATTTCTTCCGGCAATCTTGATTCCAGCTTGTGTTTCTTCCAGTCCAGCGTTTCTCATGATGTACTCTGCATATAAGTTAAATAAGCAGGGAGACAATATACAGCCTTGACGTACTCCTTTTCCTATTTGGAACCAGTCTGTTGTTCCATGTCCAGTTCTAACTGTTGCTTCCTGACCTGCATACAGATTTCTCTTGATTATCTTATTTGTTGAATTTGCACATGCACATTTAACTGTATTTAGAGTCATTCACGCAGATATTAGTGTGGTTGCACACATACTGCTCTCCTACTCCTGGGTTAGTGGGTAATGTTGGTTCTAGTGATACTAATAGCAGGTACAAGCAGTGTTCAGCCGTATTCTATCTACCCTATGGAAAAGCTCTCTTAAAATTAAACCTGGCTTCAGGCTTTATTTTTCCAGTATGAAAGTGATTGTGACTTGTTTTGTTAATGCTTGGCAAAGTTTGATGTAGTACAGTACATTTAGGATTCATATAATTCCGATGATTTAGACAAATCTTGATTCTCTTGGAATTAACAAGTTCCAGGAAGTAGTAGTTTTTTTTGCTGTAGTTACCTGGAAAATTGGTATTTCTCAGTATTTTTCTTCTCTCTAAGATTGTAAGATAGTTCCTTAGAAAATACAGGGACATGTGGGGTCAGAAAACATGTAGTCCCTTATTTTTACTTAATAGTATTGTGAGTTTTGGACTCGATGCTTAGTTCCCTGAACCTAAGAATTGGCAACAGTACCCAGAAGAATTTGTCCTAAGAATCAGAATGCAGTAGGAGACATAATGTATCTGAGTTTCAGATTAGTTACCACTCAGTTTTTTATCTGTTCTTATAGAATTAAATCTCTAAGATGATGCACCCTGTGCTGTGGCCTGGGAACCCTTGGCACAGCACCTCCTGCCTCACTGAGAAACGAAAAGTTGAGGGTTTTTAAAAGAAGGCATCTAATTTCACTTTTGTTATTTTGTATTTCTTATCAAAAATATATTGACATTACTTATAAATATGTTTCAGAATTCAAGAACTTCAGCAAGAAGTCTGCCAGTTACAAGAGAAGTTAGCAGTGATGGAAAGCGAACTGCGAGATTATAACAAGCAGGTAGGATTTTTTATTTGCCTAGTTGGGATTGAGGTGAGTGTGCTGTGACTGTAAATAGAATTGGGTTATGTTTAATATTTCTGATACCTGAGTTTTTATTTTTTATTTATTTATTTTTTTAATATAAATTTATTTATTTTAATTGGAGGTTAATTACTTTACAATACTGTATTGATTTTGCCAAACGAATCGCCAGTCCAATACCTGAGTTTTTAATACAGCTTTTCTTTTTAGTAAATTCAATAATAGAATTTATAGATGGAATGGCTTAGATGGCTTCAGAGCCTTCAGTCCATTCCCTGCATTATGCATTGAGGTGAATAATAGTTTGTTTGTTTGTTTTTTTTAAGGTGAATCATCTATCTCCCCAAATATTATAAACATATTAACTGTTTCCATCTTAAGAGGTATTTTATTGAAGTGTATTATGCTTTTATAATAGTATTTTTAAAAACTTTTTTTACCCTTTCTGTAGATTTTATCGTTTTGAATATGTCTTTGAAAGTTACTCTTCCGAGTTGCCATGCTTGTTGAATGTTTTCTCTGTAAGCACTAGTACCCCATACGACAGTTTTCTAAAGAAGCAAGGGAATGAATAGATTCAGGGTTACATGAAAAGTTTGAACAAGCTTTGTTCTTTTATACTTTCTTTTGGTGTCTTGGCTAAATTCTGATTTGAGTGATTAAAGGCTTGCTTTCTTAATATGCTTACTGAAGTTTAAATCAGGTAACACGTTTTCCATGTTCTGCACATAACTACGTGTTTTTGGAGTGAAGAAATCTGCACATACCAATATAGATGTAACCTATGTATTGGTATAAGTGTTAAGTTTATGAAGTACTTTGACGATCACTTGGATAAAATGGAGTTAAAAGGAACTGTAGTAATGTCATCCAAAAAACTTTATGGAGAGATGTTGAACATATCAAATATGCATATGAGATGAATATTAATTGTATTTTTCAATTTATATTCAGTCATTCTTTCATCACATTCTTTTCTAAGTACTTTATGAACATAAATTGACCAGTCTCTATTGTCTCCGTGAGGTGGCTGAGGTGTTTGAAGAAAATAGCCTGACCTTCTGATTGAAATCACCAATTTAAGTGGTTATCAGTCTTGATTGAGTCTACTCTATTCTCTATCAGTTTTTTTTTGTGTGTGTGTGGGAGTTTGTTCTGTTCTTCCCAGCATATATTCCAGATTTTACTGTTTTCTTCAAGCTCTTTCCATGGCCTGTAACACCCTCCTTCTCAGGATATCATCTTTTTCAGTTTCCGATCTCTGCCTTTAAAATGAGCACTATTCACAGGTTCTCCTTAAGACTTAATGGGTAGGATGGTATTCTTCCTGTTTAAGGTTTCGTGCACTTGGCCCCATTCCCGCTCTTCTCCTTAGGATATTGCTTTAATCTGTTATTCTTTAACAAACTTATATGGCCATTTTAATGGCTATAAATTTTTTCAGTCTTTGTAACAGTACTGTGAGGAGATGCTTTTATCATCGTCACTAATACCCCTTAAAAAATCTTTGAATTACCTTTCGCCTCTTGCTAGCTAAGGCCTTCTCCCTCATGCATACTTCTCTAAAGGGTGCCTTACTCTTCTTTCTCTACTTCTTCACGTCCTGTCCACTTCTTAACCTTCTGTTGGCTTCTGTCCCCCAGTTGCTGCATCCAGAAGGAGACTTTTAAGTCTTCATTTTCCTGACTCACTCTGCAGTATTTGACATCATTGATCATTTCTCTTTGAAACTCTTCTGTGGCTTCATTTTCTTTCGGCCTTTTCTTGCCTTTTTTTCTTTTTTAGCCTCTTATAATATCGTCTTTGCTCTTTTGTCTGCCTGCTTCCTAAAATATCACCGATCCCCAAGGTTCTTTGACTTCTCCTCTCTGTGTTTTCTCAGATAGTCTCGTCTACTCTCTTAGTTTATTACCTGAATATTGATAACCCCCAGTCTCTCAGGCTGACACTTCTCTGCTGAGTTCCATTCTGATATGCCCAGCTTGACACTGGCATTTCCACTTGGATGAATGCTGTCTGTACACATATGCCTAGTGCTGAACTTTTCCAGCTTCTTTCTCACATTTGTTTCTCCTCCTGTATTCTCAACTTTGATGGGAACCTTCAGTATCCACCCAAGCCAGCATTCTGTAGTCTTTAATATCTCATGCCCTGCCTGTCACATACCACTCACCATGTTCTGTCAGTTCTTAAACTTACGTATTCTGGTCTGCCCTGTCCCACTCTTTCTTAGGCTCTAGTCATCTCTTGTGCGTTCCTACAGAAGGTCTCCTTGCTTCTGGTCCTATTCTTATCGCATTCACCCTTTAGTCCTGAGTAACATTTCTCCCTAGTGAAGTGTACAGTGGTTACCATAGTTAGTTCCTGCCTAATTCTTTGGACTCATCTCCAACTATTAATTTCCCTTCCATGTTATAATTCAGTCATCCCGAGTCATTTCTGCTCCCTTAAACATATCATGTTGCCTTGTGCTTCCCTGTCACTGCCTGGGATAGCCCTCCTTTCTTCTCTGCCTAGCATATTTTATAACTTTTTTCGACTTATTTATTCCCTTGACTACTTTGGTACTGTATACCTGTTTCTATTATTGTATCATTGAACAACATATTAAAGCAGTTATTGGCTTACTTTCTTGCTTTTCCTATAAAGCTGTGTGTTCCTGAAAGTAAGGGATCATGTTTTGTTCACCTTTGTATATTTAGAACTATGCTCAGTAATTGTTTGTTAAATTGAATACTTAGTTTTTGTTTTCAATTTTTTTTTGAAAAGAAAACCAAAGTTTGAAAGTGTATGTGTTTTTCTAGATTCTTGCGTGGGAATTCATGGTTGGTAGTGAGAAGGCAGTGGCACCCCACTTCAGTACTCTTGCCTGGAAAATCCGATGGACGGAGGAGCCTGGTAGGCTGCAGTCCATGGGGTTGCTAAGAGTCGGACACGACTGAGCAACTTCACTTTCATGCATTGGAGAAGGAAATGGCAACCCACTCCAGTGTTCTTGCCTGGAGAATCCCAGGGACGGTGGAGCCTGATGGGCTGCCGTCTATGGTGTCACACAGAGTTGGACACGACTGAAGCAGCTTAGCAGCAGTGATGTTTTTGATCGTATATCTGTTTTTTTTCTACATAATAGATACTAAAGCAAATTCATTCCAGCCTCATATCCTTTTTTAATACTGAGTTTCAGTAGCAAATCACTTTCCTTTTTGTTTTATATTCATTTGTTTGAAATGAAGTGAAGTCGCTCAGTCATGTCTGACTCTTTGCAACCCCATGGACTGTAGCCTACCAGGCTTCTCCGTCTATGGGATTTTCCAGGGAAGAATACTGGAGTGGGTTACCATTTCCTTCTCCCGGGGATCTTCCCGGCCCAGGGATTGAACCCGGGTCTCCCGCATTGGAGGCAGGCGCTTTAACCTCTGAGCCACCAGGGAAGCCCATTTGTTTATCTCCCATTTATTTAACCAGGCACTGAAGTAGTTCAGACTCAGTTCCAGGACTTAGTTTCTTTTTGTATAAACATTGCCTAATCTTANAGGGATTGAACCCGGGTCTCCCGCATTGGAGGCAGGCGCTTTAACCTCTGAGCCACCAGGGAAGCCCATTTGTTTATCTCCCATTTATTTAACCAGGCACTGAAGTAGTTCAGACTCAGTTCCAGGACTTAGTTTCTTTTTGTATAAACATTGCCTAATCTTAGAGGAGAGAAGAAACAACATAAAATTGGAAAGAATTGCTTCAATAGAAATACTTTGAAACCTGTGTTGACAATTTTTAGGTTGAGATTTTCTGTGTATATTTTTGTTCTGTGTAAATGGATCTCATAATACCATTTATGTGTCAATAACATATATGAGTGTTAATCTTTTGTATACATCATGGGCCATAAGAAAAATGGAAATATATTCAAATAAACATTTGTCCAGTATTAATCATTTCAGTTCAAAACTATATCTTTAAAAATGATAGCACAACTTTATGTTTTCAGATTGAACTTAGAGAACGAGAGATAGAACGACTGTCGATTGCGTTGGATGGGGGTCGCGCCTCTGATATCCTTTCTCTGGAGACTAGAAATAAAGCCAACGAGAAGCTTATTGCTCATTTAAATATTCAGGTAATGACTTTTATAGTTATTACACTGAGCATATAAAGTTGTAAGTGTTTTTAATGGTCTTTGGGTTTATAAAGGTGAAAGGGTTGTTTAGTTGGGTATTATCTGCAGCAGAAAAAATTTCATAGAGTCAAAGTATCCAAAATTGGGTACAGCTGTTGAAAAATCCTGTTTTTATATTTAATGAGGTGTAGGAATTGATATTCCACAGTGTTACATGTTTAAAAGAAGAGAATAAACTATAGGTAAAAAGTAATCCTCAATTTGCTTTAAAATTGTGTATATACACTCAGAGAGAAAACACTAGAAGAAACTATGCCAAAATACACTAATAAAGGTTTATCTTTGTGTGGTGACATAATGATTCTCTATGATTTTCTCAAAATTTTTTCAAAGTTAGTACTTCTTTTATAATATAAAAAATGTTATTTTAAAAATAAATATAAACATTCAGCGCAGAGTTTTTATTTAACTCTGTAGTAGTCTGCCTTGCCATGCATTTGACCTACGAGTGAAAGAGCCAGACACTGGGTGAAACATGAAAAATGACCTTTAGAAATTTTTTTAACCGAAGTGTAGTTGAGCTACAGCGTGTGTTAGTTTCTGGTATACAGCAACGTGATTCAGGTATCCATATTATATGCGTAATAGTTTTCGTATTCTTTCCCATTGTGTGTTTTTGTTTGTTTTTAACTGCACTGGGTCTTCTGTGCTGCACGTGGGCTTCGGTTTCGACGGTCGGGGCTGCTCTCTAGTTGCAGCGCACAGGCTTCTTGTTGAGGTGGCTTCTCTTCTTGCCAAGCCTGAGCTCTAGGGCACACACTCTCTAGTAGCTGCAGCGGGTGGGCTCGCTAGTTGCATTTTTCAGGCTTGGTTGCCCCGTGGCATGTGGAATCCTAGTTTCTGGATGAGAGGTTGAACTAGTGTCCCCTGCTTTGGCAAGTGGATTCTTAACTACTGGACCACTAGGAAAGTCCTTCCATTGTGTTTTATTACATGTTATTGAATATAGTTCCCTGTGCTATATGGTAGGACCTTGTTTGTTTTATATACACTAGTTTGTATCTGCTAATCCCAAACTCCTAATTTATCCCTCCTCAACCCCCTCTCCCCTTTGGTACCCATAAGTTTGTTTTCTGTGTCTTTGAGTCTGTTTCTGTTTTGTAAATAAGTTCATTTGTATTTTTTTTAAATTCTACATATAAGTGATATCGTATGGTATCTGTCTTCTTTCTGACTTCATTTAGTATGATAAGCTCTAGGTCTACCCATGTTTCTATAAATGGCATTATTTCATTCTTTTTTATGGCTGAATAATATTCTATTGTACACACACACACACAACACATCATCTTTATCCATTCATCTGTCAAGGTACACACACACACACAACACATCATCTTTATCCATTCATCTGTCAGGGTACACACACACACACACACACACACACACACACACACAACACATCATCTTTATCCATTCATCTGTCAAGGACATTAGGTTGTTTCCGTATGATCTTTAGAAATTTAATATCACTGCTGCCTGGACTGCAGCCAGAGTAGATTAAGTCCCAAGTATTAGCATAGCTCTTGAGCAGTGCTGTTCAGTAGAAATAGGATATGAGCCACATATGTCATTTAAAATTTCCTAGTCTGATTTAAAAAAGTAAAAACAAAACAAGTGAAATTAATTTAATAATGTGTCTACTTAAATATATCCAAAATGTTACCGTTTCAACATGTAGTCGGTGTTGTCAAATATCATTGGCATATTGTACTATTTCTTTGTACTAAGTCTTTGGATTCCTCTTTATATTTATAGCACACCTCTGGACTAGCCACATTTTAAGTGCTTAGTAGCTGTATGCAGATGCTAGTGGCTACTATATGGTACAGCACTCCAGATAATATTATCATAATGGTAATCTTGTCATATATTTAGAACTCTATGTTGGGAAAAGGGTCACACAAATTTCTTACTTATCCTTTTCTTCCATGCTTGAAAACTGAAGACATATATATGTTTTTACTAAACCACACATCAGCAGTTTTACAAATCAAGACAATATAAATTTGAAAATGTAAAATAGCTGGAGTTTTAACTTTTAAAAAACACAATATTTTGAAATATTTTAAAAGGTCAGTATTTGATAATTTTCCAATTTATTAACTTATGAATTACAAATTCAATTTAGGTTGACTTTCTTCAGCAAGCTAATAAAGACCTGGAAAAGCATATACAAGAGCTTATGGAATCCAAGGAAACAGTAACATCTGAAGTTGTTAATTTAAGTAACAAAAATGAAAAACTCTGCCAGGAATTAACTGAAATAGACCAGCTAGCGCAGCAGTTGGAAAGACATAAAGAAGAAGTGCTCAAGACCGCTGACGAAGAACTTGAGGAAGCAAAGGTACCTCTAGGCTATGGGAGTGCTCATTAATTCTCCTAGAGAGGAGTGAGCTGGAGTTCTTTTGATATCCTCTCCAGGTCTTTTGGTTTGTTTTGTAATTCAAGTTTTTTTAAGTGTTACTTACATGCTGTAAATGTTTGCACTTTCTCCAATTGTTCGCCTGTCTTTCTGAAGCACATCTATTCTTATGGCAGTTCTCCAGATTCCTTCCTCTTTTCATTCAAGGTTTTCATCTGTCCTTTCTCTGCATTATAAGCAGGCTTCTGAAGTTTGTCCTCTAGGTCATTATATGCTCACGAACCCTTTAAAGGTATTTTTTGAAACTATGTATGTCCTTGCACATTTTTAAGTTGTTAGCTAACATTTTTCATCTTTAAATAGATGCAAAGGATGTAATTTCTAATCATTTGTAAAGATTGATCTCTTGAAATTGTCATATTGTTCTTATAAATATAGCCAGTAGAATCCAAATGACCCTTCTTGAAATCCCCACAAAATTGTATCTAATAAGATACATACATATTTTTTATCTTATTGTAACATATTTTATACTTGAATATCTTTTTATGATAACTATCAAATGTCTCTGCAATTAAAAACATACATGAATTTTTTTAATTTAAAAATATGCTGTGACTATAAGGTGGTTCAGAATGTTAGCATTTTCCTGTGTTATTATAATTATTAGTAGTCAGTGGATCAAAGTGACAGATGTAGCACAAATGTTGGTAAATACTTATCAAATAAAAAAGTAAAATTGCACTGAAAATATATCTTTTAGTAAGATATAATGGGAGAAAATAACATCTTAATTAAAGGCTTTGACCAGCCCCAACATTTCAGGTGTTGTCTGGTACTTCAGAAGTTTTTTATATGTAGAGATAAGAGTATGAAATTAGAAGCTTGCCTTCCTTTTGAAAAATGGGCAAAAGGCAATTGTGGAAGGGTAGGTGGGAAAGAAGAATTCACATGATACCTAGACCACAGGTTTTCAGGTAGATAATTTTTAAGAAGGATAATTGCAAATTAAGAATCCAGATATTGATTTCATAAAACTGTATGTATATGATAGTTTTGCATAATACTTGGATAATCTTTATATTATCCCAAGCATGAGTATAACCTATTAATAATTTTAAGATCACTATTTTACATCAACTAAATAAAATGAATTAATCTTATACAGTGTCATCTCCATTAATTAGTAGAATAGAAACTACCTCAACATAATAAAGGCCATATGTGAAAAGCCCACAGCTAACATCATACCCAGCGGTGAAAGACTGAAACCTTTTCCTCTAAGATTAGAAATAAGACTAGGATGTCCATTCTCCCTGCTCTGTTCAACATAGTACTGGAAGTCTTGGCCAGAGGAATTAGGCAAGAAAAAGAAGTAAAAGGCATTCAAATGGGAAATAAAGAAGTAAAGTTTTGTTTCCAGATGAGGTGATATGTGTAGAAAACCCTAAAAATGCCAATTAAAAAAAAAAACAGAACTAATAAATTCAACAAACTTGCAGGATACAAAATCATTGCATAAGAATCTGGGTGCATTTCTATATTAAAATCCAAAAAGAAAATTCAGAAAATAATCCTGTTTACAATAGGGCCAAAAGAATAAAGATCTCAGGGATAAACTTAACCAAGGAGGCCAAAGACTTGTATACTGAAAACTATAAAACACTGCTGAAAGAATTTAGAGACAGAAATAAATGGAAAGATATCCTCTGTTCATGAATTGGAAGGCTTTATTGTTTGAATGTCCCTATTACCCAAAACAATCTGCAGATTCAGTGTGATCCCTCTCCAAATCCCAGTGATATTTTTTTTACAAAAGTAGGAAAAAATCCTAAAATTCATATGGATCTCAAGGGACCCAGAATAGCCAAAACAACCTTGAAAGTGGAGAAAACATAATTAGTGCAATTTTTAAAAAATTGTTTATTTTACCAGGTCTTAGTTGTGGCATGTGGGATCAAGTTCCCTGACCAGGGATCAAACCTGGGCCCCCTGCATTGGGAGCATGGAGTCTTAGCCATTGGGCCATCAGGGAAGTCTCAATTAGTGCAATTTTAATTTTGCTTTTGTGACTTTAATGTCATTGCAGTATTTCTGTATCTCATTGCTTTCCTTTTCTACTTTTGCGTATTCTCTCATGTGCACAACATACTGAACACAGTTTCACGTGTCACATTGGCAGTAGTCGAGAATGACTACTTGGCTCAGTAAAAGATTCCTGTTACGTCATAATATTTTAATCCTGGCATTCAGCACTCTAGTTGCCATTTAGAGGATCCAGGTTGATCGTCTCCTGGATGAGGGCATGGCAACCCTGTCCAGTATTCATGCCTGGAGAATTCCACGGACAGAGGGGCGTGGTGGGCAACAGTCCATGGGGTAGCCAAGAGTTGGACGCAACTGAGCGACTGTGCACAGCACAGGTTGATAGTAGTGGGTGGTGAAAGAGCAAATAGGATAGGAAAGTCAGGAAATGACAGGGCCGTAAAGGAATCCTAAAAATCAAGGCTCAAGAAAGGTCCTACAGGTATACAGACAGAAGAAGATTTTCAAGGGGCTCTCTTGTTGCACATGTACAAATAGGTCCCTATAGGCATTCAGGATACCAGAAATTAAAGAGAAACCTAAACTTTGCCTCCTCCTCATTGAAACTGAGGCATAGAGCTGGCTAAAGCTTTAGCTCTCACTGATGACAGGGAACATAAATTACTCAAAAATGACTTGGCCTCATTTTCACTGTCACTTAGTGTTAAATATTCTTGACTTTTAGGTATGTACCTAATAAGCTTTTTATTCCTAGAAAGAGATTAAAAAAAACCTTTCTGAAATGCGGAATCTTGAAGAAACAATGGGAAAACTTCAACTGGTGAGTAGGTTTTATATTGAATTGCCAGAATTTTCATTAAGAAAAATTTTATGTTTTATTTTACATTTTTTTACTAATTATAATTTACCTATCATAATATTTACTGTTTTAAGTGTACAGTCCAGCAGTTTTGGTATGGATACAAAGTAGTGCAGCCATCACTACTAATTCCAGAACATTTTAATCACTCCAAAAAGAAACATACCCATTAGCAGTCACTCCTCATTTTCCTCTGCTCAGCCTGACAACCACTAATCTGCTTTCTGTCTCTGTCATCTATAATTTGCCTATTCTAGATATTCTATGTAGATGAAATTGTACAATATGTAACCTTTTATGTGTGACTTCCACTTAACCCATTGTTTTCAAGGTTCATGGGTATCATAGCATGTATCATTACTTCTTTTTTATGGCTAGTAATATCCCATTGTATTACACATATGGTTACATTTATATTTTATAATTCTTTTTTTATATTTCTAGAAATTAAAAAAAATTTTATTGTAATAGAGTTGATTTACAATGTTGTGTTAGTTTTAGATGTATAGCAGAGTGAGTCAGTTATAATATACATATATCCACTCTTTTTTATAGATTCTTTATAGGCCATTACAGAGTATTCAGTAGAGTTCCTTGTGCGATACAGTAGGTCCTTATTAATTTTCTATTTTATATATAGTAGTGTGTATATGTGACTCCCAATCTCCCAATTTATCCCTCTCCCTGCTTACCCCCGGCTAACCATTAGTTTGTTTGCTACATCTATAACTGTATATCTGTTTTGTAGATAAATTCATTTGTACCCATTTTTTAGATTCCATATATAAGCAATATCATATGATATTTGTCTCTCTCTCACTTATTTCACTCAGTATGTATATCTGTGTACTTCTTTAATCTCATATATAATAGGTAGCAAGTTACACTCAAATTTGGAAAGCCTGTTAGGAATTTTATATTATTTAAATGACTTCATGACTCATCAGTTTACTGATATTAAAACTAAAAACTGATAATTACTTGATAAAATGGTTGACCTTTATTTTAAAAAAACTCAGTTTTCTTTTAATTATTTTGCTTGGCAGTACAAACCATCTTACTAGTCATATTGTTCATTTTGGTGGTCTTCAAATGAGAAAACTAGTAAAGCATCCCAGCATAAACCTGGATGTAGCCTAACCTAGATATAATCTTATAGTCTAGAACCGGCAGAAAGAATGTCTTGCGTACAAGTAGAACTTCCTAGGTGGTCACCTGATAGACTATTGAGAATTTTTAAATAGCTTGTTAAATTGGATGAGTCTCCATTAATATTGGAAACAAAGACTAGTACTAACTCCCAAGTTTTCTCATTAATTATACTCTTTTTACAGTCTAGTGGTAATATTCTGGTGGCAGTCATGAGGCAAATTAAAAACCGAAGCCTTTTGTGATATACTGGCTCACAGTAGGTGTTCAGATACTTAACTGGTTTTTGTATGTTCACTATGAACAGCGTATCACAATGACTTTCTATTTTATCCAGCTACTTTATCAGGTAGTCAGTTCAGCTGAACACTGAATAATTAGCTAAACCTGCTAGATACTGTCCACTCTAGATAGTTTCATAGATACGTAAAATTGTCCGATGAAGTCAGGAAATGTAAAGTAGATGTTTTGATGATGTTTTCACTATAGTGTAAGCTCCGTGAGGACAGGAATTTTTGCTGTTTGTTCACTGCTGTTTGTAATGCACATTGTTTGCAGTTGTATGTGATTTATAATATTGTCTCTGAACTGTGACCAAGTTTCAATATTGTTGCCTGACAGCAAGATATAGTTACTTTCTGACCTTTCTTATTTTTTCCATTGGTATTACATTTTATGTATTTTTAAGATAAATGCTAGCAATATTATTAGCTAACATTTATTAGTACTTGCCATGTGCTAGACACTGTACAGAGGGCTTCACATTCATAGAATCAGCCATAGATGAATCTATAGATGATGTCCAGGTGCTGGTTTTACCCCCATTGTGCGGGTGAGGCTGAGAATAGCCCTCTACTTATGTGTGCCTATGGAGTCTTAGAGCACTCTCTTTACTTTTGCTTTTCTTTAAACATAAAAACGCTGTAAAAATTTTTATTGAACAAGTCGTATTTACTTTTTTGAAGACAATGTGCTAAACAAATTAAAAGAAAATAAAATCCAATAATTCTACTTTAGAAAGGAGCACTGTTGAGTTTGGGTTTTATGATGCTTTTAGCCTCAACTGAGAATTAACTTTAATTGAAATGGTATATATTTGACTGACTAAAAGTATGTGTATGTGAATTACTCTTAAATAAATGTGTTTTCATGTTTTGTAAAGTTGCTAGAAATCTTAATTTTAGTATTAAAATTTTCAGGAATTAAACTTATGTCATAAAGAAAAGGAGAGGCTGAGTGATGAACTCCTTATAAAATCAGACCTGGAAACTGTTGTTCATCAGCTTGAACAAGAAAAGCAAAGACTTAACCAAAAAATTGAAAGTTTTGCAGTTACAGGTAAAATATAAAATGTTAATAACTTAAAAAGTGTGATTTCCTATTAACGTTTTATTTTTAATAGTAGATGATGTTTATTTTTCATTCATTCATTCAATAAATATTTGTTGAGTGTTTGCTGTGTATCAGAAACCAGACTAGGCACTGAGATATAGTAGAAAATCTCTCTCCCTCAAGGACCTTACAGGAACCTTTTATATTCTGACTAGTTGGTACAGGGAACCCCGACTGAGTATTTTCCAATGTAAATTTATCTTTCTTGAGACACATGATAATAGAATTAAGACTGTGAGGAACACCATTATGAAATAGTGGGAAATTGAAGTACAGAATCTTTTTAAGTAAATGCAGTTTTATCACCTTCAGGTTCACACACACACACACTCTTACACAGTTGAAATAGGTGAACTTTCTGCCAGGTACACACACACACACACTCTTACACACTCATACACACTTGAAATAGGCTAACTTTCTGCCAGGTACCTTATCCTAAATGAATTGATTTAAGGAACATGTAAGAATTCATTCATTCATTTAACAAATGTTTATGAGCCTATAGTGCTGGGATGTATAAGGTAAACAAGATACATAGGCCCACTGCTCTTGTGGAGGCTTTAATCTAGTCAGGGAGACAAACTGGTAGCACATAAGTGAAGAAATTAATTTCAGATGGTAAGGGCATTAAATAAATTGGGAGGGTATGCTAGAGATCAGCTGATCAAAGGGCTTAGTGTTGGACACCAAGCCATATGACAATCTGGGGCAATTTTCCAGGCAGAGGGGATGGCAAGTGCAGAATCCTGGTGCCATCAAACTCCATGTGTCTGAGGAAGTGAAGGAAAGCCATTGTGCTATTTTAAGAAGATGCTGTATCCTAGGCTTTTCAGCATCTATGGGATTAATCTATCCGACCCCTTCTCTGCTTAACCAGCTGTATCACTTGAGCATGTTACCCAACGTTGCTTCAGTTTCCCTATCTGTGTGGTTAAGATGGCACCTAACCCAAAAAAGGTTGTTATGAAGATTAAATGAGTTCATATATTATTAAAGTGCTTAGGGGATGCTGGGAGGGATTGGGGGCAGGAGGAGAGGGGACGACAGAGGATGAGGTGGCTGGATGGCATCACCAACTCGATGGACGTGAGTTTGAGTGAACTCTGGGAGTTGGCGATGGACAGGGAGGCCTGGCGTGTTGCAATTCATGGGGTCGCAAAGAGTCGGACACGACTGAGTGACTGAAATGAACTGAACTGAACTGAGGCCTACATTTGAAAGTTTGCAATTTTACTTCCTTTCATGCTATCTCTATCCTGCCATTTCAGCATAATCTTTCAGATACCTGAAACTCCCTTGTTTCTTTTTGTTTTGAATGCATCCTCCTACCCACAATCTAGCCATGGATCAACTAAAACATTTACTCGTGAGCAGCTAAGCACTGCTTGCATGTGCCCCAGTTGAGTTCAGTTCAGTTACTCAGTTGTGTCTGACTCTTTAAGACCCCATGGACTGCAGCACACCAGGCCTCCCTGTCCATCACCAACTCCTGGAGTTTACTCAAACTCAGGTCCATTGAGTTGGTGAAGCCATCCAACCATTTCATCCTCTGTCGTCCCCTTCTTCTCCTGCCTTCAGTCTTTCCCAGCATCAGGGTCTTTCCCAATGAGTCAGCTCTGCGCATCAGATGGCCAAAGTAGGAGATTCAGCTTCAGCATCAGTCCTTCCAATGAATATTTAGGACTGATTTCCTTTAGAATGACTGGTTGGATCTCCTTGCAGTCCAAGGGACTCTCAAGAGTCTTCTCCAACACCACAGCAAAAGCATCAATTCTTCGGCGTTCAGCTTTCTTCACAGGCCAACTCTCATACCCATACATGACCACTGGAAAAACCATAGCTTTGACTAGACGAACCTTTGTTGGCAAAGTAATGTCTCTGCTTTTTAATATGCTATCTGCTAAGTCGCTTCAGTCGTGTCCGACTCTATGCAACCCCATAGATGGAAGCCCACCAGGCTCCCCCGTCCCTGGGATTCTCCAGGCAAGAACACTGGAGTGGGTTGCCATTTCCTTCTCCAATGTATGAAAGTGGAAAGTGACAGTAAAGTCACTCGATCGTGCCCAACTCTCAGCAACCCCATGGACTGCAGCCTCCCAGGCTCCTCCGTCCATGGGATTTTCCAGGCAAGAGTACTGGAGTGGAATGCCATTGCCTCCTCCGAATATGCTGTCTAGGTTGGTCATAACTTTTCCATGGAGCAAGCGTGTGCCCCATACAGTAGCAGTAGCATTGGAAGTTACATGGTCCCGAACCACAGCGCCCCCTTCAGTGAGGTATGGAGATCTTACTCTCTATTCCTTACTGCTTGATCTCCCACTCTGCAAGAAACATATTCAAGTATTTTTCATTCTCAGTAAACTCATTCTGAGTAGATGATCTTACCTCAGTTTTCCTAAAAGAACAAGCTGTCAGGGAGGCATTCCATGTTTCCTGTCCCCAGATCTAGAACCTGTCCACCCTTATCTTCCCTGTTAGAGCGGAGCCATTTGGCTTTTATGATAGGCCACTGCCTCCATCTGTTCTCTAGGCAAGAGATTCTCCAGGCAAGAATACTGGAGTGGGTTTCCATTTCCTTCTCCATTTAGCACCTCAGTCCACTCCAGTTTGCTTCTCTCCTCTACTTCACCAATAAAACTGCTCTCGTTAAGGTCACCAGTCACCTCCATTGTGCTGAATACAGTGAACACTTCTCATTCATCAGTTTATTTGACTTACCGTTTAAGGCGTTTGCCCATTTCTGCAGCTCTCTTGCTTTCTTAACCTCTGTGGTCACTCCTTGGAATGAATTCTGCTATTCGTCCTCTGGATTGGATTGCATGCTATTCTTTTGTGGCTCTTGCCCTGCTACAATTAGAATAATTATTTGACCTTGGACATGTTTTTCATACTTGTATTCTTAGCTCATGCTGGACATACCGTAAATGTTCAATAATTATCTGTCAAATGAATGAAAGAAGATTGTAAGTGAATCAGAATATGTCTTGAAAATCACTTCATGCTTTTGAATTGTAAGGAACATCAGTTAAATTAGATTGAGCTGTACAAAATTGCCAATATTAAGCAACTTTTGGCTTCCCAGGTGGTCCTAGAGGTGAAGTACCTGCCTACCAGTGCAGGAGACATGAAAGATGGGGGTTCCATCCCTGAGTTGGTAAGATCCCCTGGAGGAGGGCATGGCTACCCACTCCAGTATTCTTGCCTGGAGAATCCCGTGGACAGAGGAGCCTGGTGGGCTGCAGTCCATGGGGTTGCCAAGAGTCAGACACGACTGAGGGACTTAGCATGCATGCACATGCACAGGTGACTTTTGACTCCTGAAAAGGTGATTTCTGTGGTAAAAGTTAAGAATTGTGCTTGTTTGAGGAAAGACTAGTTGTTTTGTGTATACTATGTTAAATTTAAGCTTAATGTTAAAGTCACACATATTATAACCAGTTTTAACAGGTGAATTTTCTTTTAGTCCATTTTCAGGTCACCAGAGAGTAAGTACCATGTGATGATTTATTGTTCACTGTGTAGTACTAAATAGTACCCAGACTGTATATGACAAAAGCAGGACTTGACTTATTGGATTTTATTTAAACTTTTAATATAATTTTTTTTTTCTCTTTCAGCATTTACCTCTTTGATATTTGGCAGTTGTAGGTGATATGCAAAACAGCTAATGATTTTTAGTAGCTTTCATTGTAAAAATCATTGATATAATTTATTTGGCTGATTATGCATTTTATATGCAGCATTGTTTTAAGATTTTATTACTTTAATTTGCAGAAAGAGAACTTACTGTGGAAGTTGAGAGGATGAGACTAGAACATGGAATAAAACGACGAGACAAGTCACCTTCTCGTTTAGATACATTTCTGAAAGGTATAGAAGATGAACGAGATTTTTATAAGAAAGAATTAGAAAAACTCCAACATATAATACAGCGAAGATCTTGCTCTAGAAGTCATTCTACATGTGAAAAAATGCCAGTATCTAAAACACTAGAAAAGGTAATATCTCTTTGTGACTGTTTGATAAGGCAAGAAAGATCTTTATGAGCGAACTTTTGATTTATTATTTTAATAATGTAATGTTATTCATACTTATTTTTAAGAAGTCTTTCTTAATTTTCATTTTTGTAGTCTTCTGTGACCTTTTTGTAGTCTTCTGTGACCTTCTGTGACTTTAGGAACACTGCATTAATTAGGAAGACTACTTAAGAACAAAGTATAACGTACTGATTCCTGGAAATTAAGGGAGATTAAGTACCTAATTATATATAAGGGAAGAGTGCAGGGGCATCTGAGCTTCCAGAAACTGGATCCAGGAACTCCTGCTACTGGATACTTCCTCTCTTTCTAATCTTTACTTTTGGTATCAGCTGCATTTTCTCTCTGAGTAGAGTGGCTTTGTCTACATGGCAGGCTACGTGGCTTCATGCCATTCCCAGCCTTGGACCCATCAGAAAGGCAGGCCACACTGTCCAGACCAGGCATCGTCCATGATAACTGTGCAACAGGAAAGGGTAACTGATGGCAGTGAGCACTGGACAGATCATCCCCTTTGTCCACCACAACCACATCTGCAAGTTGATGGTCTAAAGAGGTATAAGGTTAACGATGATGCATAAGAGATTAAAAACATGTCCTCATTTTATGTCTTAATTATTTTCAACATTTTATGACTATCATTTGGGTTCTTTAGATTTTTCTTTCTTTTAAACATTGGAGTTAGGGTAGTCCTGGAGGCTTCTGTGACCCTAACATTGTCTATATACTGGATAAANTTAGATTGAGCTGTACAAAATTGCCAATATTAAGCAACTTTTGGCTTCCCAGGTGGTCCTAGAGGTGAAGTACCTGCCTACCAGTGCAGGAGACATGAAAGATGGGGGTTCCATCCCTGAGTTGGTAAGATCCCCTGGAGGAGGGCATGGCTACCCACTCCAGTATTCTTGCCTGGAGAATCCCGTGGACAGAGGAGCCTGGTGGGCTGCAGTCCATGGGGTTGCCAAGAGTCAGACACGACTGAGGGACTTAGCATGCATGCACATGCACAGGTGACTTTTGACTCCTGAAAAGGTGATTTCTGTGGTAAAAGTTAAGAATTGTGCTTGTTTGAGGAAAGACTAGTTGTTTTGTGTATACTATGTTAAATTTAAGCTTAATGTTAAAGTCACACATATTATAACCAGTTTTAACAGGTGAATTTTCTTTTAGTCCATTTTCAGGTCACCAGAGAGTAAGTACCATGTGATGATTTATTGTTCACTGTGTAGTACTAAATAGTACCCAGACTGTATATGACAAAAGCAGGACTTGACTTATTGGATTTTATTTAAACTTTTAATATAATTTTTTTTTTCTCTTTCAGCATTTACCTCTTTGATATTTGGCAGTTGTAGGTGATATGCAAAACAGCTAATGATTTTTAGTAGCTTTCATTGTAAAAATCATTGATATAATTTATTTGGCTGATTATGCATTTTATATGCAGCATTGTTTTAAGATTTTATTACTTTAATTTGCAGAAAGAGAACTTACTGTGGAAGTTGAGAGGATGAGACTAGAACATGGAATAAAACGACGAGACAAGTCACCTTCTCGTTTAGATACATTTCTGAAAGGTATAGAAGATGAACGAGATTTTTATAAGAAAGAATTAGAAAAACTCCAACATATAATACAGCGAAGATCTTGCTCTAGAAGTCATTCTACATGTGAAAAAATGCCAGTATCTAAAACACTAGAAAAGGTAATATCTCTTTGTGACTGTTTGATAAGGCAAGAAAGATCTTTATGAGCGAACTTTTGATTTATTATTTTAATAATGTAATGTTATTCATACTTATTTTTAAGAAGTCTTTCTTAATTTTCATTTTTGTAGTCTTCTGTGACCTTTTTGTAGTCTTCTGTGACCTTCTGTGACTTTAGGAACACTGCATTAATTAGGAAGACTACTTAAGAACAAAGTATAACGTACTGATTCCTGGAAATTAAGGGAGATTAAGTACCTAATTATATATAAGGGAAGAGTGCAGGGGCATCTGAGCTTCCAGAAACTGGATCCAGGAACTCCTGCTACTGGATACTTCCTCTCTTTCTAATCTTTACTTTTGGTATCAGCTGCATTTTCTCTCTGAGTAGAGTGGCTTTGTCTACATGGCAGGCTACGTGGCTTCATGCCATTCCCAGCCTTGGACCCATCAGAAAGGCAGGCCACACTGTCCAGACCAGGCATCGTCCATGATAACTGTGCAACAGGAAAGGGTAACTGATGGCAGTGAGCACTGGACAGATCATCCCCTTTGTCCACCACAACCACATCTGCAAGTTGATGGTCTAAAGAGGTATAAGGTTAACGATGATGCATAAGAGATTAAAAACATGTCCTCATTTTATGTCTTAATTATTTTCAACATTTTATGACTATCATTTGGGTTCTTTAGATTTTTCTTTCTTTTAAACATTGGAGTTAGGGTAGTCCTGGAGGCTTCTGTGACCCTAACATTGTCTATATACTGGATAAAATTAGAGAAGCTGGAAGTACAGTCATTAAAACTCAGGACATTTGATTTTAGACTTGGCTGCATTTCCCAACTCTGTCATCTTTTTCCTGAAGATCTTCTGCCTACTGCCAAATGGTTTTGAGACATTTTCTGATTAGACAGCTTTTTAACCTCATTGGCTTATGACTCTATTTGATTTAGAGTGTTAAACACTGTGCTTTGTTATCTGTTAAGAGCACAATGAATTGGTGGGAACATACAGTGTAAGTTAATTTATATATACTGAGTTGTTTTTTAAGTTCTATATATACTTAGGAATCAAGAAAAATAAATCACTGAATTGATCACCTTCATTGTGTGGAACAGTCTTCTTCAAAAATGTTGATTAGTTTAATCAACTTATTAAGTAGAACTGAGTGGATAAGTGTCTCAATACTTTTAAATATTGGATTTGTTTGCTTGGTTGAAAGATAAGTTGAGATAAGGTAAGGTACTGGTAAAATTAGGAGAGACCTTCCCCCCTTCATCTTATTTAGTTTCTTGAAAGTTCTAATGATACCTGACATAATTCATTTTGTAAAGTTTAGAAAGTTGGGACCTTGGTAGCATTTTAGAGTCCCAGTAGTAAATTTCAGGCATGGTAGGGAATAATGGTTGATGTACATGAGTGAAATGGGTGGAGTGAATGGGTGTGAGTGCTGTGAACTAAGGAGTAAATTCCAGCCTAAAACTGGGTGTTTTAAACATGTTTAGAAACAGTTGTTGGCAGACAACATAAACCTCTCTCAAGCTAGATTTGGTACAGGCTGAGTTTTCAACCCCTGCTTTTTATAGCAAATTGTTGGGCAGAGCTTCCTGGGATTGCTGCAACTCAGAAAAAATATTGACATTTTTCATATCAGTAATTTTTGTCAACAGGATACCCAATGGTTCTGTGTTATCTGTGTAGGAACAACACTGGTCTCTTTGACCTTGTACTCACCAGACTTCCAGATGTGAGTTTTGGGTATAGTGTAATGGGAAATGCTTTGGAGTTGGAAACCTTATAGAAGCTTCAACTCCACACACTGGCTTTATGACCTTAGACAAGTTACCTAACTCATGGAGCCCTGGCTTCCTCATTTGCAAAGTGAGGAATGTGTCTACAACCTCTTATGAAGATTACATGACATAATTATGTATAAGGGTCCAACATAACACCTAGTTCCTAGTAAATGTTTTATTTATTTATTATTTGCTGGTTCAAAGCACATCTCCTGCTGCTAAGTCGCTTCAGTTGTGTCTGACTCTGTGACCCTATAGACAGCAGCCCACCAGGCTCCTCTGTCCCTGGGATTTTCCAGGCAAGAACACTGGAGTGGGTTGCCATTTCCTTCTCCAAAGCACATCAGGTGTAGGTAGAAAGTTAGGTTTAATTCAGTAGATGTATACTGAGAGCATGCTGTGAATGTGGCATCTAGGATACNACCAGGCTCCTCTGTCCCTGGGATTTTCCAGGCAAGAACACTGGAGTGGGTTGCCATTTCCTTCTCCAAAGCACATCAGGTGTAGGTAGAAAGTTAGGTTTAATTCAGTAGATGTATACTGAGAGCATGCTGTGAATGTGGCATCTAGGATACAAGATAAAGAAGACCTATTTCCTATTTCCCGTCTAGCATTGTGGGTATCTGTGCATGAGTTTGTGTGCGTGTGCGTGTGCCTGTGTGTTTAGGAAAAGTGGAGTGATAAAAGGGAGTTATTAACACACATACCTACATACACAACATATTTAGAGAAGTGGGGAATTCATTCGTTTTGCTGAATTACATGCTAAGCACTGAAGATGTGGTGAGAAGGACCTGCTGTGTCTCTGAGGGCATTTGCATTTTAGTAGCGGTGGTGGTGGTGGTTCAGCCCGTAAGTCACATCTGACTCTTTGTGACCCTAGGGACTGCAGCACACCAGGCTTCCCTGTCCTTCACCATCTTCTTGAGCTTTCTCAAACTCATGTCCGTTGAGTCAGTGATGCCATCCAACCATCTCGTCTTCTGTCATCCCCTTCTCCTCCTGCCTTCTGTCTTTCCTGGCATCAGGGTCTTTTCCAATGAGTTTGCTCTTCACACCAGGTGGGGCCAAAGTATTGAAGTTTCAGCTTTAGCATCAGTCCTTCCAGTGAATATTCAGGGTTGATTTCCGTTAGAGCTGAGTGGTTGGATCTCCTTGCTGTCCAAGGGATTCTCCAGAGTCCTCTCCAGCATCACAGTTCGAAAGCATCAATTCCTGGGCGCTCAGCCTTCTTTGGTTCATCTCTCGCATCTGTACATGACTACTGGAAAACTAGCCTTGATTGTACAGACCTTTGTCAGTGAAGCGACAGCTCTCTTTTTAATTCTCTGTCTAGCTTTGCCATAGCTTTTCTTCCAAAGAGCAAGCATCTTTTGATTTCATGGCTGCAGTCACCATCCACAGTGATTTTGGAGCCCAAGAAAATAAAATCTGTCACTCTTTCCACTTTCTCTGCATCTATTTGCCATGAAGTGATGGGACCAGATGCCATGATCTTAGTATATTGAATGTTGAGTTTTAAGCCAGCTTTTTCACTTTCTTCTTTCACTGTTATAAAGAGACTCTTTAGTTCCTCTTTACTCTCTGTCATTAGGATAGTAACATCTGCATATGTGAGGTTGTTGATATTTCTCCTGGCAGTCTTGATTCCAGTTTGTGAGTCATCCATCCTGTCATTTTGCATGATGAACTCTGCATATAAGTTAAGTGAGCGGGGTGACAATATACAAACTTGATGTACTCCTTTCCCAATTTTGAACAAATCTGTTGTTCTATGTCTGGTTCTAACTATTGCTTCTTTACCTGCATACAGGTTTCTCAGGAGACAGGTAAGGTGCTCTGGTACTCCCATCTCTTTAAGAATTTTCCACAGTTTGTTGTGATGCATATGATCCATACAGTCAAAGGCTTCAGCATAGTCAGTGAAGCAGTTTTGTTTTTTTTAAATTCTCTTGCTTTTCCTATGACCCAGTGGATGTTGACAATTTGATCTCTGGTTTTAGTGATAAAGACACATTAATACCCAGTTCTGTAAATAACTTTATAATCTCATTTATAGTAAGTGTTAATGAGGAAAGAATACAGGAAATATTCAGAATGCTATGAGAGTATATAGAGGGAGATCTAAATTAGATTGGAGAATCTGGAAAGACTCCTTACAGAAAGTGGCGTTTAAGCTGAGACCGAGACAATAATGAAAACAGACTGTCAAATCCTTATTCATTGAGCTCTCCTTTTCTAAAATCTAGGCATACCACCTCCTTTCTGTAAAAATATTTTTATTTAAATATGGTTAAGTTATAGGTTTTCTTTTATCGTTATTTAAGTGTTATAAGTCCTCTCCCTAATTGCCTTTATCCTGTAATACAGATACATTTTGTCCTTCAGGGTGTCCAGATAGCTATTCTCATTCATTTTCCCTTGACTTTTCTTGCTTAACCAAGAGGATAACTTATTTCCAAGTGGCAGGTGAAGGATACTTCACGGATATTTACGATTTACCAAGTGTCTTTGGACGTGGCCTGTGCATAGTAGACATTGACAGAGATCAGGATGCTTTCCAGTGTAGCAGGATACCAGATTGCCACTATCTGTGGCTTCTGCATATAGTACTTGAACATTAATATACCGTAGACCCCAAGTGTACACTTACCATATTTATTTTCTACAGTAGCTATGAAGTTAATGTTGTAATGGAATAATAGGCATAATCTTGTTTTAGGAATGTTGGAAGTACTTGCTTATTTAGTGAATATCCTAATGTACACCGTCTGGTAGAAATATTTATATTTATCTGATTGCATAAAAAATAGACCTCACATAGGTTTGGTGCTGGGACAGTTGGGGGCTGGTATGCCTGGGAAATTGATCTTGGATTTAGTCTTAGAAAACACTGAGGAATGTGCTAGGCTGTTAGAGTTACTTGTACTGGGTGAGTGGAGAGGGTTATAAACTAGTGATTCCCAACTCCAAATGAATCAGAATCACCTGGAGGGCTTGAAAAACCAGTTACTGGGCCCTGTCCCCAAAGTTTCTGATTGAGTAGGTCTGGGATATACCTCAAAATTTGCATGCCTTGCACGTCCCCAGATACTGCATGCTTCTGGTCTGGGGATTATACTTTAGTTACAGCACCAGTGTAAACAAGTGAGGGAGAGTGACAGCTGAAGCCTCTGCTGGGATCTAACCAAGTAGGATCAGTGGCAGCTCGGTGTCTTGCTGGGAACTTGAAGGCCTGGAAATTTGCCCCAGTATTGCCAGCATTCTCTCTCCTGCTCTCCTTATAGATTAATAATTGTGTTCCTTAACTACATTAAAAGAAGTTGTGTTCTTTTTGTCTGTTTGCTTCTTTCAGTCAGTCTTGTCATCAGCATCCTTGTGGCAACCATGTGGTGATAATTACAACAAATGATAACTTCTGTCTTGAATTATGTTTCAGGGTGATTACGACTCGGATATCCATCTCATCACAAGAGAAAGAGACGAACTTCAGCGTATGCTAGAAAGATTTGAAAAGCACATGGTGGATATACAGTCCAATGTTAAATTATTGACAGCGGAAAGAGATAAACTAAGTGTCTTATATAATGAAGTAAGATATTGATTGTGTAACACCAGTTAACTATAATAGAACCAGTATATAACCTTTATATTACTGTAGTATATGGATCTTAGGGATATTCCTTCATAGTTAGTAGTTTCTACTATCATCCTGTTCCCAAAGCAGAGATTTCTATTGTTTTTTATTTTTCTTCTTTTCTAGTCTATGGGTCAGGTCACTTTGGGATAATTCCCTATTTCTCAAACTACTGAATGGGTCTCAGCCTGACTCTGAGTCAAGTGTTTCTTTGGGATTCAGTCATGTTGGGTTATGTGTATCTTACAGTGGGTAGCACTAACTAATTGGATACATTGGATATTAAGGACTTAGCTTTGAGGGATAGGGAGGGGAAATTCACTATAGGTTAGACCAGTTACAAGCCTCAGTTGTCAGAAGGCAAGGTGAATCTGAGCAAAGCATGGTGTTTATCACCAAAATTTATTTTGAGAGGAAGAGAAAGGTATATGAGTTAAAAGGCCAAGTTGAAGAAGCTTTTTTTACTTTTGGAGTTCTTCTGGGATTCTGCGGTACAAATCGATCTGCTTTCTGGGCGTTTCCTGCAGTTGGCTTAGATTTCCGCGTTCTTGGGTCTGCTCACTTAATTAGTAGCTGTCCGTCTGCTGTTTAGCCTTCAGAATTTTGTGGTTGGCACTTCTCTCCATCTTCTTGTCTTTTTAATTATTCCTCCTCGAATCCTCTTACTCTCATTTTGGTGGCATTTGGGAAGAGAGCAAAAGTAGCATATGTTTAGTTTTCCTTTTTTTAACTGGGAGCATATCCAGTGTTTTTTAATTTATATCTTTTACTACTTTAAGGCTCAGGAAGAATTATCTGCACTAAGACAAGACTCTACCCAAACTACAGTCTCACATAATACTGTTAGTCTTATAGAAAAGGAAAAAGAACTTGCATTATCTGACTTACGAAGGATTATGGCAGAAAAGGAAGCTTTAAAAGACAAATTAAAAGTAAGTAACTAGATTGACTTATTTTTAAAAGGTAATTTATTGAGAAAAAGGGAAGTCTTTTTTTATGTTTTTCTGTGATATGACTATTCTGAATCTAGATCAGAAGTTGGCAAACCATGGCCCATCAGCCAAATCCAGAACACTGTTTTTATATGGCCAATGTACTAAGAATGGTTTTTACATTTTAAAATCATTGAAAAAATCAAAAGAAGAACATTTCATGACACATGAAAATTGTGAAATTTAGATTTCATTGTTGATGATACTTACTAGTGGGAATATTCATTTACGTGCTGCAGTGGCAGAGTTGAGTAATTGCAGTAAAAATTGTATGGTCCACAAAGCCTAAAACATTTATTATCTGTTTCTTTATAGAAAATAACCAACTCTGATCTCAATAGGAATTCCCTCACATGGAGGGAGATTATCTTTCTTTTTTTTTTTTTTCTTCAAAAAAAGCTTCATTGAGGTATTCACATATCATAGAATTTACCTATTTAAAGTGTATTAGTTTTTAGTATATCTACAGACTTGTTCAGCCATCCCCACGATCACTTTTAGAGCATGTTCATTACCTCAAAAAGAAACTCTTGTACTGCTTAGCAGTCACTCTTAACATCTCCCAGCCTCCTCAGGCCTAGACAACCACTACATTCTATCTCTAGATTTACCCACTCTGGACATTTCATATAAATTGAACCATTCAGTATGTGTTTTTTTTTGTTTTGTTTTTGTCTGGCTTCTCTAATTAACATCATGTTTTCAAGGTCCATCTGTTAGGTCATATGTATCGATACTTTATTACTTTATATTATGGGGTAATATTCCAATGTATGGATAGACAACATTTTCTTTATCATTGGGGTGGTTTCTGCTCTTTGGCTGTTACGAATAATGGTGCTGTGAACACTTGTATACAACTTTTTGTGTGGGTATGTTTTCTTTTGCTTAGATGTATACCTAGAGTCATACCCATAATTTTAATCATTTGAGCAACTGCCAAGCTGTTTTTCCAAAGTGTTTGTGCCATTTTTAGTCCAACTGGCAGGGGTTAGAGTTCTAATTTCTCTGCATCCTTACCAGTATTTGTTACTGTCTATCTTTTTTGTTATCATCATGCTGGTGAGTATAAAGCAGTATCCTTTTAAATTTTGATTTGCATTTCCCCGATGACTTAAGTGCTTATTTTTATACGTTTATTTGGCCACTTGTATATCTTCTTTAGGGAAATGTGTATTCAGATCCATTGCTCATTTTTTTTGAATTGGATTATCTTACTGAGTTGTAAGAATGCTTTATATATTCTCAGTACAATCCCCTTGTCAGATATATGATTTGCAGATATTTTCCCTCCCTCATTCTGTGGGTTGTCTTCTCATTTTTTTAGTATTGTTATTTGAAGCACAGATATTTTAAAATTATGATGAAGTCCAATTTAATTTTTTTCTTTTGTTACACTTAATTTACACTGAAGTCCAATTTAATTTTTTTCTTTTGTTTGTGCCTTTGGTGTCACATCTAGGGGCAGTATTTTATTTCATAATCTCTCCAAAATGTTAACATACATAAAGCACTTAGCAGTGCTCAATACATTAAAAGAACTCAATATTAACTGTTAGTGTTACTATTATGGAGTCCATAGTTTACTTCCAATAAATATTATTGAATTAATGTTTAGAAATTACTACCTAAAGTTAAGAATAAGAACTTTTAAGTATTCTAAAGGTGGTCTTTTCAGTTAAAGTTTTGCCCCAACAGAGTACTTTTAATTTGAATCTTCTGGAAAATTGCCTTCCAGAAAGTGCTTGTTTTATAAAAATAAGTGTCACAGTTACCAAATGGAAAACTTCTGTGCAGTATGGCAACTTTTAGTACAAGCTACTGATTTATCCTTCATATCTGTTGCAATGACTAAGGAATGTAAAAGTAGGTTCAAAAAGTACAGTAGTACCAAGAACTCAGAAAAGGTGACACTCATATTACCAGATTCTTTCTGAATTACAGGAGGCAGGATTTATGAGTTTACAACAGATTTTTTTACATAAAAACTCAACTAATCCTCTCATTCATTAAGTATCCTCTACTAGTTTCCTGTTATTTCACTGCCCACCCAGTTTTTGAACCCAGGCATCATCACTGAGTCCTCTCTCCCTGAAAATTCCTCTCTCTCATTTAATCACAGAATCCTACTGATGCTACCTCTAATAATAGGTAACGTGTTACACCCTTTCCATGTGGGAAACTCTGTTCTAAGTGCGGTTTACAAGGGCTTTGTAAGTAAATCTTCACAGATGCCTTTTCAGTTGGCAGTACTTACCGATGCAGTATCTGAGTTGCAGTGAGTTTAAATAATTTGCTGAACCAACAGACACATGAAAAGATCAACATCGCTAATCATCAGAGAAATGAAACTCAAAACCACAGTGAGGTATCACCTTATACCTGTTAGAGTGGCTGTTGTCAAAAATACCACAAAGAGCAAATGTTGACAGGGATGTAGAGAAAAGGGAATACTTGTACACTGTTGATATTGTAAATTCATGTAGCTACTGTGGAAAACAGTTTGAAGATTCTTCAAAAACCTAAAAATAGATCTATAATAATATATGATCCAGCAATTCTACTCCTGGGTATATGCCTGAAGAAAATAAAAACAGTAATTTGAAAGATATATGTTCACAGCAGCGTTATTTATAGTTCCCAAGATACGAAAGCAACTGAAGTGTCCCATCAGTGAATGAATAAGGATGCGGTAGTATGGATATTCAGTGGAGTACCACTTGGCCATAAAAAAAGAACTAAATTTTGCCATTTGCCACAATGTGGGTGGACTTGGAAGGCATTATGCTTAGTGAGATAAGTCAGAGGAAAACAAATACTTTCTGTTATCACTTACATGTGGAATCTAAAAAAATGAAACAAGCTAGTCTGAAAGACTCACTCACAGGAAACAAACTAGTGGTTACTGGTGGCGGGGGGGTGGGGCAAGATGGGGTAGGGAGTTAGATTTCCCTGGTTGTCCAGTTAAAGTGGATGTGGATTTGATCCCTGGTCTGGGAACTAGGATTCTATATGCTGTGATGTGGGCAAATACAAAATTAAAAAAAAAAAAGAGGTACTAGTGAGTTTGTATAAAATAAGCTACAAGAATATATTGTACAGCACAGCAAATATAGCTGGTATTTTATAATCATAAATGGATTACATCTTTAAAAACTGAACTATTATGTTGTACACCTCAGACCTGTGTAATATTGTGAATTAACTATACCTTAATAAAAAATAGTAATAATGATTTGCCCAAGATTACCCAGCTGATGAAGTCACAAAGACGCTGGCTCCTGAGCTCACAGTGGTTTCTCTTGCATCACTTTGCATGTTTCTGTTCCCCTGCTACCATCCGCTTCTGGCCATTATTCTCTCAGCTGCACTAATGTATCAGTGGTCTCTTAAATCTGTATTTTACACTGAAGTCAGAGTCTTTGTTCAAAGATACAAATCTGCTTACTTCCCTTCCTGTTTTAAAATCCATTAACTGTTCTCAGGGGCTTCCGTGACTGGCCCTTGCTACATCATGGTCAGCCCTCCTACTCCCCACCCCTCATTTTCTCAACTCCAGGTTTAATGGACTTTCTCATGCCCCTGTCTTTAACGTAGGCTATTGAAAACTCCTTTATCCCTTTCAGTCTCCTCACCTGGCTGATTTCTTTTCATCCTTTAGAGCCAGGTTAGTCATTTCCTTACACAGAAAGTGAACTCTGGATCCCTGGTTCCCTTCCAATATGTTGCCTTCAAGTTCCTTTTCCTAGGAAAGTATTCATGAATTTTATTTTAATATCTTGTTTAAGGTTTATCTTTACTAGACTATAATATCTATGACATCAGAGACTTTATCTGTTTTACTGTATCTCTCATACCTTGGTGCTTGGTATATAATATGTACTCAGTACTGGCTGAATGTTTTAGTGAATTAAAAAAGGCCTACAATAGAGTGACTTTTTCAACGAAATAGATAATCCAAACATCAGATGTCTTAACTTATTTTTAATAAATAGTAGTCAAAGTGTCAGTTGTGTTCAGCTCTTTGTGACCCCGTGGATGGAGCCCGCCAGGCTCCTCTGTCCATGTAATTCTCCTGGCAAAGATACTGGAGTGGATTGTCATTTCCTTCCCCAGGGGTCTTCCCGATCCAGGGATCTGGTTCTCTTGCATTGTAGGCAGATAGATTCTTTACCATTTGAGCCACGAGGGAAGCCCATTTTTAACGAATAACATGGATGGAAGTAAGAACTGGCATGAAAAATTCTCGCAGAGCACCAGCATATTATTTGTCCTGGACTTAGCATCAACAAGAGTCAGATAAGTTAATATAAGCAAAAATAACAACACTGGTGTTTATATTATTGACCAGCTCACTCTTGAAACTTTGAACTCTTGCATCACCCTGCAGTGTTCTGTGTTTTCTGTCTTCCTGATCCCATCTGTTTTTCCTTTATAGTCTGTTCCTCTTACGTCTCCTCTCATGAGGGCATACTCTGGGCTTACTGAATCTGCTGGGTTTTTCCCTCTATGGTTGTGCTAATGGGTTGATGTGTATATTATAAATGAACCCATATCAGTCTGTGTCTTTTCTCACAGTCACACATGGAGGTAGAGTGTGAAAGATGAAGAACTCTTGTTTTTGTTTTCAACCGAAAGCATCATTTTTGTCAAATTTCTAGTGATTTTCTTTCTAAAGCATTTCTGTGTTATAAAAAGACAAAATAGTGCTGTAGAATTGCATTGCTTATGAACATCTTCTATAAAATTCTCTTACAGCATCTCCAGGAAATGAATATTTTTGGAAAATCAGAATTAGAGAAAACTATTGAGCATTTGACATGTGTTAATCACCAGGTAATTTATCAAACTGGATTTGGGGTATATTTTGTTGTATGAATGACTATTTCAATTTTATTTTAATGTGCTGTATGTTTTTAAAATTACAAAATAATATTTTAGAGAAGCTGTGTATCGGTGACTGACTAGGAGTATGTACTCTGAAGATTGACTACATGGGTTCATATCGATACATCTCTGTCATCTGTTTTCTGTAGGCAAATTTCTTAAACTTTTTATCTGTTAATTTCTTTGTTTGTAAGATAGAAATGGTACTCAAACTTATTTCTTAGAGTTTTTGTGAAAATTAAATGAATTAATACACATCAAAAACCTAGAATATTCACTGCCATATCATAAGCATCCATTAAATGTTAGCTATGGTAGTTGTTTGCTCTTCTGTTTTTTTAAACAAAAAATCATGTAACATAGGCTTAGAGTGAAAGTGGAATTCCTTTTCATTCCTTGTTGCTCCCACTAGAGGTAGCGTTTTTAATAAATTGTTAAGTGTTTTGATAGTTTTTTTTTCCTCTCTGTGTTTACTTTTGGCTAGCTTCCTTTTCCATGTCTTCACTGTTTTTGTTTATCTGCTAATTCTATCATCTGTTTCAGTCAACCCTGGGCCAGTTGATTTTTTACCTCTTTCACTAAGGTTGTATTTTCCTACTTCTTTGCATTCCCAATAATTTTAGATGGGATGTCAGACATTGTCTATTTTATTTTTTTGGTTGCTGGGGAGCTTATATTCCTAGAAACACTCTTGAAGTTTGTTCTATGATACGGTTAGGTCAGATGGAAATAGCTTGATCCTTTTTGGTTTTGCTTTTAAGCTTGATTAGGTGGGACTAGAGGAGCATTTAGTTTTGGACTAATTTTGTTTTACTACTGAGACCAAATTTTTTTGGGTACACTTGCCACCTGTTGCCCCATGAATTATGAGGTTTTCAAATGACTAATGGGAAAGAAACTATTCCTGACTTGGCAGGAGCCCTCAGTACAGTTCCCTCTAGTTCTTTGATGGCTCTTTCCCTGGCCTTGGGTAGCTTTTTGTGGGCTGAGATTCTGCTCAGCTGAAGATTCAGGGGCACACTTTGTAGATCTCTGGAGCTCTAACCCTGTGCTTACTCCTCTACGTTCTGCCCTACAAATTCTAACTGCTCTGGCCTCCCTTGACTCTCAGTCCTGTAGTCTGAGTTAAGGGGAACCACAAGTCCAGCTGGGTTCCTTTTTCTGTGCCACAGCCTAGAAATTCTCCCAGCAATAAGCTGGAACAGTGAGTGATAGGGCTCGGCTCATTTGTTTCATGTCTCTTCAGTTCAGTTCATTTCAGTTCAGTCTCTCAGTCGTGTGTGACTCTTTGCTGCCGCTGCTGCTGCTAAGTCACTTCAGTCGTGTCCGACTCTGTGTGACCCCATAGACGGCAGCCCACCAGGCTCCCCCATCCCTGGGATTCTCCAGGCAAGAATACTGGAGTGGGTTGCCATTTCCTTCTCCAATGCATGAAAGAGAAAAGTGAAAGTGAAGTCGCTCAGTCTGTCCGACTGTTAGCGACCCCATGGACTGCAGCCCACCAGGCTACTCNGCGGACTGCGCGGGGCCTGCCGAAGATACCCTCCTGCACACGCTACGCGCCACAGCCGCTGGGACATCTTGGCCTATCTGGTTGACACCTGAGACCTGGACATCGAAGCCGTCAACCAGGGATACAAGCGGGCTCTCTCTGCACGGGGCTGCCTCCATGGGACACCCGGACTACGTGACGTACCTGCTGGCCCGGGGGGCCAACGTCGACTGCCTGGAAGGCCGACTGGTAAGTGGTGGGCCTTGCAGAGAGACCCCCACCTTTTCCTGCCGATCTTAGATTCCCACTCTTGGTCAGCCTCCACACCATAGCCTCTCAGGCTTCCCCTACTTGGTCAGCCTCCACACCATAGCCTCTCAGGCTTCCCCTACTTGGTCAGCCTCCACACCATAGCTTCTCAGGCTTCCCCTACAGAACATCATTGGTGTCCTTGTGGGGTTAACTGCTCCAGCCTTCTGTTTCAGACTGCCTCCTATAATAGGGCAGAGAGCATGCTCAGAACATGTTCAGATCCCCTGGAGAAGGAAATGGCAACCCACTTCAGTATTCTTGCCTGGAGAATTCCAAGGACAGAGGAGCCTGGCAGGCTACAGTCCATGGGGTCTCATAGATTCGGACACTACTGAGCGACTATCACTCACTCACTCACTGCCTATAGCAAGGGTCCCAGGCGTGATGTTTTTCTGGAAACATCTCGCTAAATGATTATTGCACAGATGAATTTCTGTTTTGAAATTCCTAGTTATAGCTTATCAGAAATTTGCAAAGACAGCCGGAAAGTCCCATGCACCTTTCCCCATCTTGCCCCAAAGTTAATGTCTTACAACTAGAGTACAGTCACAAGAAGAAACTGACACTGCTATGACATTTTACTATCAGGGCCCTTACTCACATTTCACAGGTATATAGATGAGCACAGGTGTGTGGGGTCCTCTGTGCAGTTTTAGCACATGAGCTCCACAGTCACCATGCTCACCTGTAACTATTATACAAAGCAGTTGCATTCTGTTATTAATAGATGCACACAATCTTCAGTACTGACTGTCCACCTCCTTAGACATTTGAACACCTGAAGATTCATACCATAATAAAGTTCCTGAATGAATCCACAAGGGATTCCTGATCTTACATAAACAAGAAAAACATCAGAAAGATATACAGCTAAGTAAAGCACACCTTGCCCACTGGCATGGGGGAATATGCCTGCTTACGTTTTGAGGTTTGGGCTTTGGCTGACTGAGCCCAAGACATTTTCTTCTGCTGCTAGTAAGTTGGTCCAAAGATAGTGGAGGCGTATTACCTTTTTAAAAACAGTTCTGTGGATAAAGAAACAGCCTCCCCAAACAACCATCAGAAGGGCAAGTCTCATTTGACTGTGTGCTTAGGAAGTGCAGTTACAGCAAGACATTTTGCCCATTCTCACCTTACTGGCTTTCTCATGTCCCTTCTACCCTGGATTCATTCCCTCTGTGAAGCACTTTTTCAAGATTCCAGCCTTCATGTATCTTGGTTTCTCCTTTTTGATTTTTCGTTCACTCGTTACTACATTACCAAAAGTAAAAAAAACAAAACATTTTAAATACAGCAGTGTGTACATGACTGTCTCAAACTCACTAGCTATCCCAACAAGGACCTACTGTATAGCACAGGGAAGTCTGCTCAATGTTATGTGGCAGCCTGGATAGGAGAGGGGTTTGGGGGAGAATTGTTGTTCAGTTACTCAGTCCTGTCCAACTCTGTGTGACCCCATGGACTGCAGCATGCCAGACTTCCCTATCCTTCACCATCTCACAGACCTTGCTTAAACTCATGTCCGTTGAGTCAGTGATGCCATGCAACCATCTCATTCTCTGTCGTCCCCTTTTCCTCCTGCTTTCATTCTTTCCCAGCATCAGGGTCTTTTCCAATGAGCCAGCTCTTTACATCAGGTGGCCAAAATATTGGAGCTTCAGCGTCAGTCCTTCCAATGAATATTATGGGTTGATTTCCTTTAGGATTGACTGGTTTGATCTCCTGACTGTCCAAGAGATTCTCAAGAGTCTTCTCCAAGGGGGAGAATGGATACATGTATTATATCTATAGCTGAGTCTCTTTATTGTTCACCTGAAACTGTCACAACATTGTTAACTGGCTATACCCCAATAAAAAATNCTTCCCTATCCTTCACCATCTCACGGACCTTGCTTAAACTCATGTCCGTTGAGTCAGTGATGCCATGCAACCATCTCATTCTCTGTCGTCCCCTTTTCCTCCTGCTTTCATTCTTTCCCAGCATCAGGGTCTTTTCCAATGAGCCAGCTCTTTACATCAGGTGGCCAAAGTATTGGAGCTTCAGCGTCAGTCCTTCCAATGAATATTATGCGTTGATTTCCTTTAGGATTGACTGGTTTGATCTCCTGACTGTCCAAGAGATTCTCAAGAGTCTTCTCCAAGGGGAAGAATGGATACATGTATTATATCTATAGCTGAGTCTCTTTATTGTTCACCTGAAACTGTCACAACATTGTTAACTGGCTATACCCCAATAAAAAATAAAAAATTAAAGAAACAAAAAAATGAAATAGCGTTGGTAGTTAAGTAATACCAAAGCAGTCCTATTTAGTCAAAGGCATGGTTTTTGCAGTAGTCATGTATGGATGTGAGAGTTGGACCATAAATAAGAGCTGAGAACTGAAGAACTGATGCTTTTGAACTGTGGTGTTCAAAAGAGAAGACTCTTGAAAGTCCTTTGGACTGCAAGGAGATCAAACCAGTCAATCTTAAAGGAAATCAGCCCTGAATATTCATTGAAAGGACCGATGCTGAAGCTGAAACTCCAATACTTTGACCACCTGATGTGAAGAACTGACTCATTAGAAAAGACCCTGATACTGGGAAGGATTGAAGGGAGAAGGAGAAGGGGACTTCAGAATGAGATGGTTGGATGACATCACCGACTCAATGGACATGAGTTTGAGCAAGCTCCAGGAGTTAGCGATGGACAGGGAGGCCTGGCTTACTGCAGTCCATAGAGTCACAAAGAGTCAGACACGACTGAATGACTGAACTGATTTGCCAGTAGTCATGTATGGATGTGAGAGTCGGACCGTAAAGAAGGCTGAGCACCAGAGAACTGATGCTTTTGAGCTGTGGTGCTGGTGAAGACTCTTGAGAGTCCCTTGGACTGCAAGGAGATCTAACCAGTCAATCCTAAAGGAAATCAATCCTGAATATTCCCTGGAAGGACTGATGCTGAAGCTGCTGCTGCTGCTGCTGCTGCTGCTAAGTCACATCAGTCGTGTCCGACTCTGTGTGACCCCACAGACGGCAGCCCACCAGGCTCCTCCGTCCCTGGGATTCTCCAGGCAAGAATACTGGAGTGGGTTGCCATTTCCTTCTCCAATGCATGAAAGAGAAAAGTGAAAGTGAAGTCGCTCAGTCTGTCCAACTGTTAGCGACCCCATGGACTGCAGCCCACCAGGCTACTCCGTCCATTGGATTTTCCAGGCAAGAGTACTGGGGTGGAGTGCCATTGCTGCTGAACCTCCAATATTTTGGCCACCTAATGCAAAGAGCCAACTCATTAGAAAAGACCCCGATGCTGGGAAAGATTGAAGGCAGGAGGAGAAGGGCATGACAGAGGATGAGATGGTTGGATGGTCCATTGATCATCAACTCAATGGACATGGGTTTGAGCAAGCTCTGGGAGATGGTGAAGGACAGGAAAGCCTGGTGTGCTGCAGTCCATGGAGTCACAAAGACTTGAAGACTGAGCCCCTGAACGACAACAGCAACACATAAAACAGATAACCAACAAGGACCTATTGTATATCACAGAGAACTCTACTCAGTATTATATAATAACGTATATGGGAAAAGGATCTGAAAAGAATGGAGATATATATTTATATATAACTGAATCACTTTGCTGTACACCTGAAACACAATACTGTGAGTCAAATATACTTCAATGAAATTTTTAAAAAAATTGTTTCCTGCTGGAAAAAGGTTTTATATCTCTTCAGAACAAATCTCTCCAACTCCTAATAAATATCTCAGATGCTAAGGGGTCATTCCTATGACTTCCTTCCATTAAATCTGCAGTTTCCTAAAGTAGCTTTATTCAGTCCAATGGGTCATGAGCATTGAGGGGCCCAATGACCACCAGTAACAACCCACGAGAGAGAAGAAGCCACATTTTTTTGCTTTTTGAATCTCTAGCATCCAGCACAGGGACTAGACTCTGGACTTGGTTGGTTTTGGGTCTGCAGCTTCTGAAGGACATGATACTCACTGAATAGCTGAGGTGGGGGAATATGACACACAGAGTACTTTAAGAAGGTAGATTTTTCTAGACTTTTCAGAATAGGTGGGTAACAAATGAAAAACTCCTAACTAGGAACATTCCCTTCACCTCTTGAACCTATTTACAATAAAGGGGGACACACAAAAAGAAAAACTAATGGAAATGGAGCTGAACACTGTGAAGGCCTCCCCATGGCACCTGCCTCTTGTTTGTAGAAAAGCTTTAGCCTCTGAGGCTTTGCCCAAGTCCCAAAGAGCAAACGTAATCAGAGAAGTGAGAAAAGGCTGAGATAAGTGAAAACAGTCCAAGACAAAATAGCAATAGTTAAAACATCAAAGTCAACTCCTCCTCAAGGGCTGTGGATAACATTCTGAGCCATATCCTGGAGTTCTGCAGATACTAAACCACCCCCGCCCCCCAGGTGGAAGAAGTTAACCACATGCTGACTACACCTATGTAGACCCCAGACCAGTTGAAACCTGATGGTTCATGATACTAACTCCTAAAAGCACCCACTTAGCTCACCACCAACCAATCCAGAAGGATGTAGACCAGCTATCAGGCATCTCACACCCTCACCCCTAACGGTGCCTTTAAAAACCCTTCCCTGAATTTGGGGGAGGATGGATGCATGTATGTGTGTGGCTGAGTCACTCTGCTGTGCTCCTGAAACTATCACCACATTGTTCACTGGCTACACTCCAATAATATAAGCTTTTTTTAAAAAATTATTTTTGTCCATAGGAAACCTAAGCCACATATTTTTCTTTATTCTAGCTTACCAAGAAATGCATTCATTTTTTCCAAAGTCAGTTTAGATGTTTTTGTGAAGGTATATTTTAGATGTGATTAGTATTTAAAGCAGTAACTTTGAATGAAACTGATTACCCCCCGTAATGTCCATGGGCCTCATCCAATCAGCTGAAGGCTGCAAGCCCAAATACTGAGGTTCCTCAAAGTGGAAGGATGTTTTCAAATTGTGGTGCTAGAGAAGACTCTTGAGAGTCCTTTGGACTGCAAGGAGATCAAACCAGTCAATCCGAAAGGAAACCAACCCTGAATATTCATTGGAAGGACTGATGCTGAAGCGGAAGCTCCAATATTTGGGCCACCTGATGCAAAGAGCGATTTTTCGGAAAAGACCTTAATGCTGGGAAGGATTGAAGGCAGGAGCAGAAAGGGGCAGCACAGGACAAGATGCTTGGATGGCGTCACCGACTCAGTGGACATGAATTTGAGCTAACTCCAAAAGATAGTGGAGGACAGAGGCGCCCTGAAGACTGCAGTCCATGGGGTCACAAAGAGTGGAACACAACTTAGCAACTGAACAGCAACCGGAAAGTGGAAGGAATTCAAGTCTGAAGCATAGAAACCCTGGCTGAGTTTCCAGACTATTGTTCTGGGGATTCAGATTCAAGACTGCAACATCAACTCTTCCCTGAATCTCCAGTCTGCTGGCTCACTCTACAGATTTCAGGTCTCCTGACAGATGGATAGATAAATAGCGAATCCCCTACTGTCTTTATTCCCCCTCTGCTGCTGCTGCTGCTAAGTCGCTTCAGTCGTGTCTGACTCTGTGCGACCCCATAGACAGCAGCCCACCAGGCTCCCCCGTCCCTGGGATTCTCCAGGCAAGAACACTGGAGTGGGTTGCCATTTCCTTCTCCAATGCAGGAAAGTGAAAAGGGAACGTGAAGTCGCTCAGTCGTGTCAAATGCTACTGTATTCCAGCAGTGTGGCTCTAGTTATGTTTCACTATATCCAGGCAGCAGGAATATAGTTATGTTTCTAATTATAGTAAAATACATTGTGGTAATCATCTTGTAAGTCAAATCGTTGTGCTCTGCACCTTAAACTTATACACTGTTGCATGTTAATTACATCTCAGTAAAACTGGAAGGGAAAAAAAGTTGCAATTCAGGAAACAGAGATTCAGGTTAAACTGAATGTATTCCAAAAAGGAGTCAGGGGTTTATGAAGACAGAAGGCCACAGGTTGTCAAAAATTGCCTGATGAAAACTGTGAACGACTCTGATACAAGCCAGGAAATATTTGTCCTTACGGAATCACAAGTTATTTAGGGCAGGGGTGGTCCCAGAAGTAGCTTGAGTTTTTGGCAGATGTTCTGGAGGACTTCATTAGGACAACAGATGATCGGAAAGTCAGATTCCATCCAGGCTGAGACATGCCTATGCCACACTCGTTACTGGCCTCCTGGCTCTGTGTCAGAGAGCTCTTTAGGGAGCATTATTGTCGAAAGGCTAAGTCATGTTCAACTCTTTGTGACCCCATGGACTGCAGCACGCCAGGCTTTCCTGTCCTTCACTATCTCATGGAGTTTGCTCAAATTAGAGAGCGTTACTGACTCCATGGTTTTTCTTTCACAAAAGCCAGTATGAAATCTGTCCCTGACTTCCGCTGAAGTGAACAACTGTAATAGGGAAGACCCTTTTGTATTCTATTACAAGTTCAGCGCTGAAGAGATGTTGCCTTTATGCTTATATTATACATAGCTTCTCGTTGCTGGGAGCCCTGCCTCCCGCATAATGAGGATTAAGCTGAAATACCTGTGTTTACCTCCCAGGAAACAACCTGACCAAGCCCACCTGTCAATGACTACAGGAAGGGAATTAACACATTCCCTTCAGAAGCTGATGGGAACCAGGAAAGGTTTGACTTTACTCTTTCTCCTTCTAGTGTAACCCAAGCCTGAATTCTAACTCAGGCAAGGTGGTTCTTATGGGACACGAGTCCACCATTATGATCTACCAGCTTTCCAAACAAAGTTGCTATTCCTTGCCCCAACAACTCATCTCTTGATTTATCGGCCCATCCTGTGGGAAGCAATAGGACTTGGTAACAGGATGACGCTACTTATGTCTAAGGCCTTCAAGTGAGTGTCAGCTCACTGGCTGGTGCTGCTGTATAGATAACAGTTTACCAGAGATCTCTTCCTTGCAGACGGGGCAAAGTCTATGCCAGTTGTAAATGAGCATAACTATCTGTATTCAGGTGTGTCCTGTGGGGGAGGACAAAAACTTTATCCGTCTAGGTTCATCTGGCTGGTTAAGAAGCGACTTAACATGAGACAGGTTAACAGGAGAAAAACAAACAAAAGGTTAACGACATGTATACTTCTGTATACATGGATGAGGACCAGAAAACCTGACTAACTCACCAGAATGGTTGAAACCCTCACCTTAAATACCATCTTCAGCTAGAAACAAAGGAGAATATTGTGGGTAGTGGTTTGGGACTAGAGGTGGAGGAAGGTGATTCACATGAAGATGGAAAAGCAAGTGTTTGGAACTCTCTAAGTATTTGGAGTTCCTCTGACCACACCTGGCCCACATTTTTTCTCAGTATCTCTGGTAGTAGCTGTCTTCCTGGGCCAGCCCTTTTATCTAAACTATTCAACATTTAAGGAAATGGTCAAAAGAAAGGCTTTGAGTCTTTTGTTTCTTAAAAATATTCTGCCTAAAATCATTCTCTTGCCAAAGAGACACATTTTGGGGTGACATTTTGCTTCCCTACAATATCTTGGATCAGGTAGAAAAGGTTAATACGGAAACACAAGGAGGAAGCCACCTTGCTTCCCAAAATAGTCCCTAAAATTTTGGGGGACTTGCTTAAATTCCTGAATCTAAGACTTGGGGGACTTTGGCTGAGACCAATTTCTTTTGCTCAGTAAGGGTCTTGCTGATTAAATGTTGCCCAAGACAAGCCAAAAGGATTCGGTGCCCATCAACTTCAGGTTTCCTTGGACTGGTTACAGTGGCTGAACTGTGGCCTAAAACTCTCCTAGGAACAAGGAGGGAAACTGTGGGGAAATAAACTTTCCTGGGATTTCTCAGTGGTTTTGTAAAAAGCCCAGATCTTCTGAGACTCTTGAGCGCAGGCATCTGTAGCCGTTCATCTAGTTAATAGCTCCTATCTGAAAGAATTCGTAGTCTCATCTCCCCAAGAAGCAGGGGAGACCTACAGCCCAGAGTAGGTCCCCCGAAGGTGCTCCGTCTCCCTAAGAATTTATATTTCAAGAAGGGATGAGGCCCAGAACCGTGGAGACTCCAGATCAGGCTTCTGGAGAGATTTTGTTACAGCAAAGCCCATGAACAGTTACCAGGTTAAAAAGACAAACAAACAAAAAACAATATTAGGAATAAAAATGCTAACCTCCTTTCCCTTGTGCTTAGTCTGGTTTCTCTTGCTTGCCGGGTGTTTCCTGCAGAGGCCTTGCTCCCGGGTCTTCAAACCCCAGTTCCTGGTGTGAACCAGCTTGGCCCATGCTCCTGCTTGGGCTGGGGGTGCTGTGTGCGGAGACGCTGCACACGACACCTTAGTGCAAGATGGCAATGAGCCCTGCGAGCCCCAGTACCTGGAGCAGCTGCGCCTGTCTCTGCTCCCCAGAGCCCTGCCGACGCCACCCACTCCCCTGCTGATGAGAGCCCTACGGAGCAGCCCCGCCCGTGGCCTATTGGAGAGTGTGGACTGTACCGCGGGTGCCCCTACTTCCCAGTTCCTTTGCTTCTCAACACAACTCATTCCACTGGCAGAGAAACAGTGGGCAGAAGGACCCTTTCTGCGGGGGCGTTACATCTTTACTTAGGTACCAAAGGCCAGAGTAAGGAGGACATCCTTCCCAGGAGAGGAGAAGGCCCTTCTCAGCAGCAGGAACAAGGTTTCCTTCTGTCCTACACCTCCTGGTGTGAAAAAACTGAGCTGCTCTCAACACACGGCCCCAAGTGCAGTCCTGGGCGAGGGGGCAACACCTGTATGTTTACTGTGAGCTATTTAATAAGAACTGTGTCTCTGATCACAATGACCTATCCGTGCCTTCAGGATAAAAGGAGTGAATACTGAAAGCCTAGCCAAAAGGAGGGAGTGTCTCCAAGAGGGCAGTTAGAGTGAACACCAAGAGGTAGGAGAAATTCAGGTAGACAGGGCAGGAAGGGTATGGCTTTGATTCAGTGATGAGGTAGTCATCAGTGACTTGGGAGTAGTTTTGAGGAAAGAAAGGGAAGACAGTCTAGAACTGCTTGGGATACAGTGAACCTTTCAAGAAGTTTGTTGTGGGACCTAAGATTGTCTGGTACAAGTGAGAGGGGAGAAGCATGGGGAGAAGTTTGGAGAGAAGAGATCTGAAATCCTTATCAGAAGATACAAGTAAAGAAAAGTAGCAGGGCCACTGGGCAGTGCAGCACGGAGAACGCTTGGAGAGGGTGACGGGGCAGAAGGATCATCAGTCTCGTATGAAACTGGAGTTCTGCCAAGTCAGATCACAGAGAGGACAGAAAGACAAGGGGATCGAGGATTAAGTGAGCATTAGTAACATGTCAGCTCTTGGAACTGTTGGGGAGGAAAACGCTTCCTCCACCCTCTTAGGTTCAGTTATTGGGAATCTGCCAATTAAATTGACAAAAGCAGATAACCATGAGAAAAAAACATTTAAATAGCTTTCCGGGAACGATGTACACATGTGAGGCTTGGACCGTAAACAAGGTTGAGTGCTGAAGAATTGATGCTTTCAAACTGTGGTGCTGGAGAAGACTCTTGAGAGTCTCTTGGACAGCAAGGAGAACGAACCAGTCAATCCTAAAGGAGATCAACCCTGAATATTCATTGGAAGGACTGATGCTGAAGCTCCAATACTTTGGCCACTTGATGGGACGAGCCGACTTAGTGGAAAAGGCCCTGATGCTGTGAAAGATTGCGGCTGGAGGAGAAGGGGGCGACAGAGGATGAGATAGATGGCATCTTCAACTAAATAGACATTGAGTTTGAGCAAACTCTGGGAGATGGTGAAGGACAGGGAAGACTGGCATGTCGTAGTCCATGGGGTCACAAGGAGATAGACATGGGTGAGCGACAGAATAATAGCAACGTGCAGAGGTTCACAAAGAAATGCGACTTGAAGGGGTGACTACAACTGGGAGTTGATGTTACTACTTAATGACAGGGAGTAGGACAAAAAGGCATCTTCTGAAAAACAGGTGACTTGGGGAAGGAGGGACACTTATAACAAAAAACATTTAAGAAGCATAAATGGTACCTTAGGAGGATATATGGGAGATAGGGGAGTTTTGCAAAAATGTCTTGTCTGGCACTTGGAACTTTTCTGTCATTTTAACACTGTTTCCAAAAGTAAATCAAAAAAGTCAATTAAAACCATCTCAAATGCATTTCTTTTTATAGCTGAAGAATATACAGCTTCTTTATCCATTCATCTGTTAATGGACATCTAGGTTACTTCCATGTCCTAGCTATTGTAAATAGTGCTGCAGTGAACACTGGGGTACATGTGTCTTTTTGGAATTTTGCTGTATGATGCAGGGAACCCAAAGTTGGTGCTTTGTGACAATCTAGAAGGGTGGAATGGGGAGGAAGGTGGGAGGGAGGTTCAAGAAGGAGGGGACATATGCATACCTATGGCCGATTCAACTCAATGTATGGCAGAAACCATCACAATATTGTAAAGTAATTATCCTCTAATTAAAAATAAAAGTTTTTTTAAAAGTTAATTCATTGCAAAGGCAAAAACTCAGGCAAATCTTATTTCTTCATGAGGAAAGACCTATAAATCCATGTTTAAAGTTACATATAGTAAGTTTTATGCCACTGTTAACAGTTGTAATACATCAAAACATTGACTGTAGCCATAACAGCAGTATCTAAATCTTTAGGTCTATATGTAGTGATAAAAACTGGAAAATACAAAAAAGCTATCAATCAACACCACTAAATATTAATGACAAGTCTGGTTGTTTGGATGCTGTTTAAACAGCTGATATTAGGGCTCAGTTTGAGTTCATAAAGGGCCACTCAAATGGTAAAGAATCCACCTGTAATTCAGGTGACCTGGGTTTGATCCCTGGGACTGGAAGATCCCCCGGAGAAGGGAATGGCTTCCTGCTCCAGTATTCTTGCCTGGAGAATTCCATGAACAGGGGAGTCTGGCGGGCTCCTCCATGGGATCACAAAGAGTCGACATGGCTGAGTGACTAACAGCATCACTTTGAATATGGAAAACTCAACAGTGCTGGTTTTTAAGTCTGCTAAGTTAGATGCAGAGAAACATCGCTTAAAATACCATATACATTTTTATCATACACACTTAATATGAAAATATTTTCCTTTAGTAATTTTTCATCATGTTTAATGGGAAACAATGAAAACCTCATGTAAACAGTCCCGTAGGGAAACTTTTACTATTTATTGTTCAAATCATATCTTTTTTCTTCAAAGTCTGTACATATTCTTGTGATGTTTTCAATAGTAGGTCCTCGTATACATTTGACCCATCTGTAGATCCTCAAGGAGACACTCTAAAGGAATTAGGTACAAATTCAGCATCAACTGGAAAGAAAAGGAAAAATTACATTCTTTATCTAAAATACTTGAGTTAACTAAGTATTAGTTAAGAAAAAGACAAAACTGAGACCTTTCCAAGTGTTCTGAAGAATGAAATATATCTATAGATGATACAACACAAAAAACAAGATTACAATTATATAATCTGTACATGGTCGCACGTGTGGCTGAGTATCAGGGCTTCTGGTTTTCTCATTCTTCATTCATGTACTCAGTAACTATGTGTAAAGGTGCTGTGACAAGCACTGGAATTACAAGATGAAGGTGACCCACTGCACCCTGAAAAAATGATATGCCCTAAACTGGAAAAATAGATGAACAGGTGATTTCCATACAGAGTCATAAATACTAAGAAAAACTAAGACATAAAAGATGGCACAAGGAACACTCAAAAGGGACTGCCAGCTTTGTGTCAGTACTGCCAGCTTTTTGATGGAGGTGATAGGTAAGTAGCTATCTGAAGGACAGGAAAAAGTACAAGAGGTAGAGGGGAGAAACATGTACAAAGACCGGAGGTGAGGAAGCGCACCTGTGGGATCCTACACAGTCTGGCTGGTTAGATGCAGAGCTGAGGGACAGAGTAAGGTGCTAAAGAGATAAGGTCAACTACTTTGGCAGGACCCAAATTGATGTGGGTGTTTGGAGCTTTTCCTGAGGGTGAAAGATAAACTGGTGACAAAATCAACGAGAGAGAAATTTTAAAGTCACTCACCAAGTGATAGCTACACAAATGTGACTGCTTCAGTCTGGGTTTCCTAGCCTTAACCACTATCAGACACTTGAGAAGTTGATGAACTCCACGTATTCTGAGAATAGTGAAGGGTGTAGGTGAATAGTTCCACAGGGAGGGAGGCAGTAGAAGAAGGAAATAGCCAGAAATAAAAGAAATACATAGACCTTTTGGGATTGTTTTTCAAACAATGGAACATGGTGAATAAATGAGAAAGAAGGAATTTTTCACTATGACTGCTCGTGCTTTCACATTTTTCATTAGCTATATGTAAGAAAAAATATTTAAGATAGCAACTGTTATCCAAACAATGGAAAGAGATGCCACCGACTGTTTACCCTGTATTTCAGAAATCAATGTCTAAATTTAATTCATACGTTTTGGGAACATACCTTCTTCTAGTTCTCTAGTTATAATCCTGTCCAACTCCTGCTGCGTCTGAAATAAGTCAAATATTATTTATGTTTAAGTTAAACGAGATATTATCATAGGAATGACGTATAATTTACTACATGTGACATTTAAATAATACTTTTAGAGTCTAGACCTAACGCGGGGAAGGTAATGGCACCCCACCCCAGTACTCTTGCCTGGAAAATCCAATGGACGGAGTAGCCTGGTGGGCTGCAGTCCATGGGGTCGCTAACAGTCGGACAGACTGAGCGACTTCACTTTCACTTTTCTCTTTCATGCATTGGAGAAGGAAATGGCAACCCACTCCAGTATTCTTGCCTGGAGAATCCCAGGGATGGGGGAGCCTGGTGGGCTGCCGTCTATGGGGTCGCACAGAGTCGGACACGACTGAAGTGACTTAGCAGCAGCAGACCTAACTTGAAGATTACTTAGGTAGAAAAACTCATAAATAAAAGAAAATGAATTCCTACTTATTCTGCTTTTAGATAACAGAGAACATATATATGGAATGCTATTTAGATTAATCTGATAAAAAATATAAATATCAGTCTATCGAGTACACATAATTTCAGAGAATTAGGGAATGACCCATAATCCTGGTAATGACCCACAAGATCACCATCTTCTCCCTTAACAGCTCCTTCCGAGACCTTTATTTTGATTTCTAGGTGAGGATCATGTTCAAATGAAGTAGTTTGAAGTCGAATATTAATAAGGAGAACACATCTGCAGTTTTCTTTAAACTCTTCCATTTAATAAAAACAGAAAGGTGAGAAAATTATACACCAGAAAACAATGTACCGGCAAGTTTTCAATCTAAAGGTGTTTAGCGAGAAGGATTCTCTCCAAGTGTTAGTTCCTGAACTGTGTCCCTTAGAAGGGGAAGGTCCCATGGGGTCCCTGAAGGGTTGAGGGACAGAGACGTCTCTGGCCACTCCTTTAGCTAAATGACTCTATGCTTGTCTCTTTTATATAATATAGTTCTGTGCAGGAGGTTTTTTTTTCAAAGAAAGGTTATTTTCTTTGAAAAAAAAAAACAAAAACTTTTTTTAAGGTATGAGAATCATTGATTTAGTCAAAGTTACAATTCTTCAAAAGAGTCTAGAGTCCTATGCCAGCTGCAGCTGCTGCTGCTGCTAAGTCACTTCAGTCGTGTCCAACTCTGTGCGACCCCATAGACAGCAGCCCACCAGGCTCCCCCATCCCTGGGATTCTCCAGGCAAGAACACTGGAGTGGGTTGCCATTTCCTTCTCCAATGCATGAAAGAGAAAAGTGAAAGTGAAGTCGCTCAGTCTGTCCGACTGTTAGCGACCCCATGGACTGCAGCCCACCAGGCTACTCCGTCCATTGGATTTTCCAGGCAAGAGTATTGCGGTGGGGTGCCATTGCCTTCCCCGCCTATGCCAGCTACTTCCTCAGATTAAGAAAACACATATAGATTTTTAACTATAACATAGAGAAAATGAATATGTAAAACCTTGTTACATAGTTCAGTAATGCTTGTGGAATTTAATAAATGTTTTAAATTATATGTCTTAAATGCATGAACAAAATAAATCAATATCAAACTCCTATTTGTAGCAGTCAATATAGTTAATTTGTGAAGTGTAGATATTTTTTTAAACACAGGACAGGAAACTTGAGAAAGAAAATCTTCAGTTGAATCAAGCAGGCTAAAACTGAAGAGATTAGTCTAAAAAGGATGTTCATTTCCTCCAGATAAAGCCTGGTTTATTAAAATGAGTCAGCAAAATGAATTATCCACATTTTGAGTTATTTAGGACAAAATTTAAAACACAAATAAGATCTCTCTTTACTATTTAGCATACTTCTATCTGAGCTCTCATCGTTAATTGGTATATACAAAAAGTATGAGTGTAATCTCAACTATAAATCTGGTCAGAAATTACAATTGAACTTCATTTCATCAGCCTGAAGTTTCAAGAGGAGGACTTATACTCCTACCCTCCTCATGAGAGCAAGGAGATTTACCTAGCAGGTGTGTATGGGACATGGAACTAAGAAGTGCTTGCTTGGTTCCGAATTTCTTCTTTGAAAAGATGTATGTGCCCACAGCACCGTGAACTTAAGTCTGCAGTAGGCAGCCTGCCCCTGGGACGGGGACTGAGCATTGGCTTCCTCCTCTGAGGCCTGCGGGAGTAAGTGTCTGATTGGGATGAAGATTGGAGGCCGGCTGTGACTGCACAGCTAAAGCACGTCTCCCCGTTTCACGGCTCTCAAGTCCTAAGACCCAGCGTAGCTGCAGTGCTGTCGAAGAAACCTGAGATTGCTCTTCTGTGATGGCAGGAAGCCAAATGAGCAAACAGGTCGAGACTGCACTTCACAAGGGCTATTATCTGCACCATAACCGTCATGAAAACACCATCAAAACCGTAAACCCATGTGCTCTGACTAAAATGGATATTTCAATCACAGTGATTACACGATGAAAATAGCTGCAGTTTAAAGACTCCCCATCATTGCTATCTTAGTCATCAGTCATCCAGGTGCTGTTGATATAGAGACAAAAGTGAGCTTCATTTAAAATGTTTTCATGTTTGCTTTAACTACAAATTTAGAAACATTCTACAATTGCTCAGAAAAATGTTTTTTAGAAATTTAAGTAACAAGGCTATTAAGTAAAATAGCAATTAAAGATGCACTCTTGTGTAAGAAAATGACAAAAACGTTAACCTAAAACTAGAAATTAATCTTCTGTTACGAGGGTTACAAGTTTGTTTAATCCATAAAAAGGATTTATCTAGGATTCCTTCAAATAAATAAAAAAAACATCCATATGTGCTGAGTGCTTAGATGCCAGTCATTCAGTTATGCTTAGGGGCGGAAAAACTGCGGTGGGTTCAGCAGAGCTTGGAGATGATTATGAACACTTGCCAAAGTGAAATCAATTAGGAAGGAGGTCAAATATCTGAAAGTAAGAGATTTCATTTCTAAAGTAGAATTTAAATGTAGCTTTTCAAGAAATTTAAGAAGTTAACCAGTATCTCTTAAAAATAGAAATCTAGGACAAAAAAATTCATAAAAATTTTCTCTCTTTGATTAGCACAGTTAATTATGGCTTTTACTTAGTATGCATAAGTCAAATAAACGGCCCAGAAGTTCAAATTAAAAATAAGAATCATATCAGAAATCCTAAACCTAAGGAAAAAAAGATAGTAGAACTAATCTTGATCAAGTAAGTCACCATGCTGTTATTTGAAGGGCGTGGAACTGAGGTAGAAAATCCTACGTTTGCTTTTGGAGAAAGATTCATAAGGAACGTTGAAATATTATTGAAATTTCCAACGCAAGGGCGGCCCCAGGACTGGCCTAGGGGTGAGAGTGCTCAGTAGAGATCTTTCCTGCTGTTTCTCCACCTCAAGTTTGGTGCTCATCTCTGCCAGCCTCCCATCAGTGCTGGAGAAGATGGAAAACACCAATTTTGTTCACGCTTCCCTAAATGATTCGCATTTTTTTTTTAAGTTCAGTCGCTCAGTCGTGTCCGACTCTTTGCGACCCCATGAATTGCAGCACGCCAGGCCTCCCTGCTCATCACCAACTCCTGGAGTTCACTCAGACTCACGTCCATTGAGCCAGTGATGCCATCCAGCCATCTCACCCTCTGTCGTCCCCTTCTCCTCCTGCCCCCAATCCCTCCCAGCATCAGAGTCTTTCCAATGAGTCAACTCTTCGCATGAAGTGGCCAAAGTACTGGAGTTTCAGCTTCAGCATCATTCCTTCCAAAGAAATCCCAGGGCTGATCTTCAGAATGGACTGGTTGAATCTCCTTGCAGTCCAAGGGACTCTCAAGAGTCTTCTCCAACACCACAGTTCAAAAGCATCAATTCTTCGGCGCTCAGTTTTCTTCACAGTCCAACTCTCACATCCATACATGACCACAGGAAAAACCATAGCCTTGACTAGACGGACCTTTGTTGGCAAAGTAATGTCTCTGCTTTTCAATATGCTATCTAGGTTGGTCATAACTTTCCTTCCAAGGAGTAAGCGTCTTTTAATTTCATGGCTGCAATCACCATCTGCAGTGATTTTGGGGCCCCCCAAAATAGTGTCTGATACTGTTTCCACTGTTTCCCCATCTATTTCCCATGAAGTGATGGGACCAGATGCCATGATCTTCGTTTTCTGAATGTTGAGCTTTAAGCCAACTTTTTCACTCTCCACTTTCACTTTCATCAAGAGGCTTTTTAGTTCCTCTTCACTTTCTGCCATAAGGGTGGTGTCATCTACATATCTGAGGTTATTGATATTTCTCCCAGCAATCTTGATTCCAGCCTGTGTTTCTTCCAGTCCAGCATTTCTCATGATGTACTCTGCATAGAAGCNAGTAATGTCTCTGCTTTTCAATATGCTATCTAGGTTGGTCATAACTTTCCTTCCAAGGAGTAAGCGTCTTTTAATTTCATGGCTGCAATCACCATCTGCAGTGATTTTGGGGCCCCTAAAAATAAAGTGTGACACAGTTTCCCCATCTATTTCTCATGAAGTGATGGGACCAGATGCAGTGATCTTAGTTTTCTGAATGTTGAGCTTTAAGCCAACTTTTTCACTCTACACTTTAATCAAGAGGCTTTTTAGTTCCTCTTCACTTTCTGCCATAAAGGTGGTGTCATCTGCATATCTGAGATTATTGATATTTCTCCCAGCAATCTTGATTCCAACTTGTGCTTCCTCTAGCCCAGTGTTTCTCATGATGTACTCTGCATATAAGTTAAATAAGCAGGGTGACAATATACAGCCTTTGACATACTCCTTTTCCTATTTGGAAGCAGTCTGTTGTTCCATGTCCGGTTCTAACTATTGCTTCCTGACCTGCATATAGGTTTCTCAAGAGGCAGGTCAGGCGATCTGGTATTCCCATCTCTTTCAGAATTTTCCATACTTTATTGTGATCCACACAGTCAAAAGGCTTTGGCATAGTCAATAAAGCAGAAATAGATGTTTTTCTGGAACTCTCTTGGTTTTTCCATGATCCGGCGGATGTTGGCAATTTGATCTCTGGTTCCTCTGCCTTTTCTAAAACCAGCTTGAACATCTGGAATTCACGGTTTGCGTATTCATGTCTCTTAAGGGTCACTATACATCATTGCCTGATGCCCAGTGTCTTTAAAACCATTGTTCCATGTATTTTGCCTAAATTTTTAGTTATTAAGTGTGCCTATCACTCTAGCCTGCCCAGAATCTGAAAGTATGACTTAATAAACTGGAAAATATATCTGAAGTACTAGAAGTCATTGAAAAGAGAGTAGGAGATAGAAAATATAAAATAAGTTTAAAGCCTTAGAGAATGAAGTGAAAGTGTCCAACATTTATTTAGTCAGAATTCTAGGAGATTATGATAGAATATGATCTATTCTATGGGAGAGGCTGTATTTCATGACATAATAACTGATACTTTTCTAGGTATTATGGGAAATACAGAAATCCTCTGATCAGAATGCACAGTGAATTATAGTAGCATGACAAATCAATATAGATGAAAGAAAATCCATACCATTTTTATAGCAAGAAATAATACAAGATGCTTTTGTATAATTTTGAAGGATCTTAATAGAAAACATTTTATAACTTATTAAGACATTAAGGAAGATCTAAATAAATGGAGTGATGTATCAGGTTTATTAAAAAGGTAACAGATACCATGTTTGTAAAAAAATGTAAATCCTCCCCAAATTCATCTATAGAGTTGATGTAGTTTCATCTGAAATTCCAAGAACGTGATGTATGTGTGTGTGTGTGAAAATTGACAATAGATTTTAAAATTTACATGGAAGCAGAGAGTCAGGAATCACAAAGAAATTTTGAAGAAAAATACAGTGTGGAACTTGTCCTACTAGATATGAAGTCTTTAGAGTCAGTATTTAAGATAGGGTGGTAGTGCTCAGGGATTAAGAGTGATAAGACCAGTAGAAAGCAAACCCACAAATTATGGAAATTTGATATATAGAGGACTCAGATCAACAAGATAAGAGATAATTATTCAGTAACACTGTTTCTGGGATGGGCTTCCTTGGTGGCTCAGCTGATAAAGAATCCACCTGCAATGTGGGAGACCTAGGTTCGATCCCTGGGTTCAGAAGATCCCTTGGAGAAGGGAATGGCTACCCAGTCCAGTATACTGGCCTGGAAGATTCCATAGACTTGCAAAGAGTCAGACACACTTGAGCCACTTTCACTCACTTCACTTGTTTTTGGGACAATTGACTTCATATATATGTATGTAAAAAAGGAACTGGATCCTACCTAAAATATATACCAAACTCAAAAATCAGTTAAGGGTTACTTGCATCCTTGTGTTCAAGAAATAACTCCAAATTTTAAAGGAAAATATAAGAGAAAATCTTTTTTACCTTAGCAGAATAATAATAGCAGTCATTTGTATAGCATTTACTGTTTGTCAGGTAGCTTTCTCAACATTTTATATATATTCATATGCATATAATTTTAATTCTCACAACAACTATAAGCAGTAAGTGCTAATATTATCCTTATTTCACAGATAAGGAAAGTGAGGCAGAGGGGAAGCTTGCCCAAGATCATACAGCTAGCAGGTATCTGATTCCAAAGTGTTTGCTCCTAAAAAGACACAAACAAGTTTATTCCTTTAAAGCAAACAGATGAATAGGACCACATTGACAGGAATATCTTTATCAGTTCAGTTCCGTTCAGTCGCTCAGTCATGTCCAACTCTTTGCAACCCCATGACTCGTAGCACGCCAGGCCTCCCTGTCTATCACCAACTCCCTGTCTATCACCAACTCCTGGAGTTTACCCAAACTCATGTCCATCAAGTCGGTGATGCCATCCAGCCATCTCATCCTCTGTTATCCCCTTCTCCTGCTGCCCCCAATCCCTCCCAGCATCAGATTCTTTTCCAATGAGCCAACTCTTCGCATGAGGTGGCCAAAGTATTGGAGTTTCAGCTTCAGCATCAGTCCTTCCAGTGAACACCCAGGGCTGATATCCTTTAGGATGGACTGGTTGGATCTCCTTGCAGTCCAAGGGACTCTCAAGAGTCTTCTCCAACACCACAGTTCAAAAGCCATCAATTCTTCAGCTCTCAGCAGTATCTTTATCAAATAGCTATAAATTGAAAAGACAGTCACTAATTGAGAGAACAACTTGCTGTACATTTAATCTAAAAAAATGCAACAGAAGTTGTGAATTGACACTTCATGGTAGAAGAAATTATAAATGGTTAATATAAAAAGATGTTCTACCTCAGTGGAAATGCCAATAAAAATCATTTCACATCTTTGAGGTCATCATAAATTAACAAGGTATAGCTAGTTGTATTAGTATGTGAAGCTTCTGGGAGTGCCAAGTGGTACCTTTTTGAAGAATGTTTTGGCATTGTTCTAGGTTGGCCAATAGATTACTCTTATTAGTCAACAAATCCATTGAACCCTGAATCAAAGTCAGTAATCTATGGCCCCTAGACTAGTCTGGCCTCCAGTCTGTTTTTGCAATAAAGTTTTTATTGGAATACAGCCATGCTCATTTGTTAATACATTGTCTACAGCTGTTTTTGTGTTATAGTAGAGTAGTGGCAATGGACCATGAGGCTCACAAAACCTAAAATGTTTGCCCACTGACAGAAAATAGAAAAGAATCTAGATGTCAGTTGTGAGGAAAATAGAGTGGTAAGTCATACAATGGAGTGTTACAGAGCAGCGAAAATGAAAAACAGTAGGCACAACCATCAGCATGCATGAATCTTACACATACGTTGAAGAGAGCATGCAGGGGCGGGCTTGCTGGCTCAGTGGTGAAGAATCCACCTGCTGTTGCAGGAGATATGGGTTTGATTTCTGATCTGGGGAGATCACACATGCTGCAGAGCGGCTAAACCTGTGTGCCACAAGTATTGGCGCCTGTGCTCTAGAGCCCAGGAACCGCAACTACCGAGCCCATGTCTGCAGCTGCTAAACCACGTTGTGCCCTAGAGCACATGCTCTGCAGCAAGAGAAGCCGCCGATGAGAAGCCCGAGCACCTCAGCTAGAGAGAAGCCCCTGCTCTCCACCCACGACTAGAGGAACGCCCACACGGCAACAAAGGCCCGATACAGCCCCGAACAAACGATTTTTCCAAAGAAGAAGAAGAAAACATGCAGTATGATTCTTTTAGAGTTCCAAAACATGCTCACATAAACTGTATGTTGTTTGGAGATTCATACAGATGTGGTGTGCTAAGACAAGCAAGAGATGAGAAACACGAGACTCAAGATAGTTGTTACTGTGGGCAGGGATTAGGGGATGTGATTGGAGACTGCTCACAGTAGTTTCAAAGGTTCATGTAGTGTTTTTTAAGCCAGGTGATTCATGTTTTTAATCTTTATACCGTGCATGTACTTTTGTTTGTAGTATAAGCATTCTGGAATTTTTAGCGCAATTTTTTTTCCCTTCTCACTTCCCTATCCCGCAGATTACCATCCACAGCTGTTTAACTTCTTTTCCTGGTGTTTACCTCCCTGTTTCTAAATAACTGCTTGTGCTATTTATGGATTTAACATTATTGAGTGAGTCTCCAGGATGGTAGTTGATCGCTTAGCACTCCCCTTTTCGTCCCCCATTACGTTAACATAGTTTAATTAGATGTTTTCCTCTCTTTAATAGTTACTGTTTATATTGCTAAGACTTCTCATGGTTTATGACTCAGCCAAGTGGGACAATATTACTCTTGCCTTTTTTCTTGTAGACCACTTTCCTAGAGTTATTCATTGTTTTTGTTTTGTTTCATTTTGTGTTTTTATCAAGGACTTTATTTCTGCCACATGCCTTTTAGTATATTTTGTTTTGAAACCTATCAGTTCTGGTCCTTTCCCCCTTAAAGACCTTCCTTCTTGAGCTTTCTATCTTCTTGCTTCATTATGGACTATGTCTCTCCATAGCTGTCCTCATAAGACTTTCCCTGTCTGCCCCTCCTATGTTGAACCTCATGTTTTCTTCTTTCTTGGTTTGTTCCTCCTTCTGGCATAGTACCTTCTCCAGCAGTTTCCTGAGAAAGAATACATGGGAGGAAATTTTGTTGCTAGTCTATTTGTTTGAAAATGTCTTTATTCAACTTTCAAGTTTATGATTTGGCTTCAGCATATGGCAGTCTGAATTGGAAAATTATTTTCACTAAAAATTTTGAATATTGTCCTTCATTTGTCTTTCAGCTTTCTTTGAGATGTCTGATGCTGTTTTGTTACCGAGTCCTTTGTACATGACGTGTCTTTATTTCTGAAAAGTTTTAGGGTTTTCTCTCCTTATCTCCTGTTTTCATTTCTTTGGTAATTTACTCTACTATTCTGTTTTTTCTCTCTGAAACTATTATTAGTTGGTTTTAGACTTCCTAAAAAGATCTGATGTTCTTATCCCTTCTTCTTTATTTTCTCTTTGACTTTTTTCTTACTTTCTGGGAGATTGACTCAGCTTTATCTTTTAGCCCTTCTATTGATTTTTTATGTGTTTTTGATTTCCAAGAGAACTTTCTAGAAGAGATAACTGATAGAGGAATAAAGAAGATGTGGTACGTATGTACAATGGAATATTACTCAGCTATTAAAAAGAATGAACTAACGCCATTTGCAACAACATGGATGGACCTAGAGAGTGTCAGTACTGAGTAACTGGAATGCTCATATGAACATCCCAGTTATAGACTTGCAGCCAGTCTCCTTTTTCAGTTTTCCTTGTGACCCTCCCCCACCACTTCATGATTTCATGTCTTCAGCTTCAGTGTAAGTCAGCTGACGTCTCATTGGTATTCCTGACCGTAGTCATTGCAGGTCAGTGATTATCAACTGGGGTCAGTGCTGCCTCCTAAGAGATATTTGGCAGTATCTGGAGAATTTTGTCTGTCACAGTTAAGGGGGAAAAGTGCTTCTTGAATCTAGTAAGCAGAGGGCAGAGATAACTGTTAAACAACCTACAATACACAGGACAGCACCCCCACACACACAACAGAGAATATTTAGTGTCAATGTCATTAGTTCCTAAGTTCAGAAACTGCTTTAGATTGTATTTTTTTCCACTCTGAACCACTATTCTGTCTACTGTTTGTCTTTCACAATTTTTTTTTTTTCCTTCAGACTTTAAACTTTTTATTTTGTATTCGGGTATACCTGATTAACAATGTTGTAGTAGTTTCAGGTGAACAGGGAAAGGACTCAGTCATACATACACACGTGTCCATTCTCTCCCAAATCCCCCTCCCGTCCAGGCTGGCACGTAACATTGAGGCGAGTTCCATGTCTATACCGTAGGTCCTTGTTGGTTATCCATTTTCAATATAGCGATATGTACATGACCTTCCCAAACTCCCTGACTGTCCCTTCACCCTGGCAACCATAGTTTGTTTTCTAAGTCTGGGAGTCTCTTTCTGTTTTGTAAGTAAATTCATTTGCATCATTTCTTTAGATTCCACGTATAAGGGATGACATACAGTATTTCTCCTTCTCTGTCTGACTGACTTAGTATGACACTCTCTAGGTCCATCCATGTTGTTGCAAATGGCATTAGTTCATTCTTGTTAATGGCTGAGTAATATTCCATTGTACATGTGTACCACATCTTCTCTATTCCTCTATCAGTGGGAATGTAGGTTGCTTCCCTCTCTTGGCTATTGTAAAAGTGCTGCAGTGAATATTCCTACAAGTTACTGCAGTCACCGGTTCACCCTTGTTTTCTTTCTTGTTCTCTTTGTCCTTAAGAGTATAATACTATTAACCTTGTTTACTGTCATTTTAGCACTGTTTCTAGAGGAAGAGGAGATGAAAATGTGTGTGGTCAGTCTGCCATTTTAACTGGAAGACTTAAATTTGTCACTAGTATTTCTTGGTTTTGAGTTTTATAGATAGATCATTATTATATCTAGAATTTATTTTTGTATATGAAATGAAATAGAAATCTATCTTATTTTTTGTCTCCAATGAGTGGCTGTCCCAACTCTAGTTTTTAAAGAGTTTATTCTTTTCCCACTTTCTTAAAATGCTACCTTTTTAAAATTTACATCAGGGATATGTTTGCTTATCCACATGTGAAATTCATACTGTTTTAATTACACTAGCTTTTAAATTTCTTTTGATATCTCATAAAACAAGTCTAGCTGCATTCCTTTTCCCCCCAGTTTTTACTGTTTTTTTTCTTAACTTTCTTTTCCCCTAAAGAAATTTTAGAATGAAATCTAAGTCATTTATCTAGTTTAAAAAGATTTTGTTAGGATTCTTATTGAAATTTCACGGAAGTAACAATCATTTTAGGAAATTTTAATCCACTTCCAATACTGTGTCCCCTTCCGAAAGATGGTGTGTCTACATTGTCAGGTTGTGTTTTGTGCTCTTGGGGAAAATGTTCACTTTCTTTATGTAAGTCTTGTCCATTTTGTGTTGAGTTATACTATTTTCTGTCCTGATTTTTCTTCAATTCAGTCCTATCTACTTTTTTTAGAAATTTTTTTTTCTGCTGGTGTTTTCCCTTCCTGTTTCATTGCTGTTATGGACATATTCTTTTCTTCTTTTCTTGCCTTTCCTTTTTTCTTTGATTTCAGTGATATTGAAGAGGAGAGATAAATTTGTTTACCTGCTCTTACATCTAGAACTTAAAGTGTAAATACATTAAAACATGACTTTTAATGTATTTTTAAATAAATCTAATTTATTTCCTTAGTTTTCATCCAGAAATATTATTAAAGAGTGCTTAAGGAAAAGAAACTGAGAAATATCCCTATTAATTTTTAAAATTATAGCTTGAAAACGAAAAATGTGAATTAAAGTCTAAAATATTTATAATGAAAGAAACAATGGAGTCTTTAGAGAAAAAAGCAAAATTCCAAGCCCAAAAACTTAGCCATGTGGCTGGTGACTCATCTCATCAGAAAACAGAGATGAACTCTCTTAGGTAAGTTTACTGAAGTTTTATTTCACTTCTGAGAATTACCTTGTGACTATTTATGGTTCGTAACAGTGGTGTTTTGGGCTAAGTCTTTGAAAAGCAGTAGTTCTCAAAGCTGCCCTTACAACAGAATCAGTCGGGGAGCCTTTGTAAAGTATGGATTGAGGGACTGATCTCGGGAGGTTTTTATTTACTGTGTGAATCTGGGTAGGTTTTGAGTACCTGTACTTTTAAAGACTCATAGATTGATACGGTTGCAGGCAAATTTTCGTATCTGCCTCCTTCAAACATCTCCCTAATAGATACAGGCATACTCTGTCTTATTGTGCTTCAGTTTACTGCTCTTTACCGATGTTGTGTGTTTTACAAATGGAAGGTTTTTGGTAGTCCTGCGTCAAGCCAGTTTATTGGTGGCATATTTCCAACAGCATTTGGTCACTTTGTGTTTCTCTGTCACATTTTGGTAATTCTTTCAATATTTCAAACTCATTATTATTATATTTGTTATGATGATCTGTCTTCAGTGAGCTATGAATATTACAGCAGTTCCCTGAAGGCCCAGACCGCAGTTAGTATTTTTTAGAATTAAAGTTTTTTTTAATTAAGGTATGTGCATTGATTTTCCAGATGTAATGCACACTTAACAGACTACAGTATAATCTAAACACAGCTTTTTAAAATTTACTTATTTTTTAATGGCTTTGAATTTTAATTTTATTTCCTACTGAAGTATAGTTGATTTACAATGCTGTGTTAGTTTCTGGTATACAGCAAAGTTATTCAGTATACAGTAAAGTGATTTAGTATATATATATTTATATATATACACATATATATTTCATATTCCTTTCTGTTATGGCTTATTATAAGATACTGAATATAGTTCTCTGTGCTATAGGACCTTGTTGTTTATCTATTTTTTACATATTAGTTTGTAGGGCCTTGTTGTTTATCTATTTTAAATATACTAGTTTTTATCTGCTAATCCCAAACTCCTAATTTACCCCTCCCCCTTTTCCTTTGGTAGCTATAGTTTTGTTTTCTATGTTTGTGAGTCTTAAACATAACTTTTATATGCCCTGAGAAACCAAAAATCCTCGTGATTCACTTTATTGCCGTATTCTCTTTACTGGGATGGTCTGGAGCCAAATCTACAATATCTCCAGGATATGCCTGTACTTCATATTATTGGGTTGCCCAAAAAGTTCCTTGGGGTTTTTCTGTGATATCTTACGAAAAACCCTAACCATTTTGGTCAACCCAGTATTTGTTCTCCATAGTGTAGAACTGCTAAAATTTTTGCTACCTGATCATTGTTACTCTCATTCTTCTTTCAAAGAAATCTAAAATCAGAATATTTATTACAGAGTCTAAAAGGTGATGTGTCTAAAAACTGGTAAGGAGGTCAGTACGGCCCAGGTAGACTGTATCTACAGTTTGGACTCAGGTTATAAACAAAATAGTATGATAACTAAGAGTGAATGGATTTTACTGTATAAACATGGAGAATAAACATAAATTTTTAACCAAGGGAGTGACATGAGTAACATGCCTGTTAGGAAGTGAACTATGGCAAAAACAGGGAAGGTGGATTTGGAGACTTAAGAGACTGATGGAGAACAGTGGAGACAGTGTACCAGGAGTCAGACAGTGGCAATGAGCTTGGAGAACAGTGGCCAGAAATAGGAAACGCTTGTTACACAAAATCAGAACAAACAATGTAATAAGACCAAGAACTTGCTGTGTTTGTTTAATTAAGAGATACTATTTAGGAAGAACTAAAGTGGAAACTTCTTTCTCCCCCTCTTGTTTCCTTGCAAGGCACTATGTACATCCTAAGATGGAAAGCAGCCTCAATGGAATGGCCTCTCTTATTCTGGTTCATGTCTGTATTCAGAAGTTGTCGTTGCTCAGTTGTGTCCAGCTCTGCAGCCCCATGAACTGCACCATGCCAGTCTTCCCTGTCCTTCACTATCTCCCAGAGTTTAGTCAAACTCATGTCCATTGATTCGGTGATGCCATCCAACCATCTCATTCTCTGTCGCCCCCTTCTCCTCCTGCCCTCAATCTTTCCCAGCATCAGCATCAGGGTCTTTTCCAGTAAGTCAGCTCTTTGCATCAGGTGGCCAAAATATTGGAGCTTCAGCTTCAACATCAGTCATTCTAATGAATATTCAGGATTGTTTCCCTTTAGAATTGACTGGTTGGATCTCCTTGCTATCCAAAGGACTCTCAAGAGTCTTCTCTAACAGTTCAAAAGCATCAATTCCTGGGCACTCAGCCCTCTTTATGGTCCAGCTCTCACATCTGTACATGGCTACTGGAAAAACCATAGCTTTGACTCTGCAGGCCTTTGTCAGCAAAGTGAAGTCTCTGCTATTTAATACACTGTCTAGGTTTGTCATAGCTTTTCTTCCAGGGATCAAGTGTCTTTTAATTTCATGGCTGCAGTCACCATCTGCAGTGATTTTTGAAGCCCAAGAAAAGAGTCTCTCACTGTTTCCATTGTTGCCTCATCTATTTGCCATGAAGTGATGGGACTGAAAGCCATGATCTTCTTTTTTGAATGTCGAGTTTTAAACCAACTTTTTTACTCTGCTCTTTCACCTTTGTCAAGAGTCTCTTTAGTTCCCCTTCACTTTCTGCCATTAGGATGGTATCATCTGCATATCTGAGGTTGTTGATATTTCTCCTGGCAATCTTGATTCCAGCTTGTGAGTCATCTAGCCTAGCATTTCACATGATGTACTCTTTATTTAAGTTAGATAAGTAGGGTGACAATATATAGCCTTGATGCNTTCACTTTCTGCCATTAGGATGGTATCATCTGCATATCTGAGGTTGTTGATATTTCTCCTGGCAATCTTGATTCCAGCTTGTGAGTCATCTAGCCTAGCATTTCACATGATGTACTCTTTATTTAAGTTAGATAAGTAGGGTGACAATATATAGCCTTGATGCACTCCTTTCCCAATTTTGAACCAGCGTCTTGTTCCATGTCTGGTTCTGACTGTTGCTTCTTGACCTGCCTACAGATTTCTCAGAAGACAGGTAAGATGGTCTGGTATTTGGAATATTCAGAATAAGAAGCAGAATTAAAAGGTCACTGGTCAGGATGGTCATTCTATAAAAACAGGACTTTGCCTTGACTTAAATAAGTTTTAAGAGAAAGTTGATGATAGAAAACTGAGAAAAGCTTTAAAACTACAAGGAAACCTCTAGAAAAATTACATACAATTAATTTTATTTTTATACTATATTATTTTTTAGGAAGATGGAATATTTTGAAGAAAAGACTAATATATATAATATAATGCCATTGATTATACTGAAAGAGCTTTAAAATGAAAAATTAAAGACTTTTAAAATAAGCAAACTATATTTTAAGATCTTTCATTTTTTAAAAGTTATTCCCACCAGAAATAAAGAATCTGATTTGTTTTTGTCCACTGACTCTTTAGGCTAGTAAATGAGCAACTACAGCGGTCAGTTGAGGATTATCAGCACCAACTTAACATGAAAAGAAGTGAACTTGAATCAGCCCAAGCACAAGTTAAAATACTGGAGGAAAAAATAGGTACGTGTTCTTAAATTTTGTTTTTGCTGATCCTTTTATTTTATTTTATTTTACTTTACAATACTCTACTGGTTTTGGCATACATTGACATGAATCCGCCACGGGTGTACACGAACTCCCAAACATGAACCCCCCTCCCTCCTCCCACCAGATGTGTATAAGAGACAGATATCTATCTATCTAGGTCACTTTGCTGTATACCTGAAACTAACAAAGTACT
>SJYX01023128.1:264247-293673 GCA_006410675.1 Oreotragus oreotragus
GTGCTTGTGATGGGTCTGTTAAGATTTTCTATTTCTTCCTGGTTCAGTTTTGGAAAGTTGTATTTTTCTAAGAATTTGTCCATTTCTTCCACGTTGTCCAATTTATTGGCATATAATTGCTGATAGTAGTCTCTTATGATTCTTTGTATTTCTGTGTTGTCTGTTGTGATCTCTCCATTTTCATTTCTGATTTTATTGATTTGATTTTTCTCCCTTTGTTTCTTGATGAGTCTGGCTAATGGTTTGTCAGTTTTATTTATCTTTTCAAAAAACCAGCTTTTGGCTTTGTTGATTTTTGCTATGGTCTCCTTTGTTTCTTTTGCATTTATTTCTGCCCTAATTTTTAAGATTTCTTTCCTTCTACTAACTCTGGGGTTCTCCATTTCTTCCTTTTCTAGTTGCTTTAGGTGTAGAGTTAGGTTATTTATTTGACTTTTTTCTTGTTTCCTGAGGTATGCCTGTATTGCTATGAACTTTCCACTGCTTTTATAGTGTCCCACAGGTTTTGGGTTGTTGTGTTTTCATTTTCATTCATTTCTATGCATATTTTGATTTCTTTTTTGATTTCTTCTGTGATTTGTTGGTTATTCAGAAGCATGTTGTTCAGCCTCCATATGTTGGAATTTTTAATAGTTTTTCTCCTGTAATTGAGATCTAATCTTAATGCATTATAGTCAGAGAATATGCTTGGAATGATTTTGATTTTTTTGAATTTATCAGGGTTAAATTTATGGCCCAGGATGTGATCTATCCTGGAGAAGGTTCCGTGAGCACCTGAGAAAAAGTTGAAATTCATTGTTGTGGGGTGAAATGTCCTATAGATATCAATTAGGTCTAACTGGTCTATTGTATCATTTAAAGTTTGCGTTTCTTTGTTAATTTTCTGTTTAGTTGATACTTTGTCTAAGAAACATTTCTTTTCATTTATAGGTAAACTACACCTCAGGATGACTTCACAGAATGAAGAGGCTCATGTAATGAAAAAGACCATTGGTGTTATTGATAAAGAAAAAGACATCCTTCAGGAGACTGTGGATGAGAAGACAGAAAAGATTGCAAACTTGCATGAAAACCTAGCTAGTAAAGTATGGGACTATTAAATAATATTATCTGCTATCTGAACAGAAAATCTTATTCTGTTTCATATGTGCAGTTTGTTTTTAATTGAAGGATAATTGCTTTACAAGATATACAGTTCTTATTTCATAAGAACCATGCATGAGTTCCCAAGACCCAGAGCCATCTCTTCTAATATGTTTAAATTTCATTTTATCCCAATAATTTGAATTTTTAAAAGTTCTATTTCTAGAATACAATTTTATCATATATGATTACAGCAAACTCAAGAAACAATTCAGATTCTTAGAGTGGGTAGAAATATGCCAATATGTGAAATATAATTGGTACATGGAAATATCTTTACTTAGAGCCTACTTTTATAACATGTTATATGATTGAATTTAAATTGTATAAATGTGACAAATTTTAGAATTCAACTGGAGATACTTCTACATGAATGGTTTAGAATCTGATATATTTTTATAATTTCTGTAGGAAAAAACTATTACGCAGATGAAGATAACAGTCTCAGAGTATGAATCTTCTCTGAAGTAAGTAATTGATGGAATGACATCCAGCTTTTTAAGAAATTTTCAGTGAATGCAGCATCATCTATTTGGGTAGCAGTCTGACAATAGGAAAATTTCTTTTTTCACTTTTCCTATTTTTGCCAGTGGCAGTTATCATTTTCTCAATCTCCTACTTAGAAATTGTTATCCTCTAACTTTCTCCCTTCCTCTGTCGTTGACATCTAAATAGTTATGTCTTATTAATTTTTCCTTTACATACCTACTTACTCCTTATTTCTATGGCAGTTATCCTATTCAGGCCCTAATCATCAAAACTTAGATTACCTCAGCAGCTAGAACTGAATTTATTTCACATCTAAACCTTTTTAAGTACGATTGCAAGATTTTACATTTTGTGTCTAGTCTCTCTACTTCAAGAAAAAAGCACTAATTGTATTTTTTTATATATATATATCCTTACATATAAAGAATCTGCCTGCAATGCAGGAGGCACAGGTTCAATCCATGGGTCATTAAGATGCCTTAGAGAAGTAAATGGCATCCCACTTCAAAAGTTATGTCTTATTAATTTTTCCTTTACATACCTACTTACTCCTTATTTCTATGGCAGTTATCCTATTCAGGCCCTAATCATCAAAACTTAGATTACCTCAGCAGCTAGAACTGAATTTATTTCACATCTAAACCTTTTTAAGTACGATTGCAAGATTTTACATTTTGTGTCTAGTCTCTCTACTTCAAGAAAAAAGCACTAATTGTATTTTTTTATATATATATATCCTTACATATAAAGAATCTGCCTGCAATGCAGGAGGCACAGGTTCAATCCATGGGTCATTAAGATGCCTTAGAGAAGTAAATGGCATCCCACTTCAATATTCTTGCCTGGAGAATCCCATGGACAGAGGAGCCTGGCAGGCTATAGTCCATAGGGTCACAAAGAGTCAGACATGACTCAGCAACATATTATATAATAGTAGGGACTTAAAACATTTAAATAAATACTTACCAATTGAATCATTTACATTCTAATCATATTCTTTTCCATTATGGTTTACTGTAGGATATTGAATATAGTTCCCTGTGTTACACAGTAGGATTTTGTTGTTTATCCATTCTCTATACATTCATTTGCAACTGTTAATCCCAAACTCCCCATCCTTCTCTTCCCAACCTCCTCCCACTTAGCAACTACAAGTCTGTTCTCCATGTCTGTGAGTCTGTTTCTGTTTCACAAATATGTTCATTTGTGTCATGCTTTAGATTCCACATGGAGGTGATAGCATATGGTATTTGTCTTTTTCTTTCTGACTTATTTCACTTAGCGTCTCATAATCTCCAGGTCCATCCATGTTGCTGCAAATGGCATTATTTCATTTTCTAAATTGCTGAGTAATATTCTGTTGTGTGTGTGTTTTTTATCTGTTCATCTGTCTGTGGACAGTTAGATTGCTTCCATGTCTTGGCTATTGTAAATAGTACTGCTTTGAACATAGAGATGCATGTATCTTTTCAAATTATAGTTTTGTCTGGGTATATGCCCAGGAGTAAGATTGCTGGATCATATGATAACTCTTTAGTTTTTTTGAGGAACCTCCATACTGTTTTCAGTAGTGGTTGCACCAGTTTACATTCCCAACAACAGTGTAAGAGAATTCCCTTTTCTCCACACACTCTCCACTTTTATTATTTGTAGACTTTTTAATGATGGCCAATTCTGACTGGTATGAGGTGGTACTTCATTTTAGTTTTGATTTGCATTTCTCTAATAATTAGTGATGCTGAGCCTCTTTTCGTGTGCCTATTGGTCAGCTGTACTTCTTTGGAGAAATGTCTGTTTAGATTTTCTGCCCATTTTTCGATTGGATTGCTTGATTTTTTGTTGTTGTTGTTATTGAGTTGTATGAGCTGTTTGTAGATTTTGGAAATTATGTGCTTATCAGTTGTATTATTTGCAAATATTTTATCCCAATCCATAGGTTGCATAGTTGTAATTTCTTGCATTTTTAGTATATTTAATTCAGAGTAAAATAGCTTCCTTTTAAATGAACTAAGTTTCCAAAAAGCTTTCTTTATTATTGCTACCCTACTCGTGTAACAGCCACCTAAAGGAAACATTGATTAATCGGGACCGTGAGATAAGCAGCCTCCGGCGCCAGCTTGATGCGGCTCACAAAGAACTTGATGAAGTAGGAAGATCTAAAGAAATGTCTTTTAAGGAAAACAGAAGATTACAGGATGATCTGGCTACAATGGCAAGAGAAAACCAGGTATTATGAGCACAGTACATAAACTTTGATAGTTTCATAATTCACAGTTTTATAATATATTCAATGTTTGCTAAATTTTAAAGCTCTAAATATTATGTCTTCTAAATTTTAATTATATAAATATGAGCAACAAAAGAAATAACTCTTTAAGGAGAATATTGTTTATAAAGGTATTTTAAAATGTGGCTTAGAATACTGCTGTATATTATAGCAGTAATAAACCATCAGACACCATTGTAGGCTTTGTTGCAAGGACTCCTGAATCTGGGAGCGTGGTGTCCCCTGTAACAGAAATCGTTGTCAGTCTCCTGCATGAGGACCTCAGTATCACTCCCAAGGCAAAGCTGCTGTGTTTTAAAGACCCATGATAGATTTTAATTATTTGTACTTACTTCCAGTGGCTTAGAGATTACCTACCTATAAGGTAATGAATATTTTAGAATGGCAAATACTGAAAGGTATTGGCTTTGTTTTTACTAGTTTTTTTTTAAAGGATCATACCAAGAAAACCAGTGGTTTTCTTATTTTAAATATTTTACATTTTAAAAATTACTCATCATATAGAATATGTTGCTGATATATAAATTTTAAAAAATATTAATCCCTGAGCCCTTAGTTTAAGTACCAGATATGCGGTCAGTTATATTGTGGGAGATACATGGTAATAATTGGTTAAAAAGTCAAGATCAGTCAAAAAAAACATGTGAAAATAATACTTAGAAACAGTTTTCCTTTTTTCCCACTCTCTCTTAGTCCCCAAATTCAGAAAGAGCTGTTTGAACATAGTAGAACTCATGAGATGCTACATTCATTTTATATTGTCTTCAATTTTCTGATTTATAGCAAATTTCATTGGAATTAGAAGCAGCAGTGCAAGAAAAAGAAGAAATGAAGAGTAGAGTTCATAATTACATAACTGAAGTGTCACGGTGGGAGAGTTTAATGGCTGCTAAGGTGAAAAAAACATTGTTTGTGTTGAATTTAAGACTGATTTTGTTTTAACCTTCTCATGTTTATTCTGTCTCCTCTATTAGATATTAACATATGAAAGTGGAGATCTTGCCTGTTGTCCTTGTATATTTCCTTACATGTCTTATTTAGCATAGTATCTGCACAGATGGCTTATGCTTCCTAAATTAAAGCAAGATCCCAATGTGTTGTATGTTTATGACATGGGTTTTCAGTGAGTGACCATTGCTAATTTAAAAACAATTTAACTGTGATTAAACCAGGAAAAAGAAAATCAAGACTTGTTAGACAGATTTCAGATGCTTCATAACCGTGCTGAAGACTGGGAAGTCAAAGCCCATCAAGCTGAGGGAGAAAGCAGCTCAGTTCGACTGGAACTTCTTTCTATAGACACAGAGAGGAGACACCTTCGAGAGAGAGTGGAGCTGCTAGAAAAAGAAATTCAGGAGGTAATATATATACATATAATATTTTTCTTGTACAGACATAATTTAATAAAACAGAAAACATTCAAAGGTACTTCATCAAAATGAGGTTTAAACATTGGTAAAATCAAATTGAATAGTAATCTTTTGTCATTAATTCTGATAATTTGCTTAGGAGAGCTCCATTACTTTTCTGTTGTAATAAAATACACATAACATCAAATTTACCGTTTTAAGTGTACCACCATCCTTCTTCAGAATGTTTTCATCTTCTCCACCTAAAACTCTGTATCCATTGAATACTAACTTCCCACTCACTTCCCCCAGCCTCTGACAACCGCCATTCTACTTTCCTGTGAATTTGGCTATTTCATTTAGCCCTAAGGTTCACTTAAATCTTAAGGTTCACCCATGTTGTGGCACGTGTCAGAATTTCATTTCTTTTTAAGGCTGAATAATATCCCATTTTTTTGTCTATACCACATTTTATTTATCCATTTATTTGTCAATGAACATTTGGTTTATTTCTATCATTGGCTATTGAAAATAATGCTGCTAAACACGGGCATACAATGTCTATTCAGGTCTTTGGTTCCTGTTCTTTAAGATATACCTAGACATTGAATTACTAGATCATATTATGATTTTGTGTTTGATTTTTTGTGTGTAACTGCCATACAGCTTTTCACAGGGTCTGTACCATTTTACATTTCTACCTGCAATGTTAGTGTTCTAGTTTCTCCACATCTTTACCAATGCTTGTCTTTTCTGTTTGTGTGTGTGTGTGGTTTGTTTGTTTTTAGTAATAGCCTTCCCAGTGGGAGTGAAGTAGTATTTCATTTTGGTTTTGACTTGTATTTTCTTAATGATTAGTGATGTTGAACATATTTTTTTGTGCTAATTGGCCATTTGTATATTTTTTGAAGAAATGTCTATTTAAATCCATTGCCTGTTTTTTAAAATCAAGGTTTTTTTTGTTGTTATTGAGTTTTAGGAGGAGTTGTTTTTATATTCTAAATATTTCTCCCTTATTAGATATATGACTTGTGAATATTTTCTCCCGTCTAGTGGCTTACCTTGTCACTCAATCTTATCCTTAATGCAGAGAAGTTTTAAATTTTGGTGAAGTCTAATTTATTTGTTTCTTTTTGCCTGTATTTTTGGTGTCATATCTAAGAAATCATTGCTAAATCCAACATCACAAAGCTTTTCCCTTTTTTTTTTTTTCCTATGAGTTTTATAGTTTCAGCTCTTATATTGAGGTCTTTGGTCCATTTTGACTTAATTTTTATATATGAAATAAATGTATATGCATGTGGATTTAAACAGATTTTTCCCATAAAGAGAGTCTAATAAAAATCTCTTAATAAAATTTTGAGTTGAGTTAAAATATAGGAATCCTTAGGAAGTTAGATTGATGTAGAACTGTTGGTTATTGGTTCTCCTTCCATTTTGTTGGTGGAGTAGTGTAGTTGGTCTTCATTTTTTTGGAAGGAACTATTGATTACTTGTAGTGTGTAGAATTATGCACCACCTCCCCCCACCCAATGCAAATATATTTAGGTCCTAGCTCTGAAAACCTGTGAATGTGGCTTCTGTTTGGAAATAGTGTCTGTGCAGATATAATCAAGTTAAAATGAGATCCTGCTGGGTAGGGTGGACCCTAAACTGGTAACTGGTGTCCTTATAAAATAAGGGTGATTCAGAAGGCCCAGGGGAGAATGCCACATGAAGACAGAGGCAGAGATTGAAATGAAGTGTCTACCAACACAAGGAACGCTGCAGATTGCCAGCAGTCACCTTAGCTGAAGAGAGGCATGGAACAGAGTCTCCCACAGAACCTCTAGAAGGAACCGATCCTGCTGACACCTGGATTTCAGACATGAGGCCCCAGAATTGCGAAGGAATGGGTTTCTGTGTTTTAAGCTAGCTAGTTTGTCATAATTTGTTATGGCAGCATTAGGAAACAAATACAGACATTGGTACCAGGAAGTGGGATGCTGCTGTAACAAACTAAAAAGGGTCTTTGGAATTGGGTAATGGATACATTCTGGAAGGGTTTTGAGTGCCTGGTAGAAAAGACTTGATTGCCTTGAAAAGACTGTTGGTAGAAAGGTAGACATTAAAGGTGAGGACTCAGAAAAAATAAGAAAGCTATAGAGATAACTTCTGTTATTTACAAAATACGTAAATCATTATGAATGGAAGTTGTCCAGACATAAGTTCTTCCACTGCGGTCTCAGATGCAGTTGAGGAACACACTTTTGGATGCTGGAGGAAAGGTGATTCTTAGAAAATGGCAGAGGACTTGGCTGAAGTATGGTCTGCTTTAGGAAAGTAGAACTTAAAAGTGATGAACTTGGATATTTAGTTGAGGAGATTTCCGAGCGAAGTATGAAAGGTGCAGGCTGAGTTTTCCTGCTGTTTATAGTAAGATGTGAAGGAAAGAGACAAATTGAGGAAGGAATTGCTAAGCAAGAGAGGAGCTGGGACTCAATGATTTGGAAAAGTTCTAACCTGTACAGATAGGGTGTTCTGGAGGCAGGGCCGACACTGTGCTAGACAACCTCTTGATGAAGCAATTAGGTGAGTGACCCATAGATCCAGCCAGTCACCTCAGCAGAAACACTGTCAGCTTGGGATGAAAGGGACAGAAATAGAATGATTGAAAGGAAGGCTGAACTCCTTGGATCTTACAAGCAGAAAACAGGTCAGTAGACTTCCAAAGAATAGCAAGGAGAGATAAGAAAGCCTTCCTCAGTGATCAATGCAAAGAAATGGAGGAAAACAATAGAATGGGAAAAACTAGAGATCTCTTCAAGAAAATTAGAGATACCAAGGGAACATTTCATGCAAAGATGGGCTCAATAAAGAACAGAAATGGTATGGACCTAACAGAAGCAGAAGATATTAAGAAGAGGTGGCAAGAACACACAGAAGAACTGTACAAAAAAGATCTTCACGACCCAGATAATCACATGGTGTGATTACTCACCTAGACCCAGACATCTTGGAATGTGAAGTCAAGTGGGCCTTAGGGAGCATCGCTACGAACAAAGCTAGGGGAGGTGATTTAATTCCAGTTGAGCTCTTTCAAATCCTAAAAGATGATCCTGTGAACATGCTGCACTCAATATGGCAGCAAATTTGGAAAACTCAGCAGTGGCCACAGGACTGGAAAAGGTCAGTTTTTGATTAGGGAGCATCGCTACGAACAAAGCTAGGGGAGGTGATTTAATTCCAGTTGAGCTCTTTCAAATCCTAAAAGATGATCCTGTGAACATGCTGCACTCAATATGGCAGCAAATTTGGAAAACTCAGCAGTGGCCACAGGACTGGAAAAGGTCAGTTTTTGTTCCAATCCCAAAGAAAGGCAAGGCCAAAGAATGCTCAAACTACTGCACAATTGCACTTATTTCACATGCTCCAAGCCAGGCTTCAGCAGTACGTGAACCATGAACTTCCAGATGTTCAGGCTGGTTTTAAAAAAGGCAGCGGAACTAGAGATCAAATTGCCAACATCCACTGGATCATCGAAAAAGCAAGAGAGTTACAGAAAAACATCTATTTCTGATTTATTGACTATGCCAAAGGCTTTGACTGTGTGGATCACAATAAACTGTGGAAATTCTTCAAGAGATGGGAATACCAGACCACCTGACCTGCCTCTGAGAAATCTGTATGCTGGTCAAGAAACAACAGTTAGAACTGGACATGGAACAACAGACTGGTTACAAGTAGGAAAAGGAGTATGTCAAGGCTGTATATTGTCACCCTGCTTATTTAACTGATAGGCAGAGTACATCATGAGAAACGCTGGACTGAATGAAGCACAAGCTGGAATCAAGATTGCTGGGAGGAATATCAATCACCTCAGATATGCAGATGACAGCACCCTTATGGCAGAAAGTGAAGAAGAACTAAGAGCCTCTTGATGAACGTGAAAGAGGAGAGTGAAAAAGTTGCCTTAAAACTCAACATTCAGAAAACTAAGATCATGGCATCTGGTCCTATCACTTCATGGCAAATAGATGGGGAAACAGTGGCAGACTATTTTGGGGGGCTCCAAAATCACTGCAGTTGGTGACTGCAGCCATAAAATTAAAAGATACTTACTCCTTGGAACGAAAGTTATGACCAACCTAGACAGCATATTAAAAAGCAGGGACATTACTTTGCCAACAAAGGTCCCTCTAGTCAAGGGTATGGTTTTTCCAGTAGACATGTATGGATATGAGAGTTGGACTCTAAAGAAAGCTGAGCGCCGAAGAATTGATGCTTTTGAACTGTGGTGTTGGAGAAGACTCTTGGACTCCAGGGAGATCCAACCAGTCCATCTTAAAGGAGATCAGTCCTGGGTGTTCATTGGAAGGACTGATGTTGAAGCTGAAACTCCAATACTTTGGCCACCTGATGCAAAGAGCTAACTCGTTTGAAAAGACCCTGATGCTGGGAAAGATTGAAGGCGGGAGGAGAAGGGGTCAACAGAGGATGAGATGGTTGGATGGTATCACCAACTCAATGGACATGAGTTTGGGTAAACTCTGGGAGTTGATGATGGACATCGAGGCCTGGCATGCTGCAGTCCATGAGGTCCCAAAGAGTCGGACACAACTGAGCAAGTGAACTAACAGAGTTACAGACCTCTGTTCTTTAGGAAAAGGGAAGAATAACTCAGAGTGACTGGGAGACCAGCGGGGCTGCTCAAAAGCTTGTGGAGCTGTTGCATTACCACAGGCCCAGATGGCATAGGCCCAGGGGACTGGACTATTTCCTCCCTGACTCCATAAGGCAGCACCACTGCCACTGTGGCCAAGAGGTGTGGCTGCCCTCGCAGGCCCAAAGGAAGAGCATCAAGATAGAGATCATTAATTTTAGACTCTTGAAATCTAATGAAATTTGCCCTGCTTGAGTGCAAACTTACTCTGGACCTACTTACTCCTTCGAATCCTTCTGTTTTCTCCCTTTCAGAATAAAATTATTTTATTTCTTCTCCACTATTGTATTTTAGGGGGAGGTAGTTTGTTTCCTAGCGTCACAGATCATGGAGAGGAATTTTGCCCCATGATGGACCATTCCCAGAATCTTACATTCTGATTAAGGTCAGATTTTGGACTTAAGAGTTGATGCTAGAAATGTTGGGATAGAATGAATATATTTTGCACATGGGAAGGACTTGTGAATTGGGGGGAGCCAGAGAGTTGCTAGAGTTATGTCCCCCCTCAAATATATTAAAATCCTAACCACCAGTACCTGTGAATGTGACCTTATTGGAAATAAGGCTTTTGCAGGTGTAGTCAATTTGAGATGAGGCCATACTGGACTAGGTCAGGCCATAACCCAATGACTGTATCCTTACGAGACAAGAGAAGTCTGGACACAGAATACATGAGGGAGAGTGCCAGTTGAAGATGCAGGCAGAGCTCGGAGTGGTGTGTCTGCAAGGCAAGGAACCCTGAGGATTGCCAGCAGTCATGGGAGTTTGGAGAGAGGCTTGGAACAGATTGTTCCTCAGAACCTCCAGAAGAAGCCAATTCTGCCGACATCTGAATTTCAGACTTGTACCCTCCAAAATTGTGTGGGAATAAATTTCTGTTGTTTTAAGCCATCCAGTAATTTGCAGCGGTTTGTTACAGCAGTCCTAGGAATCTAATGTACTATTTTTATGTTTTTCTGTTAGGAGTATGTAACTAAAAGAATATTTCTCAGCCTCCTCTAATTCTCAGAAGTTATTCTTCAGCTCTTCTGTTTTTTGTCATTGTTCATGTCTTATGTGGTATATGAAATTGCCTTATGTATATTTGGGGAAATTTTGACTACTTCATTAATATTTGGAAAATCCAAATATTTTTCTACAACTGTTGAAATGTATTAAATCTTTACATCACTGCATTAGACTTTTAATGTTGATGATTTCAGTAGATCCTATGTAATAATTTAATTTTCAAATGTGAAATTCTTCCTAAATTCTAGAAGTAGAGCTTTATTTTTATTTATTACTTGTTTATTGTAATAATTACTAATTTATTTATTATTCCATTTTAAATATGGATCATTCTAGGAAAAAGGGTCTTATTATTTTGCTCATTATTTTAGTTATTAAACTCATAAAATTGTATACTATTATTAGTTTAAATTTAATTATGACTTTAGGTATATAATTTTACAGCAAACTCCATTTTTGAAATTCAAAATTTAATTCAAGGCAATTGACAAGTGATAAGTATATATGTTATTGATCTGTTCAGTTCAGTCACTCAGTCATGTCCGACTCTTTGCGACCCCATGGACTGCAGCACGCCAGGCCTCCCTGTCCATCACCAACTCCCAGAGCCTACTCAAACTCATGTCCATTGAGTCGGTGATGCATTCCAACCATCTTATCCTCTGTCGTCCCCTTCTCCTTCCTCCAATCTTTCCCAGCATTAAGGGCTTTTCAAGTGAGTCATTTTTTTTGCATCAGGTAGCCAAAGAATTGGAGTTTCAGCTTCAGCATCAGTCCTTCCAATGAATATTCAGGATTGATCTCCTTTAGGATGGACTGGTTGGATCTCCTTGCAGTCCAAGGGACTCAAGTGTCTTCTTCAACACCACAGTTCAAAAGCATCAGTTTTTCAGCACTCAGCCTTCTTTATAGCCCAACTCTCACATCCATACATGACTACTGGAAAAGCCATAGCTTTGACTAGATGGACCTTTGTTGGCAAAGTAATGTCTCTGCTTTTGAATATGCTGTCTAGATTGGTCATAACTTTTCTTCCAAGGAGCAAGCATCTTTTAATTTCATGGCTGCAGTCACCATCTGCAGTGAATTTGGAGCCCCCAAAAATAAAGTCTGTCACAGTTTCCATTGTTTCCCCGTCTATTTGCCATGAAGTGGTGGGACCAGATGCCATGATTTTAGTTTTCTGAATGTTGAGTTTTAAGCCAACTTTTTCACTCTCCTCTTTCACTTTCATCATTGTTTTAATCAAGAGAATTTATAAAGGAAAAATTTCACTTAAGAGATCCCTATGTTCACAATCCTGAAACAATAGTTTTCATCTTTGCATCTTCTTCATATATGTGAGATAGTTACCATGATTAATAATTATGCATGATTTATTTTTTAAGCTTTATATAGGCCATCTTTAAATAACAGAGAACTTCTCGAGTGTATGTTAAAATTGCAAAATTTTTAAATTGCAAAAATTGGCTCTTATAGTTTTATAAAGTGACATTATAGCTATACAGATTCAAACCTTTAAAATTATTGGGTTACTTTAATTTTGTACTTCTTTTTCTATTTTCAGCACATGAATGCACATCATGCTTATGAATCTCAGATCTCATCAATGGCAAAAGCTATCTCTAGACTAGAAGAAGAGCTGAGACACCAAGAAGATGAGAAAGCAGCAGTGCTAAATGATTTGTCATCTCTTAGGGAACTTTGCATTAAGCTTGATTCAGGCAAAGATATTATGACCCAACAATTGAATTCCAAAAATCTTGAATTTGAGAGGGTGAGAACTTAAAAAGATTGTCTTGCAGCATACTATTTTATTTAGCCCTACTCTAATTGTTTTACTTTACCATTCACTACCCAATATATTTGTTCCCCTTTAGAGCAGTGACTTCTGACTACAGGATTTTGACAACTAGATTTGACTATTAGATTCATTGCCAAGATTTCTTTGGCAAATATAATAGTGAAGTTAGTTGCTATTTTGAAGCAGATGGGTACTTAGAACATGAGTCTTCTAATTATAGAATAGGAACATATCCCAATGTATTTTCTCTGTTTAAGACTTATGTGAAGAATTGAGCAGCTTATTCCTCCCTAAGTGGAATATTTTTCCTGATAAAAATTTTACTCTAGTTTGAAAGTTGAGTAAGCTGGAACTTTGCATTCCTAAACTGAAGCACATTACTTTAAACAACCCAATGTGTATTCTTAAACATGAGTGTTTCCAGTTTTCACTCATTTAGTAGTAACTTTATTTTCAGAGACAGAGAAGCTTCAAAACTGGTTTGGCTGTGTAATGAGAATATATATATTTAATAAACCAGAAGGGCCTCCTGGCTGATAAAGTGGTCACATTTTAGAGTTTTATGTTAATTACCCTTTGTTGACAAAATAATGCAAAAGTAAATTATATGAGGGTTGGAATAGGTCTTATGGTCAAAATAAATCCTAACTAAAAATAACAAAGATTATTGTGAAAATAAGATGTTTTTATTATACTTAAAAAAGTATTTTAGAATCTTTAATCAGTACACAGAATAAAGCAACTGGTATGTATATAGCTCTCCAGATAGTGTTGCAGAATAAGTCTAAAATTGTACTGAAGTAATTTTACTTTGTTCTTGTAGGTTACAATGGAATTAGAAAATATAAAATCAGAGTCAGAGCTGTTAAAAAAACAACTGTTGAGTGAGAGACATACAATTAAAAACCTTGAATCATTGTTGGCTACAAATAGAGATAAAGAATTTCATTCCCATTTAACTTCCCATGAGAAGGATACAGAAATTCAGCTACTTAAAGAGAAGTTGACCCTTTCAGAAAGCAAACTGTAAGTGTCATAATTCAACTTATGTGAGGGAAATAGTCTGTCACAAATAATTTTTCAATATGAGTAATTTTTTGTAGACTTGTAATAAAGAAAATGATAGAAAAATACTGGAGGAACCAAAAAAAAATTTATTATTTTTTTTTTTTTCAATTTTTGGTGAGAGGAGGATGGGAGTTGGAACAGTGATAACAAACCAAAATATTTTGCTTATGTAGCAGCTCCTGTTGGGAATCCAGAAGAGACATCATATTTGAAGATGTAATTTGTGTATGTTCACTACAGAAATGGTACCCATGAAAGTGAATGAGTGACCTTTCGAAAAATGTCTACAGTTGAGGAACAAAGAGGAAAATCAGAGAAAGGGAGAACGTTTCAGAATGGGGAGAGTTGGCTGTGTTTCATGCTATGAATTAGGGAAATAACTTTGAAAAGCATGAAATTTGACCCTCATAAATATACGGATTACTTTTTAGGAGATTGATGATGGTGCCTTTTTAGGATGGAGAAGTTTGGACATATTTCTGGAAGAGGGAGTGAAACCCAGGATAGGCAGTATAAGTAGAATAATTAATTGTGTTATTTGTTTTTGGCTGTGCGGAGTCTTCAGCCCTTTTGTGCGGCTCTCTCTTAATTGGGTCAGCGGCGGCCAGCAGCGGCAGTGGCCACGGCTCGTTGCGGTGCCTGGGCTCACTGCAGCGTTTCTCTCGCAGAACGCAGGCTCTAGGCGTGCGGGCTTCATTAGCTGTAGCATGTGGGCTCGAGAGCGTTGGCTCAGTAGCTGTGGCACACGGGCTTAGTTGCTCCGTGACATGTGGGATCTTCCTGGGCCAGGGACTGAACCCGTGTCTCCTGCATTGGCAGGCAGATTCACAGCCACTGCCCCACCAAAGAAGTCCCAATAATTAACTTTTAAAAGGAGTGAGAAATACTACTCTTCCTGAGGGAGGAGTCAAGAAAGAGCCAATGAAAATACTTTACATTTCAGTGTTACAATTCATGTCTTCTCAAATTTGCATCTCCAGCATTGCTGGAGTGCATAGCACATACTGGAAGCTCAGTAAATGTTTGTTAAATAAATGAGATGAATGAAAAAGAAAACTTTGTGATGGAAATCCAGACGATTATGAAATTATTATTGAAAATCCTTTTATCCTTATATGTCACCTCCATTTGTTTTATTAATAACAAAAACAAAATTCCATAGTACTTGACTCTATAAAACAGAGTATATGTTACTTACTTGATTAAAAAAAATTTTTTTTTAAGAAATAGTCAAAGCCGGGAAAACACCATGCTCCGGGCCAAAATGGCACAATTACAAACAGATCTTGATGTTCTGAAAAGGCAGATTTCAACTGAAAGATATGAACGGTAAGAAAATGTTTTTAACATTAGACAGTGTGTTTATTTATTCCCTATATTCTACTCCAAAAAGGCTTTTATATGGCTTATAAATAGCAAACTTTTCTTGGCATTAATATGAAAGATAAATTCCTTTGGTAATTTTTTCTAAAATGGCAATACATGTTGCATAAGATAATATCCCCATAATAAAATAGCAGAGTAGCAAGTATTGTATAGATAAATATTTGCTGTAGCATTCCTCAGGCCAAAATCAGGACATTATTTCAAAGGATTTAGTTAGGGAATCAACAAAGTAGTAAGGATTCTACAAGAGGCAAAACTTTATGATCCAACAGGAAATTCCAAATACAAATTATTATATAAGTAATGATCATAAGGGCAGTTAAAAAATACATATCATATACTATGTATGTATCCTATTAACTATCTAGTATTGTGCTTATATTATCACTAGAAGCTAATGTCACACAAACAGTAAATAGCAGACCCAAGACTAAAATCTGTCTAACTATAAACACTGTATTAATCTTTACAATATATTCCTTACAGGCTAGTAATTTTCCACACTCACTTATATTTCAGTTCATTAGCTTTATTATGTTGAAAAATTTAATCTCCAAGAGTTACAAATAGAAATGAGCCCTGATTTAACAGTTAAAATCCAAATCTAATTTGCAAATCAATTTGTCAAGTTAACTTTTCTTCCATTATTCTTTCCTACCATATTAATACCATAGACATCAACATGTCTAAGATTTCATTCTCAAATAGTGGTCAGATTGCTTATTTAGATCAACTTTTTGGGTTCTCTAATCTTACTCTTACCCATTTACATCAAGAACTTTTAAGTCATATGCAATTTAGATGACAGATGAAATTTTCTAGGAAACGAATATTTATGATTTCAAAGAGAGATGAAGCCTGAGATTGGATCTTTGTCATGAAAGCAGTGTTAGTTTCTTGTGCTTTAGAAGATCAGTTTCTGAGCCTGCTAAGCTGAGTGTGTATGATGATTTTCATCTATTAATGACAGTTGAAATTCAATTCAAGGGTCCTAAACCAAGCTCTTTATTTCCTTGTGTTAGAGACCCCCCTTAATGCCTCTCCTTTTTCTTGCCCATCATGGTCCCCAAAGAAATGCCTACCCATGTAGCTGTGTCTTTCCTTCTCTTTACTATCCAGCTAGACCGTGCGTTCTTAAAGAGACAATAGCATTACCATAGGGGACAATATGGGTTCTTGGGGGAAGAGGGAATGGCAGAAAAACCTTAGGTGTTAACAGTGATCTGTGGCCCTCTGAAGGGCCACAGTACATTAACAGTGTATCTGTGTATTAAAATTTGATGGAGGGTAGCACATCTAAGGGGACATCTAAAAATAAATTTTAGGGGATTATAAGGAAAAAAAGTTTATGAAGCACCTATCTAGGTAGAAATCCTAGATATTGAAAAGTTCAAGTCAGAAAGTCTAGTCCAGGCACTCTGAACAGCCCACAGTAGAGGTCGCAACATAGTCACTATGCTTTGTGGGACAGACCCAGACAGGGGGAAAGAAAGCATAAAAGGAACAGATGATTTTACTTCTAACATTTGGGCATTTTGACACAGGAAGAAGGAAGAGGGCTAGATTTATGTGCAAAAAGTGGGAGAACTAGGAGCAGAGAGGGGAGCCATTCAGCTTTGAAAAATCCAGATTCAGAGGAGCTTTGAACAGTCTCTTAAGTCCATCTTCCTTTAATTGAAATCTTTTATCCACAACTTAAAAATTATATAAAGACATGAGTTAAATTTAGTAGAAATACTAATTAATTGAATAGAAATTATGTAACCAATAACAATAACAGAGCCTTTTATTTGTATACCGCTTTTTGGTGTAATCTCTTATTTTGTCTTTACTAACAGAGAGCGAGCAATTCAAGAGATGCGTCGGCATGGCCTCCGCACGCCACCCCTTAGTTCTGCTGTGAGGTCTCCCTTACATTCTCCTGAGCAGATAAACTGATTATCAGAAAGGTATCTATATAGCACCAAGCACAAGCAAAGCTACCAATACTCTCTGGTCATAAAAATTGCAAGAGTTGTTTTCCGAGCTGGTGGGGAAGAGATTGCCTAGAAAGGTAGTCAAGAACTTTTGGAAGTAATAGAATGTGCTGTATTGTGGTGGTGATGGTTACATGAGTGTATACCATTGTAAAATCTCATTGACCTCAACATTTCTAATCCATGCATCTTATTGTATATAAATTATACTTTAAAAATTAAAGGACAGTATGAAATCTCACAGTGTAATATTTGATAAAGTCCCAGACTCAAGGTACAAATAACAGACAGAAAATATTATTGAATATTAAAAGCTAGGACAGATTTTTTTTTAAAGTAAATTATACATACAGAAATACAGAAGAGTGCTGTGTCATAGTATATACAGCTGAGTGAATTTTTACAGATTGAACACACCTATGCAACCTGCACTCAGAACAAGATACAAAACATAACCTCTCTTTCCGGCTTCTTTCTGGTCATAATTAGCTCAGACAGTAGACAATCTGTGCCTGCAATGCAGGAGTCCTGGGTTTGATCCCTGGGCTGGGAAGATCTCCTGGAGACGGGAATGGCTGCCCACTCCAGTATTTGGGCCTGGAGAATTTCTTGGACTCTCCATGGGGTCACAAAGGGTCGGACATGACTGAGCAAGTTGCACTTTGCTTGTGGTTGTAATCCCTGCTCTGAAAGTAACTGTTTTGGTTATTCAGAGCATAAATGCCTTTTCTGTGTTCCTGGACATTTTATAAATGAAATATATTTCTGACTTTTTTCCTCAAAAGTACTGTTGAGGAAAAAAGTTACGACCAACCTGGATAGTATATACTGCTGTGTACTTGTAGATGGTTCAGTCTTATATTATATTCCATTGTGAGAACTTACCACAGTCCATTTACTCGTTCTGTTTTTGATGAGCATTTGATCATTTCCAGTTTGGGCTATTATAGACAGAAACACGAGCATTCTAGTACCTTACAGATACCGTACGTTTCTTCGGGGTATACTCTTAGGCATGAAATTGTTAGCTGGGCACACATATGTTCAGGCTTGAGTAGTTTGGGCAAGTCAGTTTTCCTAAGTGATTGCAAAGAGCTGGAGTATACTTGAGGAAGAGTAAAAGCGGTGTGCTCATACACAGGACACAGGAACGACTGGGTCAGACCCAGAGTGTGAAAGGTAGGTGTAAGAGTCTCCGCGGTGAGGCACAGGACACTCTGGAGCCAGTTAGGAAAGGCCTTTATTGGGCAATCGCTCTCGGGCAGAGCTCCCAAGCGTGAGCAAGCGGGAAAGAGAGTCTGCAAAATGTGAAGGGAAGGGCAGGGCTTATATAGCCAGCTAAGTTGGCTTAAAGCTCAACATTCAGAAAACGAAGATCATGGCATCCGGTCCCATCACTTCATGGGAAATAGATGGGGAAACAGTGGAAACAGTGTCAGACTTTATTTTTGGGGGCTCCAAAATCACTGCAGATGGTGACTGCAGCCATGAAATTAAAAGACGCTTACTCCTTGGAAGAAAAGTTATGACCAACCTGGATAGTATATTCAAAAGCAGAGACATTACTTTGCTGACTAAGGTCCGCCTAGTCAAGGCTATGGTTTTTCCTGTGGTCATGTATGGATGTGAAAGTTGGACTGTGAAGAAAGCTGAGCGCCGAAGAATTGATGCTTTTGAACTGTGGTGTTGGAGAAGACTCTTGAGAGTCCCTTGGACTGCAAGGAGATCCAACCAGTCCATTCTGAAGGAGATCAACCCTGGGATTTCTTTGGAAGGAATGATGCTAAAGCTGAANCTCTTTATTCTCCCACGGGTCCAGCCTCTGTCCGGGATGGCCTGGAGCGCAGGGCAGACTTAGACTTTGAACCAAGGAAATGGAGTGAGATCAGAGGCTTTTGAGTTGCAGTTGGACTCTGCAGCAGGACAGCACCCTCAGCAGCCAGGCTGCCATCCTGTAAGAGGACTTACAGGCATTTCTTGTCCTCAGGCATACAGATCAGCAACTGAGCTCCAAGTCCTCGGGGAGGCAGAGGGGAGCCCGCTGCTTTTCCTGCCCCAGGGTCTGGGGTGGGAGGGAAGGGAGGGAGGGAGTTGGGAAGTCTTGTCCAGTAGGTCCTCCAGAAATCTTTTCCTGTGTGTGGTGGGAGGCAGGATGCATCCCAAGGTCCCTACCCATCTCAGGCCAATGGGAGGGAAAGGAGGACAGGAAAATGAGCTGAGGGGAGGATGGTTTTATTTTTTATAAATTTTTTTTCTTATAATTTTCTAAATTTTTTTTTAATTGGAGGAAAATTACAATGTTGTGATGGTTTCTGCCATGCATGCGTATGTGCTAAGTCACCTCCGTCATGCCTAACTCTTTGCGACCCTATGAACTGTAGCCTACCAGGCTCCTGTGTCCATGGGGATTCTCCAGGCAAGAATACTGGAGTGGGTTGCCATTCCCTACTCTAGGGGGGATCTTCCTGACCCAGGGATCGAACCCGCGTCTCTCTCATGTCTCCTGAGTTGGCAGGTGGGTTCTTTACCACTCACACCTCCTGGGAAGTCTAGTTTCTGCCACACAACAATGCAAACCAGCCTAATTATACATAGATCCCCTCCCTCTTAAGCCTCCCTCCCCTCCCCCATTCCACCCTTCCCTCTAGATCGTCAGAGTGCCCGGGAGGGCTCCCTGTTATACAGCAGTTTCTCACCAGCTATTAATCTTTCACATGGAAGTGTATATATGTCCAGGCTACTTTCTCCACTCGTCCCACTCTCTCCTTCCCCACCTGTGTTCATAAGTCCGTTCTCTATATCTGCATCTCCATTCCTTCCCTCCAAGTAGATTAATCAGTACCATTTTCTAGATTTCATATATATGTATTAATATACAGTGTTTTTCTCTTTCTGACTTACTTCACTCTGTATAACAGGCCCTAGGTTCATCCATCTCACTTGAACTGACTCAAATTCATTTTTTATGGCTGAGTGATACTCCATTGTACGTATGTCCTACAGCTTCTTTATCCATTCATCTGTCAGTGGACATCTAGGTCTTTGCTTCCACATCCTGGCTATTGTAAAGAGTGCTGCTATGAACACGGGGGTACATGTGTCTTTTGCAGTTATGGTCTTCTCGGGGTATATGCCCAGTAGTGGGACTGCTGTTGGTGGGAATGTAAACTGATACAGCCACTGTGGAGAACAGGAAGGAGATTCCTTTAAAAACTAGAACTAAAGCTGCCATCTGATCCAAGAGGGTTTTCGAAAGAGCCGGGCTGCCGGATCACACAAGCTTCTGAGTGGATGGGGCTAGACCCAGCCCCTGCTCTCAGGGTCTCCCTTTCCTTAAACACTCTTCCATGGTGGACTTGAGCCTTGACCACACCTCCCCTTCCCTCTTGTGCAAATGTTCCTCCAGGACAGCAACTCTCAAATGGGGGAAACTCTGCCCCCCAACAGGGGACATTTGGTAATCACAACCTGAGGAGTCGGCTGGGCAAAGGGATGTCACTGGCACTCCACGGACAGAGACCAGGGATGCTGCCAGACAGCACGGGACAGCCTTTCATGACGGAGATGTATGTGGCCCAAAGTCTCACAGCGCTGAGCCTGGAAACTCTGCTCTTGGCCTTAATACCCTAGGCATGGCTCTTTGTGTCATTTTAAAATTTGGTGAGTGCTTCTGAATTGCCCACCAAACCTCCAAGGTGTCTGTTAACAATCTACTCCCACAACGCCTAAGTCTGAACTTCAGCCAAAATCAAGGATACACATTTCTGAAATCTGAAACCTGCACTTCCAGCATCACCTCCTTTCTGTAAATAGCCTCCTTCCTGGCTTTCGCCCATTCTTCTTTCCTTGGGGATTTCTTCTACAAGTGCCCTGTATATTCTGCACTCAAGTGCTTTGTATCTAGTCCTCATATTTCCACCCTTGTTTTATAGCATCTTACAGAAAATGCTGCGTTTGAGAAAGCTAATGATCTGTCTTAACTGTCTTTTGCTTTCTCTGTCTTTTTAAAGTGTTTCCTATCCTAAGATCATGAACATCATCCCCTGGGTTTTCTTCAGTGACATCATGGATGCATTTTTAAGGTTAGGACTTTCATGTTGGTGCTCTCTTCTCATGACTGATATGACACAATGAATTCCCTCTTTTTAAAACATGTATTTATTTTGGCTGCACTGGGCCTTAGCTACAGCTCACAGGAGCTTTGTTGCGGCAGGTGGGATCTAGTTCCCTGACCAGGGATTGAACACGGGCCCCTACTTTGGGTGCGCCAAGTCTTACCAGCTGGACCACCAGGGAAGTCCCAAGGAGTGAATTCCCCTTTTGCTGTCACCGTGAAACTGTCGCCCTGCCCTCCATCCACACTGTCCTCCTCTTCCCTCTGGTTTCAAAGGCAAGACCCAGTCCGCGCCCGGACTCTGCCTCACCCCTCCCTGCTCATGGACTGCTCCCTTTGTCATCCAGGGCACACGGGAGCCTCACTGCCTGTGCAAGTGCCCACCTGCCGCTGGTTCCCCGGCAGTGACTGCCACAGTCTGCCTGCCTTTTCGGATTCCAGCCTGGCAAAGAACTCACCCTCCATCCCCTTACCCTCCACCGCGGAACTGCTGCTGAAACGAGCCGATTCCAGCTTCCTTCCAGGTGTGCAAAAACCCTCAAGGAATATTTGCAGTTCTACCTTCAGCTGCTGCATTCCTACACTAGTAATCAATTTAAGGTAAGCGATTCCACACAGAAGTTAACGAGCAGCAATGAAGTTTACTTAACCGGCACTGGAGGGGACCCTTAGAGGCCAGCACTCACTTCCCAGGGTTGATCGAGGCTCAGGAGTGGACAGCCTGCCGAGTCCCTGGCCTACTCCAGCCAAAGCGGCAGCAGAAATGGCAGCTACGGGGCATCTGAGTCCCAAGTCCAGACCTGGCACCCGCGCCCCCACGGAGCGGCCAGAAGCGGAGTGGATGGAAGGCAAGTTTCCAATCAAGGTTGCGCAGGAGGCCGCGGGGCGGGGCCTGGTGGGCGTGGAAGGGAGGGGCTTGGGGGCGTGGCATCTGGAGGAGGCACAAAGAACAGGAAGGGTGCAGACAAGCCAAAGCAGGGGGAGGGATGGGAAATGCTAAGAGGACGGGGCCCAGCCCTTAGGTGTGCAAACCAATGAGCAGGTGCATAGGGATTCTCGCTTAAGACACAGGGCCAGCCGGGTCTAGGGGAAGGCAAAAGGCGACAGTCAGGGACGCTCAGGTTTCAAGGGCAAGACCCGTCCGCGCTCAGAGTCTGCCTCACCCCTCCCTGCTCATGGACTGTTCCCTTTGTCATCCAGGGCACACGGGAGCCTCACTCCTGCGGGTGCCGGGTTGGAGCAGGGCCAGGGGTGGGAGAGTAGGCCCTACTCGAGGCCCTCAGCGCAGGCTGCTGCCCATCTCAGGGAGAAGGCTCTGTGGGTCCCCAAAGGCCACCGACATCGACCGGACTTGTGGCACCCCAGTGCTAAGGTCGGCCTTAGAGTTCCGAGGTCAGTGGATCCAAGCTTGATCGCGGCTCTTTCCAGGCTCTGTGGTCTCAGGGAAAGCCTTCCAGCTCTCAGAGCCTGTTTCCTTGTCTGTAACAGGAGATGTTCATAGGTACACCTCATTCTTCAGAGAACTGAGTGAGAATCATTCAGTACTTTGTGAATGAACTGGGGTTCTGTCCCTGGTGGAAAATATAAGAGTCTCCACGGTGAGGCACAGGACACTCGGGAGCCAGTTAGGAAAGGCCTTTATTGGGCAATCGCTCTCGGGCAGAGCTCCCAAGCGTGAGCAAGCGGAAAAGGGAGTCTGCAAAATGTGAAGGGAAGGGCAGAGCTTATATAGCCAGCTAAGGCACAAAGTTATCTACATATAGTAAAGAGCGTATTTGAGGCGTCTGGTTGGTGCGGGCAGGCGTCGTGTGGATCTGATTGGTGCGTTTGATTGGCGCGGGCGGGGCACCGTGCGAGTCTCTGATTGGTGCGTTTGATTGGCGCAGGCGTCTGGGCTGGGGATTTTTGGCGGGTTTTTGCGGGGCTTTCCAGCGGGGGCACTTTCCAGCCGATATTTTCCAGGTCCCGCCCGGGTGCCCTTTCATCCCGGCCTCTTTTATATAGGACAAGGGGCGCCGACTCTCTGGCTATTTCCTGCTGAACAGGGGCGGCGAAGGGTAGGGGTATGGCCGGGATGAGAGGCACACCGGGCATTGTTTACACCAAGCTGTAAGGTGTATCTTGGTCCTGCTGTTCCAGTTTAGTGTAGGCTGTCAGCACCATAGCTCTACCGACTGCTGTCTGTGCCAGTTCTCGGACCCTGCGGAAGACAATCTGGAGGAGACAGGGACCCAGGGTAAGACCCATTACCAGCATGAGTAGAGGACCCAGCAGGGGCAGGAGGTACGGAAGCAGGCCATTGAGTCCTGTCCATAAGGGGTTGTCTTGGAGCTGTTTTCGCCTTTTTTCTAGGTCTTCTTGTAATTCTTTAATTTTGGTTCGTACGATCCCAGATCGGTTGGCATAAAAGCAGCACCGCTCCTGCAAAAATAGACAGATCCCTCCTTCCTTGGCGGTAAGGAGGTCTAGCCCTCGCCTATTTTGTAAGACCACCTCCGCCAACAGGTCGATCTGTCCCTGGAGCTCTAGCATGGTGTCGGCCATGTGTTGGACATCAGAAATTATTTGTTGATAAAGTTTGGCGTAGGTGTGTTGGGATAAGCCTATGCCTGTTACCCCGGCCGCCAGACTGGTAGACAGACCAAGGCCCACCAGTAGTGGCACCCTTTGGATGGCTCACCTTTGCCTGCCGGCTATGTGGTCAAAGCTGGGTACAGGGACGGGATCTTTTCCCGATACCAGGTCGATGTCTGGGAGGAGGACTGCGAAGACACACGTTCCTGTCCAATTGCTGGGGAGGAAGGTGTATGCCAGGTTTCCCCCGCAGACGAGGACTAGGGGATGGGGGGCACACACCGAGGTGTTGGTCTTTTCCGTGGTCATGCAGTTGGCAAAGTTTCCTATCACCACGTCTAGGGCTGTCTCATTGTCTGTCACAAGACCTGTTAGCCAGCTCCCAGCCAGGGGACCTACTGGCTGTACCCTCAGGGGTGGTGTCACTCTGCAGGTAGAAGGATTGTCTGAGGTGTCGGTTGTCAGGGAATGGTTGGTCAATATTGCTAGGGGGCGGGGGGTGCCTATGGCCAGACATATCCAGCAGTCTTGGGCCCATTCAGAGTTGGACTGGTTCAGGATGTTCCAGGTTAGCTGTACCAAGTTGGCGGTTATTGGGTCTAGCTGGAGGGGGCCTCATCTGTCAGGAAAAGCTATTGGATGATATTGAACTTTTTGGGTAAATATGGTCAATAACTGCTTGGAGTTTTTTGTGGGCCTGTTCTTTGCGGGCCATGTCCTGAACCACCCCCACCCCCATCAGAAGTTCCTATGGGGGCTTTTAAACTCCAGCAGACCTCTTTGCCTGTTTCTCCTCCGCAGGCAGGGGAAGAGGCGCTCGTGCCTGACGACCCTGAGAAGTGTCCTGTCTTTGTTGCCATCCAACATGGATGGCCATTGGGCCCCTGACATTGCCGGGCCTGCTCTTTTAGGTAACACAGGGAATGGAAGGTGTCTAGGTATTCTTGGCAAGAGCAGTTTTTAAGTTGATCCGGAGGTTGAGGATCTGGGACTGGAATGGCATCTATGCATTGCCAGGTGTTGGCTCTTCTGGTGTAGGAGTACCCGTTATTGCCTGGGGTGTATCCTGACCCTATAAAATTGTAAGCCATTTTGTCTCTGCAGTTGACTGATTGAATGTGTCTAACGTGGCCATCAGGATATTGGGGGAGAGTTCTCCCGGCACAGTCACACGGTTTTCCCATTTTTTTGCTATGAGCTCCCTGGCCTTGGCTGGGTCATCGAATCCTCCCTGGGCATGACCCAGGAGGGAGAGAAGGGGAAGAACCACCCTGATCATTCGGGAATTGGTGGCAAGGGGGTCCGAGTGATGGTCAGCCTGGTTGGTCCGGTTGGGGTGGAATGATAGGTGTACCTTGGGGAGGTGGTTTGGGCTGGGGGTGTCTCTGGGAGGGCCGGGGGAGCTCGTTTGAGCCGAGTTAGATGGTACCACGGCTCATGTCCCAGAAGCTTGGCCGCCGTGGGGGTGGTGAGGACCACAGTGTGAGGTCCCGTCCAACGAGGCTGGAGTGGACGGGGGGTCAGGGTTTTAAGCAATACCTGGTCTCCGGGGGTCAAAGGTTGAGATGGCCCTTCGTCGTCACCTGGCTGCGGCAGCGTCCGGTCCGCGTGCTCTCGCAGTAAGGAGTGCAGGAGGGAGAAGGGGAGGTACCCGGCCAGTAGAGGAATCTCTCCTTCGGGCAGATAGGTCAGGAGGTAGGGTCTGCCATAGAGCAGTTCAAAGGGGGTCAAACCTGTCTTTGAGTGAGGCGTCGTGCGGATGCGGGTGAGCGCCAAGGGGAGGAGGTCGACCCAGGAGAGCTGCAACTCGGAGGTAAGCTTAGTAAGGTGTGTCTTGATGATGCCGTTTGTCCAGTCTACCTTGCCCGATGATTGGGGTCGGTAGGGGATGTGCAGGTGCCAGGTGATGCCCAGGGCCGCAGCCACCTGCTGGGATATCTGTGAGATGAAGGCGGGTCCATTATCGGACTGGAGAGAGTTAGGGAGGCCAAATCGAGGGATAAGGTGGTTTATCAGAGCCTCTGTCACGGCCGCCGCTGTCTCTCGAGTGGTAGGGAATGCCTCAACCCACCCTGAAAAGCTGTCAATAAAAACCAGCAAGTAGCGCTAAGCCCGATGTTGGGGCCTATGAGCAAAGTCTATCTGCCAGTCTCGTCCCGGCAGGTGCCCCCTCAGCTGCTGGGTCTCCTGGGAGGGTCGGAGCCCTCCCTGAGGAGAAGCTGAGGCGCATATCAGGCAGGAGCGGTGGATGGCGTGTATGGCCTGTCTGAGGTGTAGGGGAGAGAAGATTGGGCTGAGGAATGAAAAAAGGGCTCTTGGCCCAATATGGAGGGTGTTGTGGATCTGTTGCACTATGGCAGTAGCTTGCCGCTCAGGGAGGACCAGCTTGTCATGGAGCAGAATCCACCCTGATGGGTGCCTCTGTGCCCCTCTTTGCATGAGCAGGGCCCTTGCCTCGTCTTCGGAGTAAACCGGGTCAAGAGTGGACCTCAAAGCCAGCAGAGGCTCTGTTGTTTGTTGTAAGGCGGTTTGTCGGGCTACTCGGTCTGCCAGGCTGTTACCCAGGGCCACCATGTCATGGGCATTTCGGTGCCCCCTGCAGTGTATAATGGCAACTTCCCTGGGTAAGGGAATGGCATCCAGTAGCTGAGTGATGTGGGAAGCATTACAGATGGGGGACCCTTTTGTGGTAAGGAAGCCCCGTTCTTTCCAAATCACGGAGTGGGAGTGGGCGATCAGAAAGGCATATTTAGAGTCTGTGTAAATGTTGGCTCTCTTTTCTTTTGCCAGATGTAGGGCTCTGGTCAAGGCCGTCAGTTCAGCCTTTTGGGAGGTTGTCCCTACCGGTAGGGGCCGGGCCTCCAGGACCTCTCGGGTAGTCACTATGGCGTAGGCTGCCTTCCGGTGCCCATTGGGGTCCCTTTTGGAGCTCCCATCAACGAACAGGGTCAGATCCGGGTTTGGCAGAGGCTCAGAAAACAGGTTGTGGGGAGGTTGCGTCAGGGTCTCTAAGGTCTCGGTGCACGAGTGGGTTGGGGGTTCTGGAGAGACGGGGAGGGAAGGCAGTGAAGAGAGTGGATTTAGTTGGGAGCTGCGACCCACAGTGACCTGCGGGTTGTCTAAAAATGTCAGATGAAACTGCTGGAGCCTAGAGTCGCTAAAGTCAGGGAGGAACCTGGAGGCTAGGAGATCGCCAAGGCGGTGTGGCGAAAAGATAGTCAGGGGTTGGTCCTGAATCAGCTTTTTTGCATCGGTGTATAGCGCCGTTGCTGCTGCTAGCGCCCGTAGGCAAGGGAACCATCCCCTGGCCGTGGGATCCAGCTGTTTGGAGATGTAAGCAATGGGCAGCAACTCGGAGCCTACCGGCTGCACCAGAGCTCCGAAGGCTATTCCCCCTTTTTCATCAGTATATAGATGATGGGGGTAGTTAGGGTTTGGGAGGAAGAGAGGGGAAGCAGTTATTAACGCCGAGCGTAAAGCGAGGAAAGCTTGGGTCACCTCAGTGGGAGAGGAAAGCGGTCCTGTGGGGGTTTCTTTGGAGAGCCTACCGGCTGCACCAGAGCTCCGAAGGCTATTCCCCCTTTTTCATCAGTATATAGACGATGGGGGTAGTTAGGGTTTGGGAGGAAGAGAGGGGAAGCAGTTATTAATGCCGAGCGTAAAGCGAGGAAAGCTTGGGTCACCTCAGTGGGAGAGGAAAGCGGTCCTGTGGGGGTTTCTTTGGCGGCAGCATAAAGAGGCTTGGCTAGTGTGGCATAATTGGGGACCCAGTGTCAGAAAAACCCCACTAGCCCTAGAAAGGACAGGATCTGGTCACCGTTAGTTGGGGGACAGAGGGATCTGAGGAGATTGCATCTGTCAGCAGTCAAGGCCTTGGTAGTTGGGGTGATCTGGAGGCCCAAGTAGACCATGGAAGACTGGGTAAATTGAGCCTTGGACTGTGAGGCTTGATATCCCTGAGAACTCAAATGGTTAAGGAGGGCCGCAGTATGCTGTCTGGAAAATTTTTCGGACGGGCTGCAGAGGAGTAAATCATCTACGTACTGAAGTAGAGTGCTAGGGTGAAGGGAGCAATAAAGCGAGGAAGGCTTGGGTCACCTCAGTGGGAGAGGAAAGCGGTCCTGTGGGGGTTTCTTTGGCGGCGGCATAAAGAGGCTTGGCTAGTGTGGCGTAATTTGGGACCCAGTGTCGAAAAAACCCCGCTAGCCCTAGAAAGGACAGGATCTGGTCACCGTCAGTTGGGGGACAGATGGATCTGAGGAGACTGCATCTGTCAGCTGTCAAGGCCTTGGTAGTTGGGGTGATCTGGAGGCCTAAGTAGACCACAGAAGATCGGGTAAGTTGAGCCTTGGATTGTGAGGCTTGGTATCCCTGAGAACTCAAATGGTTAAGGAGGGCTGCAGTATGCTGTCTGGAGAGTTTTTCGGATGGGCTGCAGAGGAGTAAATCATCTACGTACTGAAGTAGGGTGCTAGGGTGAAGGGAGCACAAGGCCAGGTCCCGAGCCAAGGCCTGTCTGAAGTAATGGGGGCTGTCTCTAAACCCCTGGGGCAGGACAGTCCATGTGAGTTGGGTGGTCTGTTGAGTGTCTGGGTCTGTCCAGGTGAAGGCAAAGAGGAATTGGCAATTGGGGTGGAGGGGGATAGTGAAGAAGGCATCTTTAAGATCTATGACAGAAAAATGCACAGTATCGGGAGGTATAGAGGACAGGAGAGTATAGGGGTTGGGAACGAGGGGGTGTGCAGGGACCACTGCCACGTTTATTAGTCGGAGGTCCTGTACCAGTCGGTAGTCTCCTGAGGCTTTTCGAACTGGGAGAATGGGTGTGTTGCAGGGGGAGGTCGTAGGAATTAGGAGACCCTGTCCCAGGAGGCGGTTAATGATGGGTTTTAACCCCCAGAGGTTACGCGGGGACAAGGGGAACTGGGGGTGGGCTGGAAAACAAGTGGGATCTTTTAGGCAGATAAGGACCAGGGGGGTGGTGTCGAGCCACCACAGGGACCTGGGTGTCCCAAACCTTGGGATCAATAGGGGAGGGTGAGGGGTCGGCGAGCAGCATCAGGAAAGCTCCTGACGTAGGTGCCGATCCCGGGACCAGATGAAGAATGACCTTAAGTATAGATAGAATGTCTCTCTCCAGGAGCGGGGTAGGGCAGGAAGGAATAATCAGGAAGGAGTGGGTGAACAGGTAGGAGTCTAGTTGGCAGGCTAGTGGTTTAGTTTTTAGGGGGCAGGAGGGTTGGCCATCGATTCCCATAACCGAGACCTGGGAAGGACGTAGGATGCCTCCAAAAGAGGGAAGGACCGAATAGGTAGCCCCCGTGTCTACCAGGAAATTGATAGACTTACCTGCTACCTGGAGCATTACCCTGGGCTCGGCTTGGGTTATCGGGGTCCCCGAATCTGGGTGTCGTCAATCGTCATCGAAGTTTAGCAGTTCCAAGGCCGGAGCTGGGCAGGACGTCTCTTTAGGTTGTTCTGGTCCCTGGCCCCTAGAGGTCGGGGCCCGAGAGCCCCGAGGACAGT
>SJYX01023129.1:0-21553 GCA_006410675.1 Oreotragus oreotragus
CCACCAGGCTACTCCGTCCATTGGATTTTCCAGGCAAGAGTACTGGGGTGGGGTGTCATTGCCTTCCCTGACCTAAGACTTCAGCTGATGGATATTTGTAAATGGTCATGTTCTCTTTTGAGAGGATCTTGCATTCTTAAAAGTTATCTTTTTAGTTTAATATATTATAGGAGAGTGGGTTGATAATTATCAGCAGATATAAAGAGAAATTAACCAAGTAGGCAGTGCTTCTGACTAAATATAGATAAATCAGTTTTCTTGATTGAGTCCCTGGGAAAGCTCCACTCAGGTGGAGATTGGAAGATGGCAAATTTATGGGGAGTGCTTTAGAATCAAATTGCAGAGGAAGGCAATCCAATCGGGCAGAAGGCAAAGTTGGATATTAATACAATTTCAATGGAGGCTCCTGAAGGTATGGCCCTGTACAGCTGTCCTGAGTTGAGATAAAGGGGCTGGGCCTTGACACCCCTTCACTGACCAGGAACTCCATGTAGACTGCCCCAGAAAGAAAGAGGTATTTAGGGTGATGCTGCTTTCTTCATCTGTGAACAGCTGGGGGAGTAAGTGCTTCTGTCTTGAAGGGAGATCTGAGGGGCACATCATGACATCTGCGGTGATATCTGAGGCAAGGAAGTTCTGTATACTCCTCTTAAGGACTTCTATAACAGGCTAGGGTTCATGTATGGATGGAATTACTTTGCTGATAGCCAAGATGTGGCGTTAAAAAAAAATTATTTATTTGGCTGGGCCAGGTTTCAGTTGCAGCATGTGGGATCCAGTTGCCTGATGAGAGACCGAACCCTGGACCCCAGCATTGGGAGCTCAGAGTCCCAGCCACTGGACCACCAGGGAAGTCTCAAGACATGGCATTTTTAAAGCAAAAAGAATCTGTATACATTCGAAGCATTGTATTAGCTTCCTATTGTTGCAGTAGCAAATTGCCATGAATTTAGTGGCTTGAAACAATACAAATTTATTCTCCTACAGTTCTAGCGGCCGAGAATCTGAAATGGTTCACTAAGCTAAAGTCAAGAGCTGGCAGGGTTGGTTCCCCCCGACGGCTCTGCAGGAAATCCATTCCCTTGCCTTTTCCAGCTTCCGAAAGCCACCCACACTCTGTGACTTGATCCCTTCCTCATCTCACTTCAGCCTCTTCCTTCTGTCGCCTCATTTCCTACTTCCTCCTTTGGTGTTCTCTCCCCTCTTACATGGACCCTTGTGATTACATTTGTTGTTCTTCAGTCACTCAGTTGTGTCTGACTCTTTGGGACCCCATGGACTGCAGAACACTAGGCTTCCCTGTCCTTCACTATCTTCTGGAATTTTCTCAAACTCATGTTCATTGAGTCAGTGATGCCATCCAGCCATCTCCTCCTCTGTCACCCGCTTCTCCTCCTGCCTTCAATCTTTCCCAGCATCAGGGTCTTTTCCAGTGGGTCAGCTTTTCACATCAGGTGCCCAAAGTATCAGAGCTTCAGCTTCGGCATCAACATTCACCTTCCAGTGAATACTCAGGGTTGATTTCCTTTAGGATTGACTGGTTTGATCTCCTTGCTCTCCAAGGGACTCTCAAGAGTCCTCCAGCACAACAGTTCAAAGGCATTGATTCTTTGGCACTCAGTCTTTTTTATTGTCCAGCTCTCACATCTGTACCTGGCTACTGGAAAAACTATAGCTTTGATTTCATTTAGGGCTTCCCAGATAATCCAGGATAATCTCCTCATCACAAATTCCTTAACACAATCACACCTTCAAAGTCCTTTTTGCTGTAGAAGATAACATTCACAGGTTCTGCAGATTAGTATATGGACATTTGGGGAGAGGGGAATTATTCAGCCTAATGTAAGCATTATAGTTAAAACCTCATGCACTGGTGCTACCTACTGAGTGTGTTTTCTGGCAGTTTTAGAATGGCAGTGTCAACTTAGTCTTGTTTGGGTCTGCCTGCTTAACAAACATCAAGGTCACAGGTATCCTCCAGCAAACCACTAACATGTTTAAACGAAGTCAGAAGACTCTCCAGTGTTCTGATGAAAGAGCCAGAGCAAGATGGCACTGAGAAACCTTCAAGCCCACGCTAAGAGAGACCAGAAATAACATCTGTAGAAACCATGGTAGAAGATCAGACCCTCCCGAAATGCCCCTTGAAACAGAGCGAAGAGAAAAACACCCTGGCTTCTCCCTTCCTCCCCAACTCCAGTGTCCCATCAGTGTCTCCCACTGGTCTAGAAAGAGAGCCTAGGCAGTGTAATTTGCATGGGGTCAGCCGTTTTGAAATAAAACAGAGCAAGAGAAGTGTGGGAATCAAATATGAGAGAAAATGACCAGCACACAGACTGAGTCTCTGAAAAACGAGGACTAAAGTTCTTGCCAAATAAGTTTGTACTGGTTATTCCTGCCTTATCATTTCAATTTTGTCCAAATATCCAGATACTCTTTTGCATAAAGACAATTTCTCACTCCACGGGTTCCTTATGCCCTGCGTCACTAGTGATGGCATTATTCATTGTATGTAATTCCAAGACTGTTCCCAAGCATGCCTTGGAATTTCTTACCATCTACCTTCCAGCACCAGGGGCACATAGGAGCTGGCAGAAGCTGGGGGCTGGAGGGACATGTTTACCTGCTAGTGATTGAGCCAAAGAGCAGAACTAGAAATAGAATGTCCAGCAGGAAAAACACCTTGCTTCACAATGGATTTTGATTAAATACTAACAATCCATAGTACAGGGCTTCCCAGGTAGCTCAGTGGTAAAGCACCTGCCTGCCAGTGTAGCAGATGTGAGTTCAGTCTTTGGGTTGGGAAGATCCCCTGGAGCAGGAAATGGCAACCCACTCCAGTATTCTTGCCTGGGAAATCCCATGGACAGAGGAGCCTGGCAGGCTGTAGTCCATGGGGTCGCAAAAGAGTTGGACATGACTTAGCAATTAAACAAAAACTACAACGACCAAAGCACATTTTAAAATTGTTACTGTGGTTTGTATGCTTAGAGGCAGATGCTTTACATTTCCCACTCAGCCTCCTGCCACTGAGTCCCAGGGTTGTCCCAGGGCTCTCATCTGCCCTTTTGCCAGGCTGGTGGCACCGTCCTAATTGGATTTTAAGTTTCTAGTGATCTGCAGCAGTACCCTGAGTTCAGTTCATTACAGCCCTGAATAGAGATGCAGACAAAGTGCTCTCCATCTTTGGCCTTGAAAAGCTGTTTCTTCTCCTTCTTTCCCTTAACTTTTAAAAGTTGCAAATGCAGTTGCCAAGAAAGGTACAGGGAAGTCCCGTTTGGCCATCACCCTACCACCCCAGTGGCAGCATCTTACATGACTGTAGTGTAATAGTGAAACCAGGAGGCTTCTGTTGCGCCAAACCACAGAGAAGATGCTTCACTTTATAAGTTGTAGAGGATGCCTCAGGGCTGGGAACGGTGATGGCTGGCAATGTGGTAGTAATAATAATCTCATATATATTCACACAATGCTTTTATACTTTTCAAACCTTTTCCATCCCTCCCCACTAAAGCAGAGGTTCTATTAGCAAACTTATCACTCAGCCAAGAGTTGCTGATACCTCAGTTTTACTTGGTAATTCAAGAACCAAAGAGCTCATTATAAGTGGATTGCTTTTCATTTTCTTCTGGAAGGACACTGACATCAAGTTACCTCATCAAAAGGTGATTCAGTCCCCTTTGTCTCTGCTGATTAAGAAAAATGTCTCCTCTTTAGAGGCAAAAGAGGCATGATCCTTTGCCTTTTACACAGTTGCCCTCTTGGCTTTGCTCTGCCTTCTGCCATCCCTACAGCTAGTCATTTCTGCCCACCCATTGCTTCCTCTTCCTCTGAGATTGAGTCTTGATGTTACCTCTTCTCAAACACCATCTTCTTTGTACTTCCTTTCAAACTGGGTTAAGAACCTCTCCTCTGTACTGATACAGTTCCTGGTTTCCACCTTAACAAGCTTATTTGTATTGTCTATTTTCTAGCCTATACCCCATTATAAATAGTGAGTTCTTTGGAGGCAGGGATTAGATTGTTTAATCCTTTATTTCTATTCCCAGCACTTTTATAAAATGGGTGGATAAGTAGATTCATGCAGTAATTTTTTCTGTGTCAATCTGGAAAGATATAAAGACTTTAATAACAACTGAATGAAATATATGAACCCCCCTTTGTCTCTGCTGATTAAGAAAAATGTCTCCGCTTTAGAGGCAAAAGAGGCATGATCCTTTGCCTTTTACACAGTTGCTCTGCCTTCTGCCATCCCTACAGCTAGTCATTTCTGCCCACCCATTGCTTCCTCTTCCTCTGAGATTGAGTCTTGATGTTACCTCTTCTCAAACACCATCTTCTTTGTACTTCCTTTCAAACTGGGTTAAGAACCTCTCCTCTGTACTGATACAGTTCCTGGTTTCCACCTTAACAAGCTTATTTGTATTGTCTATTTTCTAGCCTATACCCCATTATAAATAGTGAGTTCTTTGGAGGCAGGGATTAGATTGTTTAATCCTTTATTTCTATTCCCAGCACTTTTATAAAATGGGTGGATAAGTAGATTCATGCAGTAATTTTTTCTGTGTCAATCTGGAAAGATATAAAGACTTTAATAACAACTGAATGAAATATATGAAAATAAATGAATCCTAGCTTTTTTTTAATGGGTGGATATGTGATCTTGGGAAGATATAAACATAGCAGTTTGAATATCTGCATATATTTCTGTTCCCTTCCAGCATTCCACCAAAGTAACAAGGAATTTAAATAGGTATAAACTATGAGATTAAAAAAAAAAAAGAAGTCTTCACAACACATGTAAGTAATATGTACAAAGTTTTGGAAGCTAGAAAGATGGGTGAGTGGAACTTGACTTAGCCCAGCTGGAAAAGCATGAACTCAAGTCCCTGCAGGGGTGTGAGAAAACAGAAAAAAAATATGTATTGGTCTTTGTCCTCAGTTCTTGGCACACAGCTCTTAAAACCCTAATAATTTCCTAAGTGATAAGACCAATAGGAGCATTTCTTGTTCTAACATTGGTCTTTGACCTCTCTTCCTGACGGAGCTCCTGGAAGCCCTTATAATTTCCTGGGTGAAAGGATTGTCTTTTGTTCTAATGAGGTGACTGGCGGTGGGGAGGGGGCTCTTGGATGAAGGCTGGTTACCAGGAAGAACAAGCTATGATTAGAAGCTTGGAATTTTCAGCCCTACCCACCCTTTCTCTTGAGAAAGGATAAGGGTTGAAAATGGAGTTAATGATTGATCATGCTTTTGTGATGTAAAGCTTCTGTAAAATACTGAAAGGGGTTTGGAGAGCCTCCAGGTTGATGAACACATGGATGTGCTGGGAGAGTGGCTCGTCTAGGGAAGGTATGAAAACCCACACCCCTTCCCATGAACATTGCCCTACTCATCTCTTTCATCTGGATGGTCAACTGTATCTTTTGTCATATCCTATTATAATAAATGGGTAAAAGTGCGGAAAACGTTTCTTTGAGTTCTGCGAGCCACTCTAGCAAATTTATTGAATCTAAGGAAGGGGTCATTGGAGCCAGCAATTATAGCTAGTTGGTCAAAACTGGCTTCTATGTAAAAGGTATTCTATTCACACCTTCTTATGTCCTCATGAATCCAGAAGGGGCCAACTGGAGACCTGCTGGTCTACTGCAGTTCTCTGTGGGCGAGAGTTTTTGTGAATCTGTTAATTCATTCTGAAGTAGGGTAAACATAACTAGATTGTATTAAAAAGGGCTGTTTCATGGCCTGATCCATAGAAACCAGCTTCATTTGAGTTTAAATAGAAAGGAAAGTTGTTGGAGTGTTGATTTCTGGTTCTTGAATTGGAAGCACAAATACCATCCCAAGCAAGTCCCACAAATATTTTCTGGGCTCAAACTAAAGGAGAAAGAGGATAAATTTGCCAGCAAATACTAATTAAAAGATCTTAGTGTGACTACGCTGAAGCAACCCCCAGAATTGGGCTTCAGTCATCCTACATCTTCCAAATTTTTAGCCTTTCATTGTGCAAGCTGCAAATAATTGACACCAGGCTGAATCAGCTTTCTGATCGTCACACTCATGGTTCAGATGAGAGTCTAATTATAAGAGTTACTCCTGCAGCTCCAGAGGCAGGCTTGGGATTTCTTCTTAAATTATTAATCAAAAGGAAGATAAATTTGCCTGATTCAGTTCTACAGGGATCAGTTTTCCTGTGGCATATTTTTATTTATTTGTGCATAAAAGTCACTTTTAATGGTTACTTACTTTTATTATTTTGTCCTGTTTCTGTGGGTCTAGAGGCTAGAATGAGCAGGTTAGTATGTGTTTCACAGAACCCTGTCTCACTGTAGCTGCAGCACAGTCTTCATCTTTAACACTTCCATAGACCAGGAAAGTATCTAGTTTATAAATTGCTCCACTTGTTAAAGATGTAATCTGCCCTTATTCCCAGTCACTGGCACGAGAACGCTGGGTTGTAATGATGCCCCCTCAAAATCAAAGTGCCACCATAGACTCTGCCATTTTCTTTGCCTCTCTCAGGGGCGCTCTCATTGCCTCTTCTGCTCTCAGTCTGCTGCTCAAGCTAGAAACCTGAGGAAGCCCTGGATACTTCCACTCTCTTATAGGGCCCATTGAGTTAGTCAGCAAAGCCCCTTATTTACACCTCCCAGGTGTCCGTCGCCTCTTCCCCGCTCCCACAGTCCTCACCATCTCTCACCTGGACCATTGAAAGAGACCCCTGAGTGACCTCTGATCTCTGCCCTGTCACTGTCTAGTCTCTTCATCAGAACGCTGCTGGTTAAGTGACTTACGTAATATATCCCTTAAGCCACCAAATGGGTCCATGTTTTCTTAGTTTTAGAGTTCACATTTCTTAGCAAATGATATTTGTGCAGAGGACAGTTTTGGATTACACTTTGTCCTTGCTTAAATGGCAATTTGAATTTCATGTACACCCAGGAAGTCCTTCACTTTCTCATAGATCTTTTGCCAAAAATAAAGGGAACAATTTTATAGGAAAAAGTAGCAAAATAAGGAAAATAATTTTATTTTGCACAGTAAAAATAACTAAACTGAGGATGACCTTGTTACCATAAATTGTGCTAAAGTTCTGTTTGCCTCCTATTTGTGTGTTTGGGGGGCTGTGGGCTATTTCCCATTATGTGATTTTTTTGGTTGCATGCCATAAAATACTTACTATATTAATAAATAGGAACATATATAGCATCCCAAAAAGTTAAAGGTACTCTGGATTGGAAAAGAATCTAGCTAGGCAGTTTTAGGATTTGGAAATAGATAATTATGATGAGAAAAAAGTAAAGGATAAATAATTCCCTCCATCTATATCTTTGGCAATTCTTCTTTTAACCTCAGTTGGAAAATGAAAATTCTTTTCATGGGAGAGCCAAGGAGGAATAGAACATACTTATTAAAGTCTCTACATTTTCAGAATGGCTAGGTCACTTCTGTTTATCAGGATGAAGGAGAAGTAGTCACAGCGGCAGCCTCTCTCTGTCCATTATCAAACATTTCTCAGGCATCTCCCATGAGCCTAACAAATCACAAGCAGATCTTTACAGGTAATGAGTTTCAGGTATGGGACATACTGCAAAGGAAAAATATCCGTCGTGTGTAATGGAAGGACCTGTCATAGGCCAGGGAGTTGTCTGAGAACTTGATGTTGAAGACAGATGGGGAAAACGAGAAGCCAGATAAAAACCAATGGAAAGGTGTTCCAGGCAGAGGGAACAGCATGGATGATGTTTTGTAGCTGGAGGAGAATGGAGCTTGAAAAACCCGAAAAGCTAGAATCCGAGGAAAGATAAAGATCAGCTGAGTTGAGCAGGGACCTTCTTGCCTTTACCAAGAATTGTTGATGGGCAGAAACCAAGGCAATATTATAAAGTAATTACCCTTTGATTAAAAATAAATACATTTTAAAGAAAGAATTGTTGCCAGTATTCAAATTAGGAGCTAGAGCTAGTTCTGAAATTGCCATCACTGTGGAAATCAGTGTATACATTAGATAGCAGTGGTGAAAAGTCATTGTGTGCAGAGGCCACATTGAATCATCATATCACTGGTACCTAACTCGGAGCCTTGCCATGGTTGACGCTCAGGAAACGTTTGCTGACTGAGCAGAAGCATTTGAGCAGCACAGCACTTTCATGGCTGTTACCTCCATGAAATCTCCAAACAACGCTAGGTCTAGGTGTCCCATACTCGGAGCGACACACATGGGGATACCCGAATGAGGAGCCCAGCCCTGTCATTCCCCACAGACTGTACTTGTGAGGAGGATGGCACTGTGTTGCCAGCTTTCTAATTTTATGAAGTGAGGACATTTAATCCTTTTAAATAATCAATTTAAATGTTTCTGTTATGAACATCTCAAACATACACAAAATAGAAAATTTTTCAAAGAAAGCTTGTGTACTTGTCACCCATATTCAATAGTGGTCAAGTTTGCCAATTTGCATCATATATGACCTAAAATATTTTCTTTGCTGATGTATTTTACAAATCCCACCATTATCTCTTTTCATCCTTATGATATTCAGAAACTATAATGAGAAAAGAGAGAACTGTTCTTATATTACCACAATGCTGTTACCACACCCAACAGAATTTAAAACAATTCTTAGTATGATACAATATGCAGTTTTTAATGACTTAAAATTTCTTTTTTTTCAATCAGGATCCAAGCAAGCACTGTATATTACATTTGGTAGGACATTTTGACAACAAAAAAGGAAGAAAGAAAGATGTTTAGACAAAAAACCTCGACAGTCTATTATGTAAGTTTAGATTTATGGAGTGTTCCTACCCTCAGCCTTATGTTCCATGTGGTGACCTGGTGACCCTGCTCTCTACAGCCACTCTGGAAGTCCACACCCCAAATTCTTGCAGATTCTACAGTGTCGGAGGCAGGGCTGACTGCTCGCTCTCCTGAGCATGTTCTGCCTCCTTGCAACCCTGTGAGTGCCGGTGTGTGTTCCGTAGATAGAGGGTAGCAAATGAGCCTGGCAGTCAGCCCCAGATGTGGTGAACCTGCACCAACAGGAGCCCTGGTTTCCAGTGGACTTCAGGCCTTAAACCCAGAATCATACTGAGAAGCTTTCGTTTGGGAGTTGTTTTGAAGACACCAAACAAAGCTTTTTCATGTTGATCTTACCAACCTGTCCTACAGAATTCACTGTAGGTATGAATGTCTAGCTGGATTGGAAATTGGTCATTAACTTGTTACCCAGGGTGACTGAGCTAGATAGCCATGGACCTGTATATGTCAGGAGTAAAAGAGGGACTAGCGCAATTGCTTAGAGAGCCAAATGTAGTATCAGTGTAGTGAAAAAAAGCTGGTTGAGGCTGGAACTAGATGTGGATTCAAATCCCAGCTCTTCTGTGTGACCTTGGACCAATTGTCTAGCCTCTCTAAGCCTCCATTTTCTCTTAGTGTTCTTCCCTTTGTGCTTCTGTTTATCTCAGAGTGGTGGGTTGTCCTCCAAGATAATATGTATATGTATTTCTCAAGATGCTATTAAAGGATAAACCTGATAGAATGTTGTGGGAGCAAGACTAATGTTTGTACCCCTTATGTCACTCAAGAGGTCTGCCAACCTGCCTACCTCTAGAGCCAGGCTGCATTATCTTCTTTCTCTGCCCCAGTCTATAATTAGGCAAGAATATCATCCTTTTCACCGGGCAAGATCTAACTGATTATTACTGCAGAAGAACACAGGAAGCTTGAACATTATTATTTTAGCTTCTGGTTCCATGATTTTAACACAAAGGAAGGAACCGGACAAATCCAGCAAAGATTTAACACTTTCATTTGTGAAGGAAGCCTTTTCTTATCTGGTTGGATGTAGTCTTAGGCCCTTTGCCTTAAGTTAGAAGGCCCAGCTCCTTGATCCTTCTTCTGCCGTACCATTACCTACGAATCAGGGCAATTAAACTACAACCTGTGCATCTCAGCTCCGAGCCTTTCACTCAGCCTGCCAGCAGAACCTTCAGAGAGAATTGCCATTGGCAGCTAGGCCCCAGTGATATCAGAGGTTTCCACTTATCCCTCAGGAGTTTTGCGTTTCCTCTCTTAAGCATGATGCCCTATGTGGCTTTATTTCCGCTATCAAGACAGAAATCTAATTTCACAACTTTGGGGACAAATGTCAGATACTGAAGAAATATTCTAGGCAGAAGGGAAATTTTGAAAAGCCTGTATCGATAAGAATTATTATCATCACTTTTTATGGTATTCAATTTATCAAGCATTTTTATATCTGTTTTTTCATTCGATCCTACAACAACCTCATAATGTAAGTAGGATGTTAATTCCTCATTTTATAAATGAGGAATACAAAATTTCAAGAGATCTTAAACTTTTTTCAAGTCATAGATGATATCACATTTAATTTTAAAGCAATCTGACGAGGCTGGTGGTGTTTTCCTGTTGTATATATGAGAAAACTAAGTCTGCTCTGGGTTGAATAACTTGCACAGAATCCACACTGTGAATTAGTGGAGGAACTTACGATTTAAAGTTGGATTCTGTTTATTTCAGAGCCTTTAAAAAAATTAACATCAGGCTACTCCCAGTTGACTAAAGACACAGACTTTGCCAAATTAAAAAAGTTGCTGTGCTGACTCCACTTTGCAATAATCCTGGTAATCAAAGAAAATCTGCATTTATGAATCCATAAAACAAAGTTTGTGTGAAGCCAAATTGAAATTTGATGTATCTAATTTTCAGACTTATATGCACATTGTACAAAATAACTGGTTGGGGATTCAGATTATTGTTTGTCTATAAAATTTACTTCATTTCATGCATTAAAGAATTCCTGAGCATTTACTGAAACCTCTTTAAAGGTTCTGTAACCAGATTGTGGGTAGAAACTTCTACTCAAAACAAGTGATCCCAATTCCAATGAGAGAGAGAGAGAGAGAAACAATGTATCTTAATTCAGTGTGTTAATCTGATCTACCTAAAGAATGAGCTTATGGTTACCAGGGGGAAGGATAAGAAGAAGAGATAGCAAGGGAATTTGGGATGGTCATTAACAAACTGCTATATTTGAAATGGATAACCAACAAGGCCCTACTGTATAACACAGGGAACTCTGCTCAGTGTTATGCAGAACCCTGAATGGGAGGGGAGTTTGGGTGAGAATGGATAATGTATGTGTGGCTGAGTCCCTTTGCAGTCCACCTGAAATTATCACAACATTGTTAATCGCTATACTCCAATACGAAATAAAAAGTTTAATAAAACAGTTTTAAAAATAAAAGCTTAAAAAGCAATGTACACTGATCCATGTTATAGTAGATTTAGCAAGCAAAAACATCAGTTTTTCCCCTGAAGTCTTTATTTAGCTTGCCCAATTCAACAATGTGGAAGGACATGGCAATGGAGAGGAAAATAGCAGCCCACTCCAGTATTCTTGCCTGGAAAATCCCATGGACAGAGGAGCCTGGTGGGCTGCAATCCATGGGGTCGCAAAGAGTTGGACACAACTGAGCAACAAACACATTCAGCAAACATTTACATTAACATTTATTAATGGATAACCATATGTCACACTCTGTTCCAAACATTAGGATACAGAAAATGTATGACAATGTCTTGCCCTCATGGTGTCTATAACTAAGCTTTTAATGCTCAGTGCTAGAGCATTAATGCTCTTACTTTGTGGAGTCCTGAAACAATAATAGACTCACCCTGTTGTCTAGGAGTCCCAGTTATATTTCAATTCTAATGAATTTAGTTTTTAATCTATTTCTGTCTCTTTCTCACTCTCTCTCCATCTCTCTGTCTCCTGGTGCCCTGCCCCCCCAACACACACACACAAGTTTGAATCAGAAGTAAACCAAACATGTAAAAAAATAAATAAATTAAAAAAAAAAGTAAACCAAACAACATCTATAAATCTTCTACAGTGGAAAATTCCATGTTACCAGTTGAACACAGAAGCAGGATTGCAGTCTGAAAGATGAGTTAAGGAAGGAGCTGGGATAAAAGGCTAGTAAAATCCTGAGGCAGAATAACCAGCCTGTGTAGATCCACTGAAAATCCTCCCTTCCAGTGTCCAGAGATTAGCTCTCTTGATGGCAGGTGGGCGTACCAATACACACATGGGAGGGGAGCCAGTCTTCTGTAGCAGTCTGTAAAAACAGCAGCCTTCCCAGCATGACTGGAAAGCAGCCAGAGACGGAAAGCTCTGGGGCTGTCTCTAAAGTCTGATGAAACGTGATGGTGCCTCTTTTGTGCCTGTCCAGCTCTGAAATTTTGGGGCAAATGAATAAAAGAATAGGTGGTGAAATGGGAGCTCTTGATTTTTTTCTGAGTGCCAAGTAAATAGAATTATTTTTGTATCATTATAAAAAGATTTTTTGACAAAGTACTGCTTCTTGGATTTGAGGCATAACCAGTATTCTATGGCGACCCTCCTATGCATGCCTATTTGATTGAATCTAGTGAAGAATAATACATCTCTGATATTTTCCCAAAGAATGTACGTCTCATAGTTTTTCACTTTTAAAGTAAAATTGTCTATAATCTTTTGCAGAAAAAAAAAAAAAAGAGCCTAGTGTAAAAAGAGCAGTGATATATATGTTTGGAATATTCTAGTTTTAAGCACTTTTATTTATCCTGTTATATTGTTTATAAGGTTAACATTTTCCCTCTTCTATACACGTACGTGCCAGCTTGTGAAGTCTAAATGACTCTTGAGTCCACCGTCTCTAAAGAAACAGTACTGCTGCTGCTGTGTGTGTGTGTGCTTAGTCGTGTCTTACTCTTTGCAGCCCCATGGACTGTAGCCTGCCAGGCTCCTCTGTCCATGGAATTTTAAGAATACTGGAGTGGGTTGCCATTTTCTACTCCAGGGGATCTTCCTGACCCAGGGATCAAACCTGGGTCTCTTGCATCTCCTGTATTGGCAGGCGGATTCTTTCCCACGGCACCACCTGGGAAGTCCTACAGTCTTTCACAAAGATTTAACCTGCCTCAGTTTCTCCTTTGTAATATGTATCTGTATTGGCTTCTCCCCACCATAATGCTATCTCATTACTGTTTAGAAAGTGCTTGATACTCATATAAGAGCAGAAATCTATGTGGCAGATGCTCTTTTTATATTCACCCCAAGAAACCAGAAAATTAAAGGCTACGCACCAGCCTGTGTGTGCGCCCCTTAAGGCAAAGAACTGTCCAGTGGACTCAGCATTCCTATCAGTTAGTGTTGTGCTCGCCATGTAATAAACCCTGAGGAAACGTTTGCTGAATAAATGAAGAAGGTATTTCCCCCAAAGAAAAGGAAGCATTCACAACTGCTCCCCTGTATCTCACTGCCGGAACAGCGACTTGTCTGCATGTTTCCCATATACCCTTCCTGGGCTCTAGTGACAGCAAGTGTTAAGTGCAGGTAAACAATATTGTGACCCAGCAGACTGCGTGCCACTGTAATTTACCCCATCCCTATTGGAAGGTGCCCCAAAGCCCAGGCTTCTTTAGCTTATAAGCCACTGAGAACTTCTAGCTCAGGTTTATCTATTTAAAACATCACTTCTTGGGTGAGTGGCAGGTAGTCTCTTCAAACTACTTTCCCTGGAGCGTGGAAATGGGTAACTCGGCAGGAAAGCAGCCTGTTCTGCTTGGATGTGCAGAATCCTGCTCACAGTCCAGTGATTTACCAGTTGCTGTTAAAACTGCCTATGTATCCATAATGAGCACATAGGAATAGGATACTGTTGTCCCCGTTAGTGTGGCTGAGGACTGGAAATGCATTTGTCTTAAGGGGGCCACCACAGTGACAATAGGAACCACTATCTTACATTTACAAAAACCTCCATGCCAAGTCTCATTTTGATTCTCACACCACTTTGTGAGAGGAGTCTCGCAATTTACAGATGAGCACACTGATGCTCAGAAACTTCCCATGGTCCTGTTAGTATTAAATGACAGGATTAAGATTTAAAGCTGGCCTCCGAGCCTGCACCCTCTCCTGCTTTGCTCACTGCGTCCCTTGGTAAGTGACAGTCATTAGTAGGCTGCACAAGGGCACAGCTGTGGACGGGTAGGCCACCCACCAGATCACTTCAAGGACAACAGGCCAATGGCTTATTCTGTAGTCTAACCCAGTGAGCTTATTGTTTTCTTCTCTGATGCATGGCTGGCCATCAGAGACTTGAAGATGTGAGCTGCTGCTGCTGCTAAGTCACTTCAGTCGTGTCCAATTCTGTGTGACCCCATAGATGGCAGCCCACCAGGCTCTGCCATCCCTGGGATTCTCCAGGCAAGAATACTGGAGTGGGTTGCCATTTCCTACTCCAATGCATGAAAGAGAAAAGTGAAAGTGAAGTCGCTCAGTCTGTCCAACTGTTAGCGACCCCATGGACTGCAGCCCACCAGGCTACTCCGTCCATTGGATTTTCCAGGCAAGAGTACTGGGGTGGGGTGCCATTGCCTTCCCCGTAAGATGTGAGCAGTCATTCAGTTTTAATCAACGCAGATGAAGCCTGTTGCATTAAGCAACCTCAGACTTCTGGGGCAGTGCCTTCATTCCTGTGTGGATGATAGGGGTCAGTTTGCTTCTGGGTCTCCTTGTTCACACTTGACAAACTGCAAGGGAAGCAGGTATATGGCAGAGCTTCCTCTCATGTGTGGCAGGGGGCATTCACACCCTTGCCCTTGCTCCATCCAAGTGTCCATCAGTAGCTCAAAGCCTTGCAATGATACCGATGGACAAGATCACTGATATTCCTGAAAAAGGCAGCAGCTTCAGAATCGGGCATCGTTCTCCTGACCTCTAAATGATTGTGGATTTGTGAAAGGACCCTGAGGTGCCATTCAGTGGTTGCCCAGCAGGTGAACATTTCCACCCTAGTGTCAGGCGTCCCAAATGTGGCCATCTGTAACTCTTTCCTTTTTGACCTGGTCGAGACATCAATTCCTAACAGGCAGAGCCAGGCTGTAATAGGGGCCACTAAGAGCAGACATAGGTTCCCATTTTACTTGGTATAGAAAGGGGTTATGACTTTTGCAAGCAGTGAACAAGAATAGGTGTTAAATTACGTATGAAAATTAACAGCAGGAATTATCAGTCATTACCAATCAGTCAGCTCTCTCTTGTAACCTTCCACATATCTTGAAGTAGGTACAATTATTATTCCTGTTTTGCTTACGTATGAGGAAACTCAGCCCAACTTTCACAGTCATGCACAGCTAATAAATGGGAGAGCCATGATGCTTTTTTTTAAATTGAAGTATAGTTAATTTATAATGTTGCACTAATTTCTGCTGTACAGCGAAATGATTCAGTTATACACATATAAGCATGCTTTTCTCTCCATTGTGGTTTATCACAGGGTAGTGAATATAGCTCCCTGTGCAATACAGCAGGACCTTGTTGTCGGTCCATCCTGTATATACTGGTTTCCATCAGCTAATTCCAGACTCCCTGTCCTTCCCTCCCCTTGTCTCCCCCCGCTTGGCAGTCACAGGTCTGTTCTGTACATCTGTGAGTCTGTCTCTGTTTTGTAGATAATAGGTTCATTTTTTGCCATGTTTTAGATTCCACATGTAAATGAAATCATGTGGTATTTGTCAATTTCTTTCCGACTTACTTCGTTTAGTATGATCTCTAATTGCATACATGTCGCTGCAAATGGCATTTCATTCTATTTTATGGCTGGGTAGTTTTCCTTTGTATGTATACCACATCTTTATTAACTCATCTGTCGATGGACATTTAGGCTGTTTCCATGTCTTGGCTGTTGTGAATGATGTTGCTGTGAACATACGGGTGCATGTACTTTTTGAATTAGAGTTTTGTCCAGATATGTGCCCAGGAGTGGGATTGCTGGATCGTATGACAGTTCTATTTTCAGTTTTTTGAGGAGCCTCCATACTGTTTTTTGTTGTGGCTTAAGGTCCTGCTGCTTTAATGCAGTTTCCCACCTCAGCCTTATCCTGCTTAATTTCCTTATCAGTGTCTCATTCAAGAAGTAAACTCCTTTAGGTTCTGTCTTTTTCAAAACTATATGCCATGTGCCTAGTACAGTCCTGTGTGTAGGAAAGGAGGCATGATAGACCTTGAGGTTGGAGAAGCAGAGATGAGTGAGGCATAGCCACTCTCTAAGGAGTTTATGGGACAATAAATGAGAGGACCACCGTGCATGTAATGCAGTTGGTGAGAGGAAAGAGAGCGTGGTGTTGGGAGGGAGGGGCAGAGAATGGAGGAAGCCTGGGTTCTCAGGGAGAATTGTGGTGCTTTAATAGGCACTGGGGTGTGATGGAAACAAACTGCCCTCACAGAGACCCAGGGTTGAATGCTGGCTCCATGTCCAGTGAGCTCTGGAACCGAGAAGCTCTGTGACTGTGGTGAAGTTAACCTCTCTGGACCTGTTTCTCTACCTCTAAAATATATACTTACCTCAAAACTGTGTTAGGAGAAATAACATAATTTTTAAGTACCTAGCACAGAAGTTAGTTTATTGCAGGTACTCAGTAAACATGAACTTTCCCTTAGAATAAAGACTGAGCACTTTGAAATCTCATCAGGGACTTCCCTGGTGGCACGGTGGAGAAGAATCTGCCTTCCAGCACAGGGTCAAAGGTTTGATCCCTGGTCGGGGAAGACTCCACATGCCATGGAGCAGGCTGAGCCCAGTATGCCATGCTGAGCCCGGGCTCTAGAGCCCGTGCGCTGCCCCTGAAGCCCCCATGCCTAAAGCCTGTGTTCTGTCCCAAGAGAAGCTGTTGCAACGAGAAGCCCCAGCTCCGCAACAAAGAGTAGCCCCCACTGACTGCAGCTGGAGAGAGCCTGCACGCAGCAACGAAGACCCAGCACGGCCCAGGATAAATAAAATAAAAATCCCATTAGAATGTGTTCCTGGGTGTTAGGTACCTATTGGAAAATATCCCAAAGAGGAGGGCATGGATGTGAATGAAACATGTGGGGAGAGAAGAGAGAATTAAGATTGAATGGACATGGTGGTGGTAGATTTTTAACTTGTTGAAAATGTAATTTTCGGTACTATTATAAAACATAAAGAAGACATACTTCACAATTCATGTGTCTGTTTTCTTGTTTATTTCTAGAGCATTTCTAACTGTAACTTGTTTATCTCTGAGAGGTTGGAGACATATCCCTCTCCTTTCTGTCTCTCTATCTCGCACATATTCACATGCAGACACACACACACCCCATTTATATTTACAAACTCAAATCTTATTGTTTTTCCTATGATGAAATTACTTGTAAAGCTTTATTTTTCAAAAAGGGACAAAGAAGGATAAACACTTTTGAATATGAGATTTATGTTTAATATGATTAAAGTGGAGAAGTTGAGAACAAGATGGGTTCCAAGTAAGACAAATACAATACAATACACAATGTAATACCTCCCCATCCATAGCGGGGAATGTAAACACTGCAGAATATGATGCAGAATAAACATTTTAAAAGCACGGTAGAAAACATTTTGGGGATCTGATGAGCCATCCATTAAGGAGAACACAGGAAGAGTCTAACAAAGTGCCAGTCACATGCGGTTAAGTATCAGGAAACTGTTTCCAGACTGTATGACATGGCTGAGATGGGGAGAGCTCAGAGACTGCCAAGAGGGAACAGTAAAAATAACAGTGCAATTTGGGAGTGACCCTAATTAAATAGGAATAAAGCCTTGAAATTAAACAGAATAATTAGCCTTGAGAAAAGAAGTCCTAGAGGAGAATCATCTTGTCTTTCTGCATTATAAAAAAAAAACTTAATGTTGAAAATGGGCAATTTCAGTACCTGCAGGCATTTAAACTGAAATTCATTTCAGTTCTTCTCCCTCATTCATTCATTCAGAAAATGGATTTCAGGTCTTTGTCATGATGGTGAAGTCATCCAAGTGGTAAAGGGGGTGTCTTGGGATTTAGTGATTCTTAGGGGCGATGCGTGGCATTTAGCTGGTGACAGTATGGAGCATGGCTCAGGAGATACAGTTCCAACTCTGTGTTCCAGGATAGATTATTTTCTCTAAAAAAAGCGCTCGTGGGGACCACGTGACGTCCGTGCAAAGCCTGACTGGAACTCGCACTACGGCTTTCTACCGGCCTGCCTCGAGGTGCTCACGTGCACCAGGATCCCTGTCTGATAGCAAAGGCTGTCATGTGGGAATTGTCAAATAAGTTACGGCCTAAACTGTGGGATATAATTAAGGGTATTAAGAAACACGATACTTATTATTTAAGAGAAGGCAGGAAAATATCCAAGGCAGCACTGCTAAAAAGGGAGGAAGGAGCACTACCATAATATATAATTGTGATCTCACATGTCTGGGGAGTATACGTGTATATTCAGATGAATATGGCCGCAAGTCCATCACCCGCCATCTATGTGCCTGCAGGCTATGCTGTAGGGAAGACCAGGAATGAAGACCAGGAGAGAAGGGGGGATGGGGACCACTTATTTTTTATTCCGTGGTTTTTTTTTATATGCCTCACATTTTTACAACATCCGTGGCCTTCATTTTGTAATTTAAATAAGAAATGAGATAATGCCCATGAAGCTTGAAGCATAACATCTGCCATGTGGCCGGCAATAAATGTTAATTGGATATTAATAGGATGGCAAGAAAATATGACTTACTCAGAATGACTTAATCTGCATATAGCATCATACTGATGGTTGTATAAATAAGTGTTTTCTCTCCCTGCTAAAATGAAATGAAATATTTTAAATTACGGTTAATAGATTTTAGGTTAAATATGTTATTCTGCTCACTTAATCATTTAGGATTTAATTATTCAAAGAGAAGTTTTGAACAGGAAGCCTTCCAAATGTAGGTAACATGAGACTTTGTTTAAGCACCAGAAATTTCCCCTCAGCTAATAGGGTTTTATCTTTAGAGTGTGCGAGCGAGAACTAATCTGCTTCAGTTGTGTCCAACTCTTTGCGGCCCCATGGACTGTAGCCCGCCAGGCTGCCCTGTCCATGTGATTCTCCAGGCAAGAGTACTGGAGTGGGTTGCCATGCCCTCCTCCAGGGAATCTTCCCAACCCAGGGGTCGAACTCACGTCTCTTCATGTCTCCTGCAGTGGCAGGCAGGTTCATTACCACTAGTGGCACCTGGGAAGCCCATCTTTGGAGTCCTAAACTTCAGAAATATTTAACATTCAGAATTCATTATTTTCTGTCATTGAAAACCAAGATCAAATCATTTTCCTTCTGGAGTTCCGTACCACAACAACCAATAGATAGTCAGTAAATTGAATTTAAATTTAATTTTGTGGAACTTTTCATTATAAAAAATTTGAAATATACTGTAAGGAGATCATCTTGTATTATATTCATTTAATCTTGTTTTGTAAATAGTTATGAATAAATTGAATTGAAAATCAATTTGTTTTCTGAAATATATTAGGACCTCTCTTAAAATTCTTCCTGATGAGTTGCTTTGCAATTAGAAGAACCATTTACAATTTGAATTAACATGTTCACGGTTATCTTCTGGGTAAATTGAGCCTTTTACCTAAAGCAAAATTTTCCTAAAGGGAGATACTGTTGTACCAAGGAGATAATAGACCAAGTTGGGATTCAGAATACGAGAACTTCAAATTATTTCTTTTTATATGCTGACTGTGTTACTAAGTATCTTAAAACTTATTTTTCTGTCTTTATTTTTATTGGATTGATGTGGTGAAAATAAATTTCCTATGATGACATAGTATATTTTAATAATTATATGTCCTTGATTTTGAAGTCCCCCTATATTTTTTCTTTGCATGCTTCTAAAATAGATTTAATATTTTCTAACCCTGATCTCCTGAGATGTGTATAAGAGACAGGCATCATATCACTTCATTTCACTTTCCTAGTCTTCCACAACTTACTTAAAAGGACTAAATTATTACCGGTATATTTTCAGCAAATTCCTTCTAGTACATTGAACATTTTTATGCATTCTACTTTTTAACAAGATACCAATAATATGATCATTTTTCCTTCCAGTTTTATCCTATATAACTTTAATTTTAGCTGATTTATCTCTATCCTATTAACTTAGTTGACTTTTCCTAATTTGCTACCCGAGACTAAAGCATTTCAGGATTTAGCAAATATTTTATATCACAAAGACCAGCAATACAACTCTAGTGAGGAGAAACAGAAACAACTGCTTTCCATCATATTTGTGATGTCACTATAAGGCATGTTCTAGGGTGGTTCTCAATAGTTCCTCTCACAGATTATACAGACATGGACCAAAATAATATTCCAAAATGCAGTTGAACAAATTTGGGATATTCATATTCTGATTTTTTTTTTAATTTAAATCTCAGGGCTTCTGAGGTGCTGGAACTCCCTGGAATAAGAAGGGACTCTATGCTTGTCAGAGAGGCCAGCACACCAAAGCCTTTGAGAAGCTGCTGCCTTCTGGAATCTTCCTCCCTCCTTGGCCCTGCTGTACCTACCTAAGACACAAAGGATAGCTTACAGCCAAAGTGAAAGCAACAGGACAGATCTATCCAAGTATATAAATGAATGTCTATAACATGCACCTCGTGTCAAGACAAGATGGTGAAATTTCAGGTCTAAAGAATATGACCCTAGGTGGGAGTCAGACCAGATCCCAAGAGAATACAGTGAGGATGGGTGTGGTTCCCCCAATGATACTGGATTCATTTTCACTATTAACTGGGCATCACTATCCCACTTTGGCCATTAATACTTACAATATCATTCTTATTACTGTAAGTCATCATTTCTTTTTAATGAGGAATAGTTTGCTATGGGAATTAGGAAGATTTTCCTACATTCTGTGAAAAAAATAGAAATTAATGCTCTAATATGACATAAAATCCTCAAAGAAATATAATGCATTATTTTTTAATAAAGAACTGGACATTTCAAACTTATTGAGCTTTTATGGTGTACTGTTTTCTGGGGTTTTTTAAAATTAGAGTCAGCACTGATAAAGTATATTTTGAGAAGAATATAGGAGGCTTTATGCTAAGAAGAGGTGCATGTTATAGTTGAGTGATGATGGACCTTACTCAAGAATTAATTATGGGTATGGAAGACCAGAAGGCATTTCAAGTTAAATCAATCATCTTTTTTTTTTTTTTCTGATAAGCTAATGAGTTTTGTCAGGCAAGGAACAAGTAACTTTTTTTTATGGTTTGAGAAACAATTGGTAATGAGATGCCACAGAAAAAGTCATTCTACCAAACTTTAAGAAAAAAAACGACGTAACTCTTGAGAGAGTACTGATTTCTAATCAATATACCAAAGTTAATAGGATAGATGTCAAGTAGGCCAGGAAGAAATATGAGAATATTTTATTCCCATACTGATGGTAAGCAGATGTCCAGTGCTTCGGCCCATATATTCAATTTAAGATGCATCTGAACTGAAAATACTTCTCACTATTTTTACTACAACCTGTGCTAAGAACTTTACCTTGGATCACAGCATGGTCAAAGAACTTGTTAAAAGCAGGGGACTTTCACTAATTTAACACAGTTAATAACATTTTTAAAATTTCTTCACAATGGTTAGACTTCAGGTCTTGCAGTGGTGTGCTG
>SJYX01023129.1:21666-38501 GCA_006410675.1 Oreotragus oreotragus
CGCCATCCCGGCAAGAAAAGAATTTAGCAAAAGTAAATGGTGTGTTTTTCACAGTTCGTCACCAAACACTTGGTTCTCCAGTCTAGCAGTTGGAAAGTGACCTGCTCCTCCTGTGTACTTTTCAATAGTGGGGATTTGGTGTTTTCAAGCTTGCCTTTTGGGAAGTAACTGATTTGTTCTTTCCCTCTTGGGAAAATAATATGAATAATATCAATAATATGAAAGTGAACCTTCTGTATTCCACTAGTCTTGCATTGTGTATCCCTGTTTCTTGGCAAAGGAACCAACAACAGGGACAAAGCGCTGCCTTGAGTGTGCAGTATTTCTAACTTGCTGAAGGCACAGAACCAAATTTGCCACCTTCGTTTTCATTCCCAGATTACGCTCGATTTGAGGCCAAAATCCATGACCTACGAGAGCAGATGATGAACCACAGCATGAGCTCCGGGTCCGGGTCCCTGCGAACCAATCAGAAGCGTTCCCTCTATGTCAGGTAGGCAACAGTGTGTTTCTTACTGTGACCTGCGCTTGTGAGCCATCAGCTTGGGGAACAGAGCAACACCGTGTGTCAAGGGACACGTGTTCTTAATTAACCCACGCTCAACAGCACACCACTGCAAGACCTGAAGTCTAACCATTGTGAAGAAATTTTAAAAATGTTATTAACTGTGTTAAATTAGTGAAAGTCCCCTGCTTTTAACAAGTTCTTTGACCATGCTGTGATCCAAGGTAAAGTTCTTAGCACAGGTTGTAGTAAAAATAGTGAGAAGTATTTTCAGTTCAGATGCATCTTAAATTGAATATATGGGCCGAAGCACTGGACATCTGCTTACCATCAGTATGGGAATAAAATATTCTCATATTTCTTCCTGGCCTACTTGACATCTATCCTATTAACTTTGGTATATTGATTAGAAATCAGTATTCTCTCAAAGAGTTACGTCGTTTTTTTCTTAAAGTTTGGTAGAATGACTTTTTCTGTGGCATCTCATTACCAATTGTTTCTCAAACCATAAAAAAAAGTTACTTGTTCCTTGCCTGACAAAACTCATTAGCTTATCAGAAAAAAAAAAAAAAGATGATTGATTTAACTTGAAATGCCTTCTGGTCTTCCATACCCATAATTAATTCTTGAGTAAGGTCCATCATCACTCAACTATAACATGCACCTCTTCTTAGCATAAAGCCTCCTATATTCTTCTCAAAATATACTTTATCAGTGCTGACTCTAATTTTAAAAAACCCCAGAAAACAGTACACCATAAAAGCTCAATAAGTTTGAAATGTCCAGTTCTTTATTAAAAAATAATGCATTATATTTCTTTGAGGATTTTATGTCATATTAGAGCATTAATTTCTATTTTTTTCACAGAATGTAGGAAAATCTTCCTAATTCCCATAGCAAACTATTCCTCATTAAAAAGAAATGATGACTTACAGTAATAAGAATGATATTGTAAGTATTAATGGCCAAAGTGGGATAGTGATGCCCAGTTAATAGTGAAAATGAATCCAGTATCATTGGGGGAACCACACCCATCCTCACTGTATTCTCTTGGGATCTGGTCTGACTCCCACCTAGGGTCATATTCTTTAGACCTGAAATTTCACCATCTTGTCTTGACACGAGGTGCATGTTATAGACATTCATTTATATACTTGGATAGATCTGTCCTGTTGCTTTCACTTTGGCTGTAAGCTATCCTTTGTGTCTTAGGTAGGTACAGCAGGGCCAAGGAGGGAGGAAGATTCCAGAAGGCAGCAGCTTCTCAAAGGCTTTGGTGTGCTGGCCTCTCTGACAAGCATAGAGTCCCTTCTTATTCCAGGGAGTTCCAGCACCTCAGAAGCCCTGAGATTTAAATTAAAAAAAAAATCAGAATATGAATATCCCAAATTTGTTCAACTGCATTTTGGAATATTATTTTGGTCCATGTCTGTATAATCTGTGAGAGGAACTATTGAGAACCACCCTAGAACATGCCTTATAGTGACATCACAAATATGATGGAAAGCAGTTGTTTCTGTTTCTCCTCACTAGAGTTGTATTGCTGGTCTTTGTGATATAAAATATTTGCTAAATCCTGAAATGCTTTAGTCTCGGGTAACAAATTAGGAAAAGTCAACTAAGTTAATAAGATAGAGATAAATCAGCTAAAATTAAAGTTATATAGGATAAAACTGGAAGGAAAAATGATCATATTATTGGTATCTTGTTAAAAAGTAGAATGCATAAAAATGTTCAATGTACTAGAAGGAATTTGCTGAAAATATACCGGTAATAATTTAGTCCTTTTAAGTAAGTTGTGGAAGACTAGGAAAGTGAAATGAAGTGATATGATGCTATTATGTAAAACTAATAGACTTATTTGAAATAGTAGTATCGTTCAGAATCAGACCTTTACTCTCTGAAATGGTAAATAAAACTATAACATACAAAAGAGATGAAGACTTAAGGTAATAACATCATCTTGTCAGTGCTTTAATAGTTGGATATTGTATTAAAGGAGGAACTCCTGTTCAGTAAGGCTCAAAAATAGCTGAAAATTCATGAAAAAATTCCCAAATTATTTCTTTATAAGATACCAGAAGTATCTTGTAGAGGTCTGACCTCAGTTTCTAGGTGACTCTTACAGGCATAGAATTGCAAAAGATGTGGACCATGAATAGAGTCCAGTCAGAGGGAAAGGACTTACAAGATCCCCTAGCCCTGTTCTCACCCAATGTAATAAATTAATTAATTTTATTAATTAACGAAATAGAAAAGCCTAAACGGAATTCTTTCTCAAAATGATTTGGTATGTTTATACCTTTGTTGTTTGTTTGTTTGTTTAACACTGATTTTGGCTGTAGGAATTTCAGATATGCTTGTTTCGTCTAGATCACTTAAACAGGACTAGTGCCAGGTGATTGTGTTATTTTAGAAAGTCAACTAGATGCTGTTTCAAAATAAATCAGTAACAAAATTATATAAATTATATATCAGATGATTAGCATGTCTCTTTAATACCAGAATGACACCCTGGAATGTTATTCCCTTTACCCTGCTCAGCTTTATGTAATGCTCGGGCTGGAATCTTAGCTATCACCAGGCCCATTGTTTAATTTACAGAAGGGGAAATTCCTTCCCCAGGAGGAAGGGGCCCCACAGCCGCTTGGCAGCAGAGTTGGATCTCCCGCCTTCAGAGCCATCTATCACTCCCGCTGCCTTGGGCCCAGCTTATGCATATCAGCTGTTCAGTGTGCTTTGGCTGTGAATCCCAATGTGCTTCTGTCAGCACAGTGGCCGACTCTTGGATTACGAAACAGATTAGCTGAGAGGAGAAATTCGAAAAGAATACTTCTTTGTGGTTTTTACACAGGATAAACTGTACTATAGGGCTTTCATATGGGATTTCTTTAGTACTATTCATATTTTTCCATGAAGCCAAAACCTAAGCCAGAAAGCAAGCTGCTTCTTTGTTCTGTAATAAACAATTTAGCTGACTTAGAATATTTGCTTGTGCCACAAAACCACCTTCCCCTTGGAGTTACCTCCTTTTCCCTACACACCATACACTCTCTTTCTCTCACACACACACACTCTCTCTCAACATTAGCCCTATGCTGGCTGTGTCCAAGACGATGCATCTTCTTGGGCTCATGCAGAAATTGGCCACCTTCCCTTCCTAGAAATAGTCCCCCTGGTGATGGCAATGTATTTGCCTGGCAGGGAACTAGCACATCTATCCAGGCAGTGTTGTAAATTTGAGCCAGCCCTCTCTATTTTCCAATCTAGTTGTAATTATTTTCCTTCTTCTAATCTTTTTTTGTAAGGCACTTGAAGTGCTTTGGTCATGTCATGCAAATGGAGTTGATTGTTGCTAATGATAATGCTGTACATGTTCTATGCCAATGATTTGAATCTGCTTGGTTGAATGGGCTATGTGTATTGTGTATTTCCTTTATTGTGAAACATATGTAGTTGTAGAACCTTAAAAGTAAATAAAACATTAAAAATTTGAATAAAATATTTTTCAAAATGCTCCACAAGTACATTATCAGTTCTTCAGCCCTAGATGCCATCTGGGCTCCTGGTATGGGTTTGTTGCATGTACTTTGGGGCTCTATATATGCGCAGGTTGAGATCTCTCTACCGCTATCATATGCACTCCCCTTGGTATCTTTCTATCTGCTCTAAATGCATCCCACTAGCAGAACAAGGCTTTTCCTGCTACTAATAGGATGTGCCTTTATATCTAAAAGCTACCAAGAAAGGTCAGAGTAGAGGGGGTTAAATTCACTCCAGAGTGGAAATGGCTAAGGAGAGATCCTTTCTTTGGATAAAAGAGAACCAAGAGCACCTAGCACACTGAGAGAATAGAGAGGGGGAGAAAGAAAAGCAGGTAAGTCTACCAACGGAGAGTAAGAGGTCACAGGAGAGAATATAAAAGAGAAAGCTGATCCTTGTTCATTTGTTAATAAAAGATAGCAATTTGAAGAGTTCGAGTGAATAAGCTTTCTGTTGTGAATTTAGGTTTAAAAGTCAGTAACTCGTATTTATTTATGCATTCATCAAGCATGTTTTGAGTGTATATTCTGTACCAGAACCTATAATGGATACTGAGGACCTAGAAGTCATGCCCTGTCCTCAAGGAACTTGCATCTAGTGCGGGAAAGAGATGAGGGGGAGACAGTCATAATGCAGAGTGGTGTGAAAAGTTAGCTCTAGAAAGGCCAAGAACCTTTACTGCAACCTTATACAAGGATATCTGAATTAATTCTTGAAGATTTTATATAAGTTAATTCAGAGGCCTTCAAACCTTTTCTACTCAAAATAAGAAATACCCAGTAAATACATACACACATAAAGCTGAAAAAAGACTGTATTATTGAAGTTTATGTTTTATGTACAGTAAACTTTGCTATTTTCCATTCTGTTTCTCTCATTCTTTAAAAAATGGGAGTCACAACTCATTAATTTGGCTTAATGACTCGCTAATGGGATGTGATCAATAGCTGGCAGATGGAATAAATAAGGAAGAGCATTCTAGGTAGATGACACAGCACACAGGCAAGAGAACGCGTCTTCGGGACATTATAGTCAGCGTCTGTGGGATCCCCTTTCCGGCTCCACATAGATGTCACCAGCACCCCATCCTCACAATTGCTCCCATTTCTCCTCTACGTTCTCTAGCCACTCTACGCCCTCTGCTCACAGTTCTCTGTTCTGGATTTGAAGTATTTACTTCCTTCTGTGGTCCTAAATCCACATTTTAAACTGGTAACCCAAACTTTGTACTTTCTTTGACAGTTTTTCCTTCAAAGGCTATATATGACAAATGTTGAGGTCTGCCTCCTGCTCTGTTATTTAAATCTTTCACTCAATGATTCATCAGAGCATCAGTTCTTTCATTCAACAAACATGACTTCACATGAATATACCTTCAATATACCAGTCTGTAGCAGATGCCTAGCTACAGAGATGAAAAAGAGATCAGACCTTCTTCCCTCAGGATTCTCATTGTCCATATCTGCAGACAGTTCAGTTAGAATGCAGGACATTATCGTAACTATTCTCATGTGCTACGTGCCTTGCAGTTATTAACCTGTGTTAATCTTCACAACAGCCTATAAGCCTTCCTACAATGAAGTCTACCCAAAAGACCACTGGTGTTTAAAACTCACATATTAAAATAGTGATCACGCTGGTCTTTATTACAGCTTCATGGTAAAGCTCCTTGAAATGGCAGGTCCATCAATACTAGGCCTGCAAATCCCAGTTAATGTCTTAATTTTCTTATATCTTTAGTGCCTTATGGCACAGTGCTTGGCCTAAAGAAGTCTCTTCAGTAAATATTTGTTGAATGAATTAATTCCTAGATTCTCTTTCCTGTAGAGATGTGAAAGAACAAGATTAAAATATGAGCCAAGACCTTTGAGTAGTCAGCCCTCTGGAAACCCAATATCAAGTGCATGGAGTTTGGTCAAGTCCTGTGGACACAGGCACTACCTTTTGGGATTTCCCGGACACATCTGGGTCTGCAAGGCCTTTCAGGCAGCTTCACCTGCCTGCTGAACTCTGTGACCCTCTTTCAGCTGAGGCCTAGTTCAGTAATACATTTAGACCATGGCACACAGCCTGTACCTTCTTAGTGGGAGGACCTGGGGTAGGGGCAGGGTTCAGGGTGAACCTCATCTGTATCTCTTTCTCAGCACCCTTAATCTTCCTATTCCAGAAACACAGGACTGGAAGTTCCACTGAGGGAAATCTTGAACAAATAGATTTCACCCAGGATTCTTCATCCCGATGGGTTTTTATTCTAGAGGAAAGATGATGTCCCCTAATTGATTTTGGTGGGAGGGGAAAGCGACATCATCATGTAAGAAACTCTGGTCTTTTTTCTGCTCTTCTTTAAACATTAATATATCCTTCCACTGTACTTCCTGCCCCACTGTATTTCTTGTCTATAATCTGGGGATGGGCTTCCCAGGCAACCTGGGGAACAGTGTGGGATGGAGCCAGTTCAGGGAACTTGGCTCCAGTGCAAAGTTGCTTCCCATTTCACTTGGCTATGAATTTCTCAAGGTTATTTAAGGTAGAGCCATGAAATCGTTGAACTTTATTACAAGTCAAGTTTTTGCCTTCTTCCCTTCCACCCTTGGACCCAACATGCTCTCAGCAGATGTCCCCAGGGAACATGTTATAATCCTGTGTGCATCCCCTGTCCAGTGCCTGGCACAGGGCTAGCCAACAAAGGGATTTTTTACTGCCTCTCATTCATTCACTCATATATTCTTCTTTGACAAAATTATCATTTATTCTTCCAGAAATACAGTGTATTGCAGCACCTTGGATTCAGAGTTTATTGCTGTGTGTGTGCTCAGCTGCATTCTACTCTTCGTGACCTCATGAACTGTAGCCCACCAGGCTTCTCTGTCCATGGGATTTCCCAGGCACCAGTACTAAAGCGAGTTACCATTTCCTCCTCCGGGGATCTTCCTGACCCAGGGCTCAAACCCATATCTCCTGCATTGGCAGGCGGATTCCTTACCACTGAGCTACCTGGGAAGCCCCAGAGTTTCTTATCTCTCTTAAAATCCTACTAGGGGAGATATGACCAAGTACCTGAAACAGTCTGACAAGATGAGGCAGAAAGTCTGGAGATGGTCTAGACTTGGGAAACCCAAAAGCTTTGGAAAGGCTGTGCTTTATTCATCACTTCATTTAAGCTTTATAACAGTGCTAAATACAGTTATGATTATTATCCCCATTCTACAGATGAAGAACCTTGTACAAGGCCAGAGAGATTTAAAATAACATGGTGCCACATGGCCAACCCGTGTTCTCTGCCCAGGTGTGCCTCCCACTGGAGCCCCTGTTCATTGTACCACAGAACAGTGAGGAGGAAGTAAATTCTCTCGGGGCAGAGGTTACATTCATGTTGATAGACCTCCTGTTTCATTTGTACTTTACACTGACTTCCTCAAGGGAGACCTGGCCTCTGGTCGAGACTTCACAGTTGGTTGATCAGTTGCTGAAACTTGAACTTTTCATTTATAAAATGGACATAATACCTTGTTCACCAGCTTGTTGTTAGAATTAAGTTAAACTAAGTCTGTGAAAGAACCTGCCAGATGGTCTTGTTAGGTAAAGGATAGGGTCTGTACCCCTCCCACTGGCTCAGCGCCTGCCTCCTAGCTGGTGCCTCCTTTAAAGAGGAATAGATTTTGATTCTTCGTGTGTACTTTGAGACTCATTAGCATTATGTGCACTCTTTCAGGCATTTGCATTTTTAATTGCATCCTTAATTGTGGAACAAAAAGCTTTGTCTTCAGGCAGCTAATTTTGTGGCAGAAATAGAAAGAAAGAGTCACTGGGGACTGGGAGGAGGTTTCTCCTTGCCCTGAAATCATAGTCTGGCCCCAATTTTAAAATATTTTTAATTTTTAGTTTCCTATGAGAAAAAATTGCTGATCGCCATGGGTGACCCTTCCATTAACCGTCACATTTCTTATCTATCTCTTTACCCCAGGGTCTAGAATCCAGATACCATTTTTATTAATGCATGAGCCTTATTCATTCAGTCACTCACTCATTCATCCATTTCAGAGCCATAACCATCCACCTAATGCTGCACTGCACCTTGTGGATAAAAACACAAATAGGGCATCTTTTCTGCCCTTAAGACACTCAAGAATCACCCTGCCAATCTGGGCTCTGATCCTTACCTCCACCCCATGGTAATCATATTTCCAGAAATTTCATATCTCCAGAGGAGATACTTAGCCTGTTAGCCCCAAATTGCTACTTCCAAGAACAATCTGAACAGCTCTAGCTAGAAAAGGGGCCAGAACAATAAGAGGCACAACACATAGTGTTCACAGGAGAAAACAGGTGAGCGATGAGTGTGTGGGAAAGTTGAGGGAATCCTCACCCTAAACATGAGGTGAGGCAAGAAGCAAGGGAGTAGATTCTCGAGACACTGGTCCTTTCATCTTAACATTTGGAAGAGTGCCAGATACATTATAGGAATTCAGGTAATACTTATTGAATGAACTTTTTGAATATCAGATGAACATGATGGTTGAACATGATAGTATTAGGAGGATCACCAGTGACTCATAGATGCTGGCTGAGTTATGCATGTGCTCGTCTGTGTTCCTGTGCACTGTGTAAACTCTCTTCTAATGTTCACACCCTCTTCACTGCCCACCTGTTGCCTCACCTGTCCCCTCCACCAGATAGTGAGCACCTCTCCAGTGGAGATTTGCCAGACTGTATCTGCACAGTCTGGCATACGGTAACTGCTAAATCAATCAAGTGAATGAATTATGAATGTTACTAGATTGGAGAGCATTTAATTTTAATTAAAATTTTACTCTATTACCTCATGACTTGCCAGTGGTTCCCTGGCTAACAGAGGTCCTTGTCTCTTCTTGATCAGATGAGTAAGCTGTCCTGTTCGTAGTGATCATTGCCTCAAACTATGTTTTCTTAAAATGCATTTAGCCAAACAAATGTCATATTTACTATAGGTTAGACTTCAAATTCATTTTCCTTCTTCCTGAAAATCAACAAGAACAGTTAACAATAACATTCACAAGTTCTTTTACAAGACTTCATGGCAGGCAGTTTGCTAAGCACCTTATGTGGATTATCTTAATTTAATTCTCACAAACCTCTGCTATGAGGTAGGTGCCATTTTTAGCCCCATTGTAAAAAAGAGAAAAGTGGAGACCAGGTTTGAAGTTTACCCATAAGAGACTAAGCTGGGTCTAGAACCAGCTGTCCTCTGCCCCTGCCCATGGTGTCATATGGCTTTATTGAAAGGCTTTCGTGTATTTGATTTGATTTGAACAAAGTATCTGTTAAGTAGGTATTGTTTTCCCACAGTTTTCAGATAAGAAATCTGAGGCTCAAAGTATTGACCTACCTACACTATTTTCCACGTATAGAATACTACCACGCCCTTGCCTCCATCCACTCTCTTTAAAGAATAGTACCAAGAACCTAGAACAGTACCAAGCCCTTGCTTCAGTCCACTCTCATTACAGATGTGTGGGCCCACAACTCACATGTACCTTTGTCTAGTGTTTGCTTCCCATTGCATTTGCTGCTATGCTGCACACTGCATGATTTCTGCAGAACTACTTATGCATTATTAAATGTTGAGTGGGCAGTTGAGTGGATATCATAGTCACCCTAGATCCTGCACATATGTGCGTGCTGTCACTGCAGTCGTGTCCAACTCTTTGCAACCCTGTGGACTGTACCTCTGTCCATGGGATCCTCCAGGCAAGAATACTGGAGTGGGTTACCATGCCCTCCTCCATAGGATCTTCCCAACCCAGAGATCGAACCCACATCTCTTTTTGTCTCCTGCATTGGCAAGCAAGTTTTTTACCACTAGCGCCACCTGGAAAGCCCTTTAGATCCTGTACTGTAACTTAAAGATGCCCCGAGCATTGTGAATTTGTGGTTAAACTGAGCGAAACCCCACTAGCTGCAGCCATGACAACAGTGTGAGCAAATTCTCTGCCTCTCTTCTGCCAACAGATTTTGCAGCCCTATCCATATAAAGTCCCACAGGAAAGAACACAATTGAAGTGCCCGTCATACATCATGTCCCGCATGAGGGGCATGCAACATGAGACCCACAACCAACTACACAATTTGTGGGGCTCAGTGCAAAGTGAAAATGGGGCTTCGTGTTTAAATTTTAGAATATCAAGACAGTGAGAGCAGAGCATTATACTAAGTGTGAGACAGCGTGAGACTGTGCAGCCACACAAGCGTGCACCTATAATACCAGCCCTGCTGACACATGGTATTAGGACAGTTTGCTCAAAGCTGAAGGCATGTGTGTTTCCCTTAGTATGTAGTGCAGCAAGTAAAGGAAAGAGGAAGTCAGCATTGGGAACATTTCCAAGGAGCCAAGCTTTGTCTTTTGCCTGAAAGAGTACTTTATATAAAGTATCCATATGCCTGCTTTTGTGATCTGTAGAAACATTATCTTTCAGCCTCCTTAGTGCTTAAAAAACTTAAAATTCCCAACTTGCTCTGGGCTTTCAATGGCCTACTTTCAGTTAATGCTCTCCACTGTAGGAAATCTTTCAAAAGTGAAGTGATGTCGTTATTTCACATTTAGTTATTAGCACCCGCAGTACGCTGTAGTCTTACTGTTTTGTGAAAGTTTTTACCCCTTCTCCATGCTCTTCAAGTCTGAATTTTTAAGAAAATGAATAAAAGTGCCTCAAACGACTTTGAAAATCATTGGACCATGTTGGGTGTTGGTGTCCTTTCCATGTTTGGTTTCCTAAATGTAGAGGCTGCAGGACTTAGAGATTTCCCTGACCAACAGCATTAGAATTTTAAAAAATCAGGTACCTAACGTGGGATTGACAACTTAATTTCACAAGTAAGAAGTCTAAAAATAATACACATACAAATTATATTTTAAATTGATTGCTCTTTCTTATTGCCATCAATGTCAAAAGAAAAACAGGAACAAAACATAGGCATCAGGTAAAGTACTCCATATTTTAAAATGTGCAATTTCATAAACCCCACTAGATACATTCCATCTTTCTACTCTCCATATAATCCTACTCTATAGCTTAAAAAAAATTAAAACAAACATTATGACAGCTCACTTGTTCAAATTCTTAATCCTGAATTTTTTGCTTTTAAATGATAATAAAATGCCTGGGATGCCTTTTTTTTACCTTTGTCCTTTCTGGACAGAGAAAGCCATCTTTTAGATTTTCTTTCTCCTTGTGTATTTTCTTCACTTTTTATACCATTTTCTCAATAAGTAGGAAGCCCAGACCCAACCTCCATGGTAAACTGATGAGTTTTGGTGGTGGTTATTAAGAGGTAAGAAGGAATTTCCATCATCAAAATTATACTTTTATTATTTTTTATTATGTCATCCTTTATTTTAAAAACAGACTCTTGTAAAAGATATCATCACTTTCTAGTGTCTTCCATTACAGTATTTAAAACATTGTTTAACTGTTTAACTGTATTGTTTCAGAACAGATGGCTACTTTCTCATCCCTAATTTTCTTGGGGTGACATTGTGTACATGATTTTATTTTTTTTTAAAAAATTTTTCGGCCTCGCAGCATGACTTGGGGGATTCCATGGCAGTGAAAGCACTGAATCCTAACCACAGACCACCAGGGAACGCCCCCTTTATTTTTTAGAAAAATGCAGATTTGGCCTTTCAGATGATGGCTCTCACACTTAAAAACACCTGATTTCATAAATAAAATAATGAGAAAATGTGAACCAAATAGAACTTCACAATAAACGGGATATTTGGTAGCTTCTAGTGACCTCTGTCACAAAAATGTAAATTCTCGTGTAAATTAACTGTAGTTCTGACTCTCCAGACCAAGCTCATAAGCCAGTTCTTGTGGCTTCAGAACTACTTCGTCCTTGTCTTCTTATCAAGGTGAGCTCGGAGTTAGTCCTCAGGAGGGCGTCCCAGTGCTTCTGGCCGCGTGACTCCAGGTCAGCAGAGTATTCCCATATCTAAAAGGCCGTGTTTAATGAACCCCACTGTGGGCCCTTTATAAGATAACACGTCTCTCTTTTCCTAAAATTCCCCATTCCTGCCTCTTCCCTCATAAATGGATGCCCCCATATTACATCCACCTCCGCAGCACACTCACATCTTCTGATAAGTCCTAGATTATATAATGGATTTGGGTGTCCTGAGGGCAAGAAGGTGGTGAAGAGAATTTAGATCTCATAGTATGTATGCTCGCCTGGAAAATCCCATGGACGGAGGAGCCTGGAAGGCTGCAGTCCATGGGGTCGCTGAGGGTCGGACATGACTGAGCGACTTCCCTTTCACTTTTCACTTTCATGCATTGGAGAAGGAAATGGCAACCCACTCCAGTGTTCTTGCCTGGAGAATCCCAGGGACGGGAGAGCCTGGTGGGCTGCCGTCTATGGGGTCGCACAGAATCGGGCACGACTGAAGTGACTTAGCCAGCCAGTATGTATGCTTGCATGTGCTCTGTTGTGTCCATCTCTTTGTGACCCCATGGACTGTAGCCCTCCAGTCTCCCCTGTCCATGGAATGTTTCTGGCAAGAATACTGAAGTGANGTCTATGGGGTCGCACAGAATCGGGCACGACTGAAGTGACTTAGCCAGCCAGTATGTATGCTTGCATGTGCTCTGTTGTGTCCATCTCTTTGTGACCCCATGGACTGTAGCCCTCCAGTCTCCCCTGTCCATGGAATGTTTCTGGCAAGAATACTGAAGTGAGCTGCCATTTCCTTCTCCAGGGGATCTTCCCAATGCAGGGACTGAATCCTTGTCTCCTGTGTCTCCTGCATTGGCAGACAGATTCATTACCAGCTGCGCCACCTGGGAAGCCCTCATATGTCTGAGGGAGTGTCATTACTATCCCCATTCTTCAATTAATGAAACCAAGGTTAGATAGTTCATGTTATTGCCCAAAATTACACAGCAAAGAACGAGAACAAATCAGTTCTGTGTGATGCCAAATCCCTGCTTTCTTGCTGGCTATCAAACTTAGAGGCATTCCCATTTTCTAGAGGATCCCACATTCCATGGTTAATGGCTCTTGCCTTCATATTAAAAGCTGAGTACTGTGGCTTTACTCCTCAGTTTCATCTCTCCCACCTACCCAGGAAACGCCCTGCACTTGTAACACTTTTAAAGACTCTTGTGATTAGATTGCGTCCACTCAGCTAATGCAAGATAATCTTTCCACTTCAAGATCCTTAACCTAAATCAGGTCTTAAAAGTCTCTTTTGCCACGTAAATAACATATTCATAGATTCAGTGATTAGGGCACGGACCTCTTTGGGTGGGCTGTTCTATCTGGTTCCATTCCTGTAACATTCAAAGATAGCCAAAATTAACCTATGGTGATAGAGAAGAGTGAGTATCTTTGGGATCATTCTTAAAGTAGAATAGGAATAATAATACCCATTTAAAGGGTTGTTACAAGTATTAAATCCAGCAAAATAACAGTTGCCTCAAAAAGTGTTGGCCATAAAACAGATGCAGTATTTGTTATGTCCTATTTCCTTCTGTTTCCCCTCCCTCAGCTCTGTCATTTCACCCGTAAAAATGCAGCAGTTGGGACTTTGCAGGATAAGGTATTCTGAAGATTTACAGACCCTCTGTGACAGTGCTTCCCTAACCCCTAGAAATCAGAATTTAAGTATGAATTCTTTATCCACTTCAGTTCAGTTCAGTCGCTCAGTCGTGTCCGACTCTCTCTGACCCTGTGGACTGCAGCACTCCAGGCCTCCCTGTCTGCCACCAACTCCTGGAGCTCGCTCAAACTCATGTCCTTTCTGCTACTCACGGAATAGGCTTTCCTGGTGGCTCAGTGGTAAAGAATCTGCCTGCCAGTACAGGAGACACGGGAAGATCCCTTGGAGAAGGAAATGGCAACCCATCCGGCATTCTTGCCTGAGAAATACCATGGACAAAGAAGCCTAGAGGGCAACAGTCCTTGGGGTTGCAAAGAGTCAGACACCACTGAATGACTAAACAGTAACAGCTCATGGAATACTTCACTTCTGACACCAGATGTGTGGTCTTTATCCCACACAGATCAGTTTTCCAATGTCAGCTGAGTGTCCTTCAGTTTAACTCAATTCTGACCCTGTATCCATGGAGAGAGAGTCAGATCCCACAGGTTAAGGGCTCAGCCCAGCAAGACTGCCCCCACTTCAGATGCCAGTCACAAGTCCAGGTTGTTACCTGTGTTTCTGATCTAACTGGTTGTAAATCAGCGGTTCCCACAGTCCTCTCCTTGGGTTCAGTAATTTCCTAGAGCCACTCACAGAACTGAGGAAAACAGTTTACTCTGTAGATTACAGTTTTAGTATAAAAGAATAGACTCAGGAACAACCAAGTGAGACAGATGCCTGGGGCACAGTTTCGGGGAAGAGGCACTGAGCTTTGCTGCTCTCATCCCCACCCTCCCAGTGAGGTCCCCCTCTCAGCATCTCCATGTTTTCAGCAACCAGAGGTTCCCTCAGCTCCATCGTTTAGCATTTTTATGGACACTTTATTACTAGCCCTGCTAAGTCACATCAGTCAGGTCTGATCCTTTGTGACCCCATGTTCCATAGCCTACCAGATTCCTCTGTCCTGGAATTCTGCCGGCAGGAATACTGAAGTGGGTTGCCATGCCCTCTGTATCGCTGATCCTGCTCACAGCACCAATTGTCTTGCTGTTCACACTGTCAGCACTGTTCACTGAGCCCAGGCAAGGCATGAGCTAAGAGGCTGGAAGACTTGAGGAACCTTAGGAACTGCAGACACCAGTATTCTCTCCTGGCTGGCACAGCAGCCACAACGTAACCACATCGTAGCGATGACAGAGCCTTAACATAACCTCATATAACACAGCCATGATGTGGGCAATGCAGCCGCAGTGCAGCAGCAGCCAGGGCTTTCGCGGTGAAGCTCATACAGGTGTACCACGCACACTAGTCCGTGTCCAAGCGAGTAACTGATGACTCTCATGTCCGATGCTGTAAGTGGTCTCAGCGATTCCATAATCATTATTTACAAAATGTGAGGCAAGAGCGAAAGGCCCTGGGGTGAAAGAGCCTGACCACGCCCATCTTGGCTAATTTGCTTTTTCCCTACATCTTCCTCCAGAGGATCGAACCCACGTTCTCTTATCTCCTGCATTTGCCGACAGGTTCTTTGCCACTAACACTAGCTGGGAAGCCCTCATTACTAGGCATCATTTATTAAATCATTGGCCACTGGTGATCAATTCAACCTCCAGCCTCTCCCTTTCTCAGAGATTAGCAGTTGGGCTGAAAGCTCCACCCCTCTAATCTCATGATTCCATGGGCAAGCACCTTTCATCCTTCAGTACAGTTCAGTCGCTCAGTCGTGTCCGACTCTTTGCGACCCCATGAATCGCAGCACGCCAGGCCTCCCTATCCATCACCAACTTCCAGAGTTCACTCAGACTCACGTCCATCGAGTCCGTGATGCCATCCAGCCATCTCATCCTCTGTCGTCCCCTCTCCTCCTGTCCCCAATCCCTCCCAGCATCAGAGTCTTTTCCAATGAGTCAACTCTTCGCACGAGGTGGCCAAAGTACTGGAGTTTCAGCTTTAGCATCATTCCTGCCAAAGAAATCCCAGGGCTGATCTCCTTCAGAATGGACTGGTTGGATCTCCTTGCAGTCCAAGGGACTCTCAAGAATCTTCTCCTGCACTACAGTTCAAAAGCATCAATTCTTCGGTGCTCAGCCTTCTTCACAGTCCACCTCTCACATCCATATATGACCATTGGAAAAACCATAGCCTTGACTAGACGGACCTTTGTTGGCAGAGTAATGTCTCTGCTTTTCAATATGCTATCTAGGTTGTCATAAATTTCCTTCCAAGGAGTAAACATCTTTTAATTTCATGGCTGCAATCACCATCTGCAGTGATTTTGGAGCCCCCAAAAATAAAGTCTGACACTGTTTCCACTGTTTCCCTATCTATTTCCCATGAAGTGATGAGACCAGATGCCATGATCTTCGTTTTCTGAATGTTGAGCCAACTTTTTCGCTCTCCTCTTTCACTTTCATCAAGAGGCTTTTTAGCTCCTCTTCACTTTCTGCCATAAGGGTGGTGTCATCTGCCTGTCTCTTATACACATCTGCACAGTCCCGGGGGTACCTTTCCCAGGTAAGCTCAACTCCAGTGCCCCTCTTGTTTGCGGCTGAAGTAGGAGCCAGTGCTGGGTCAGGTAAGTCTTATCCTGAAGGCCTCTCTGATCAACAGCAGTGGCAATCATTTGGAAAGATTATTTCAGTTCTCAAGACCCTTTTGGGTCTCCTTCCCTCTTCCTTTCGCACATCCTCATCTCAGTTGTTAAAACCTTAAAGGCTAGTCAGTGAGTTTGGACTAGGGAGTCTGCGGGCCCTTTCTCAATTTCTGGAGTTTGCAATGGATATCAGGGCTGACTGAGAGATGAAATACATCTCCAAGGGAGTTTTGTCTGTCTGAGAGGTTAAATCTAAATCGATGAAAAGGCGGAGAGCCTCTGAAAGGTCAGACTGATTCACGCTGTTGTTCAGCAGAAACGAACATAACATTGTAAAGCAATTATACTCCAGTGAAAATATTGTCCAGAGCTTCTCTGGCAGCCTAGTGGTTACGACTCGGCCTTGCAATGAAGGGGACACCAGTTTGATCCCCGGTCCGGAAAAATCCCACATGCCATGGGGTACGTAAGCCTGTGTACCACGACTGCTGCGCCTGAGCCCTGGAGCCCCTGAGCCACACTACCGGGCACACGTGCAGCAGCCACGGAAGCCCGCGTGCTCAGAGCCCCTGCCC
>SJYX01023129.1:40402-53601 GCA_006410675.1 Oreotragus oreotragus
GCATTCCAGTCCCCTATAATGAAAAGGACATCTTTTTTGGGTGTTAGTTCTAAAAGGTCTTGTAGGTCTTCATAGAACCGTTGAACTTCAGCTTTTTCAGCATTACCGGTTGGGGCATAGGCTTGGATAACTATGATATTGAATGGTTTGCCTTGGAGATGAACAGAGATCATTCTGTCCTTTTTGAGATTGTATCCAAGTACTGCATTTCAGACTCTTTTGTTGACCATGATGGCTACTCCATTTCTTCTAAGGGATTCCTGCCTGCAGTAGTGGATATAATGGTCATCTGAGTTAAATTCACCCATTCCAGTCCATTTTAGTTCGCTGATTCCTAGAATGTCGACGTTCACCCTTGCCATCTCTTGTTTGACCACTTCCAATTTGCCCTGATTCATGGACCTGACATTCCAGGTTCCTATGCAATATTGCTCTTTACAGCATTGGACCTTGCTTCTATCACCAGTCACATCCACAGCTGGGTATTGCTTTGGCTCCATCCCTCCATTCTTTCTGGAGTTATTTCTCCACCGATCTCCAGTAACGTTTTGGGCACCTACTGACCTGGGGAGATTCTATTTTGGTATCCTATCACTTTGCCTTTTCATACTGTTCATGGGATTTTCAAGGCAGGAATACTGAAGTGGTTTGCCATTCCCTTCTCCAGTGGACCACATTCTGCTCCTCTGTCCATGGGATTTTCCAGGCAGTAGTACTGGAATGGATTGCCATTTCCTTCTCCAGAGGATCTTCCCAACCCAGGGCTCGAACCCAGGTCTCCTGCATTGCAGACAGACGCTTTACCATCTGAGTCACCAGGGAAGTCCCATGGTTCCCTGGGCAAGCAGCTTTCATCCTTAGGGACTGTCTAAAAGCCAACTCATTAACAGAATCTGAGGTGTGGTTGAAAAGGGTTTTTTTTAATGAATAACAACAGACACCTTTATACCTCTTACAACTTAAGACATTCCAAGTGTTCTAGGAGCTCTATGCCAGGAATGGGACAAAGACCAAATCACAGTATAAATCATAATATCACAAGTGCTTTTGAAAACCTTGATGCCCAGGCCCCTGCCCAAACCTACTGAGTCAGAATTGCTGAGAATGTGTCCTTGACATCATTATATTAGGTTGGTGCAAACATAATTGCAGTTTGGGAACATGAATTTTAAATCATTATAACTAGACTCAAACACATCTTTATTGATCAAAGTATGAACCATTACAATCAACACATTTTTGCCAGCAAGAAGTAAGTATATTCCTGTAAAATAAAAATCCCTGCTTCAGGATTCAGTGAACTCTTGGAAAGAATTTTCTGCCTCCTGCTGTTGTAGAAGCATTTACCCTGCAAAAGGTTGTTGAGATGCTTGAAGAAGTGGCAGTCGGTTGGCGAGGGAGAGGTCAGGTAAATACGGCAGATGTAGCAAAACTTCGTAGCCCAGTTCATTCAACTTTTGAAGCATTGGTTGTGCAGTGTGTGGTCAGGCGCTGTCATAAAGAAGAATTACACACATTCTGTTGACCAATGTCAGCTGCAGGCATTGCAGTTTCCCATGCATCTCATCAAAGTTTGCTGAGCATACATTTCAGATGCAATGGTTTCACTGGGATTCAGAAAGCTGTATTGGATCAGATGGGCAGCCATTGGGTCACCACACAGTGACCATGACCTTTTCTTGGTGCAAGTGTGGCTTTGCAAAGTGCTTTGGAGCTTCTTCTGGGTCCAGCCACTGAGCTGGTTGTCGCTGGTTGTCATACACAATCCACTTTTCATCGCATGTTACAATCTGATCAAAACAGTTCAGTGTTGTTGCGTAGAATAAGAAAAGACACTTAAAAATGATGTTTTTTGAATTTTGGTCAGTTCATGAGGCACCCACTGATTGAGCTTTTCACCTTTCCAATTTGCTTCAAATGCTGAATGACCGTAGAATGGTTGATATTGAGTTCTTCGGTAACTTCTCATGTAGTTGTAAGAGGATCAGCTTTGATGATCCTCTCAGTTGATCGTTGTCAGCTTCTGATGGCTGGTCACTATGCTCCTCATCTTCAAGGTTCTTGTTTCCTTTGCAATCTTCTTGAACCACCACTGTACTCTACATTCATTAGCAGTTCCTGGGCCAAATGCATTGTTGATGTTGCAAGTTCTCTCCACTACTTTATGACCTGTTTTAACTCAAAACAGCTCAAATTGCTTTTTGTCTAATGTCATTTCCGTTGTCTAAAATAAAATACACAGCAAGTAATAAGTCATTAGCCAAAAAACGTGAAGTGAGAAATGTGCATTAAAATGATGTATAACATAGTCATGTTTATTTAAGAATATATTCTAATATCAAATGGCAAAGTTCAACAGTGCAACACCTCAATTACTTTTGCACTCACCTAATATTTTAAAGCTCCCCCAGTGAATCCAGTATTCAATAACATTAAGAGCCATTGTTTTATCTTTTCTTTTTTAAAACTTCCTCATCAACCTGAGAACAATAGCTTAAAAAGTCTTAGATTTCTTGCATGGAAGTCTAATTAATGCCAGCCTGCAACTAATGGGAAGGCCAGTTCCTGGGATGGCTTTTAATTCTGATCACATCCAGACTAAGAATTTGGAAACCAACCTTGAATCTGATGCTATAATTGCTAACAGTTAGCAAAAATAAAATTTTCTAGTTCAAGACTAAAGTAATAACTTTGGAAAGCAGATTGAACATATTAGAAAGATTTCTTGAGAATCAGAGAGTTCTAGCATTCCTGTTTTGATTGCCTGTGAATACAAAATGAACTGATTAGAAGTTCTCAAATTGCACGAATTCCCTTTAAACATATTCAGGGTTCAGGTGAGCTCAAAAATCCCTAGTTTGAATGCTGCGTCTGTGTCTGTGTGTGTGTGTGTGTATGAGTATGTGAGTGTTTGTGTGCAGTACTGGCCAGACTTGTAAAAAATTTGGGTATAACTAGATTTACCGAGCCCTCATTTCTGGTTCATCCTGCTCCCCCTTCCTACTCTGTAGTGCACCAGCCCCTGTTCTGTTTGCAGCCCACCCCCACAATTCAACCCTGGCCTTTGCCCTGCGCTCTCTCCTTTCCCTGCACCACTCCCCCCACCTTAGGGCTTAGCCTGTCTGCAGTCGGTTGGCATGGAAACACTAGATGAGCCTGCCTGGTGGGAGAGATGTTCTGTTTCCAAGTAAAAATGGAAAAGATTCAAGTGTGATTCACTGCCAGTCATTTTAACCCTTTTAAGTTCACCCATCTATTTAAGTTGTACCTGTGGCTCCCAGTCACCTACAAGGTAAAGGAGATTATCTTGGTCTAGACTCTGCCCTCTCACCCGCTACTGACTGCCCTAACACACCCTGGGCAGCGGCCTCGAGGGCACCCTGTTCTTTCATTGCTCCCTGCCTTGGCACTGGCCCTTTCTTCAGTGTTTCCATAGTACAGTCTCCTCCTCCTCAGAATTTCTCTCTAGGAGGTGCTCGAAGGCCTTTCAAGACCCAGAGCGGGCACTGCATCTTCCCAGGCGCTTTCTGGCCCACTGGTTCACACCTCTACGTCCTCTCCTCTCATATCACTTTAGTTATGTGGACTGTGGGACACTCCAAGCTGATTTTTCTCCCCAGACCGTGAGCTTATTAAAAGAGAAACATGCTACTGTGAGGATCATGTGAGCTTTTCACACTCTGAGGGTATAGTCCTGGCTCCACCACTTACTAGATCTGAGCTCTTGTACAAATCACTTACCTCTTCTGAGCTTCAGTCAGTTTTCTCACACCTAAAATGAGAATGATGCTACCTAATATGGCCCCTGTTTATCAGATGCTGGGTATGTGTCAGGTGCTTTATCTTATTTAATCCTCTCCCTAATTCAGTGAGAGATAAGGTTATATATATATATATATATATATATATATATATTTTTTTTAAGTCGTTTATTCTTGTCCGACTCTTTATGACCCCGTGGACTGTAGCCTACTAGACTTCTCCGTCCATGGGATTCTCAGTACTGGAATGGGTTACCATTCCCTTCTCCAGGGGATCCTCCCAACCCAGAGATCGAACCCCAGTCTCCTGCATTGGAGGCAGGCGCTTGAACCTCTGAGCCACCTACTGACTCCCTTTTTTAGTGAGGAAACAAAGACTCAAGAGTCAAGCGACCTGCCCTGTCTCACAGTTCCTTCATGATGGAGCCAGTATTCAAGCCCAGGTCTGACTCTGCTGCTCTGCATTCCTGCCTGTGTTTGTACCTAAAACACCTGGCTTTGTGGGAGGGGCAGGGTGGGCAGAAGGATGGACCGATGATAAACCACCTTGGAAAAAGCACAGTGCTATGCTCTGTGTGGGGATCCAAATGGAAAATTAAACCTCTGGTTTTCTAATGTGTACAGTTTCTATAATCTTGCAGCTAAAGTCAAGAACAGGCATCTATCACCTTTAAGTCTGTGTACTACTCCAAAAACATGCTTCCTGCCCCCTTGAACCACTGCCTCCGAAAGAAGCTGAAGGTAGGCTGGATCCTTGAGAAAACTGGAAAGCAGGGAAAAAAAGAAAAAAGGCCTTTGAATGGCTCTTTAATCACCTTGACAGTTGCCAGTGCCATTGGGAAGGAAGCCCTTCATCATCCCGTGTTGCTGTCCTTCTGCGCCGACACGGCACCTTACTGCTTGGCAGGGCGGGGCGGGGAGCTGCCAAAGGCCCGGTGAGTGAGTGAGTGAGTGCTGCTCGGGGAGACACAGTTAAGTTCTAGTGTAGCTCATTCAGTACCATTCAGAGTTTCTACAATTTTATTTTCTAACCAGTAATTTAGCACAAGAAGAAAATATGTGGTCTTATTCAACTATTTCTATTTTTACATACAGATAAGTGTAAAAATCTCTTTTAACGAAGGGATTCTGCATTGTAGTTCAGTGTATGTAAATAATGCCTTAGGTTTCAAAAGGATAGAACAAAGCTTGTCAGTTTGTCTAGGACCAGCCACCACACAATGTTTCTTTTTTTATAGCATGCTTCAATCATAGACTTGGTTACCAGGGCTACTGATTTTTAAAATTATAAGTGCTGAAATTATTAAACAGCATGATCTCCCACAGAATCCTGGAAGCAGTGAATAAATAGTACCTCCTTCCATTATATCCCCCTCCTTTTCTTTTCTCTCTTTTTCTCTCTCTCTTCCCGCTTCTCTCAATATAATACATGCATTAAACCCAATTCCCTTTACTTTCAAAAGGACTGTGAAATCGTTTCCCCACTGTTAAAACACAGGATTTTTTAAATGACCACAGTTCAGTTCAGTTCAGTCGCTCAGTCATGTCCGACTCTTTGCGACCCCATGAATTGCAGCACGCCAGGCCCTGTCTCTTATACACATCTTCTTGTCCGACTCTTTATGACCCCGTGGACTGTAGCCTACTAGACTTCTCCGTCCATGGGATTCTCAGTACTGGAATGGGTTACCATTCCCTTCTCCAGGGGATCCTCCCAACCCAGAGATCGAACCCCAGTCTCCTGCATTGGAGGCAGGCGCTTGAACCTCTGAGCCACCTACTGACTCCCTTTTTTAGTGAGGAAACAAAGACTCAAGAGTCAAGCGACCTGCCCTGTCTCACAGTTCCTTCATGATGGAGCCAGTATTCAAGCCCAGGTCTGACTCTGCTGCTCTGCATTCCTGCCTGTGTTTGTACCTAAAACACCTGGCTTTGTGGGAGGGGCAGGGTGGGCAGAAGGATGGACCGATGATAAACCACCTTGGAAAAAGCACAGTGCTATGCTCTGTGTGGGGATCCAAATGGAAAATTAAACCTCTGGTTTTCTAATGTGTACAGTTTCTATAATCTTGCAGCTAAAGTCAAGAACAGGCATCTATCACCTTTAAGTCTGTGTACTACTCCAAAAACATGCTTCCTGCCCCCTTGAACCACTGCCTCCGAAAGAAGCTGAAGGTAGGCTGGATCCTTGAGAAAACTGGAAAGCAGGGAAAAAAAGAAAAAAGGCCTTTGAATGGCTCTTTAATCACCTTGACAGTTGCCAGTGCCATTGGGAAGGAAGCCCTTCATCATCCCGTGTTGCTGTCCTTCTGCGCCGACACGGCACCTTACTGCTTGGCAGGGCGGGGCGGGGAGCTGCCAAAGGCCCGGTGAGTGAGTGAGTGAGTGCTGCTCGGGGAGACACAGTTAAGTTCTAGTGTAGCTCATTCAGTACCATTCAGAGTTTCTACAATTTTATTTTCTAACCAGTAATTTAGCACAAGAAGAAAATATGTGGTCTTATTCAACTATTTCTATTTTTACATACAGATAAGTGTAAAAATCTCTTTTAACGAAGGGATTCTGCATTGTAGTTCAGTGTATGTAAATAATGCCTTAGGTTTCAAAAGGATAGAACAAAGCTTGTCAGTTTGTCTAGGACCAGCCACCACACAATGTTTCTTTTTTTATAGCATGCTTCAATCATAGACTTGGTTACCAGGGCTACTGATTTTTAAAATTATAAGTGCTGAAATTATTAAACAGCATGATCTCCCACAGAATCCTGGAAGCAGTGAATAAATAGTACCTCCTTCCATTATATCCCCCTCCTTTTCTTTTCTCTCTTTTTCTCTCTCTCTTCCCGCTTCTCTCAATATAATACATGCATTAAACCCAATTCCCTTTACTTTCAAAAGGACTGTGAAATCGTTTCCCCACTGTTAAAACACAGGATTTTTTAAATGACCACAGTTCAGTTCAGTTCAGTCGCTCAGTCATGTCCGACTCTTTGCGACCCCATGAATTGCAGCACGCCAGGCCTCCCTGTTCATCACCATCTCCCGGAGTTCACTCAGACTCATGTCCATCGAGTCTGTGATGCCATCCAGCCATCTCATCCTCTGTCATCCCCTTCTCCTTCTGCCCCCAATCCATCCCAGCATCAGAGTCTTTTCCAGTGAGTCAGCTCTTCTCATGAGGTGGCCAAAGTACTGGAGCCAATCATAATTCTAGATACAGTGCCAAAGCTGTGATTCACTACAGCTTGCAACATAAATAGGTTAGACAATTAGAATATTTTGTATAAAATAATGACTTTTACTCTGGATCTGGTTTATTCTTGAGGAAAATATAAAAGACCAGAAGTATTGATGCAGCAAGAGTTTTGTATTAAATGTAACCAACCTGTTTTTGAGAACCAGAATGGTGGTGCATGTAGAAGCTTAAGTTCTTTGATCATATGACCTGGCTTTTACTTTCGTTCCTTCGTTTACTGGTTGTGTGACCTTAGACATGTTAATTATACTCTCTAAGTCTCAGTTCACCCATTTTTATACTATGGAGAACAAGCTCATTATCACATTATATAAATAAAATGAGATATTGTTTATAAAACAGCACAGTGTTTGGCCCATGTGAAGAGATGCTCAATAAATGGTAGCCACTATTATTTATTATCATCATTGAACTGTTGAAAGGATTAAATGAGATAAACATTACTTCTAGGAAATGTGATATTTTTAGTAAACTTGGTATCCTTATGGTTACCATTGGTTTGTTATCCTGTCACTGTTGCATAGATGGTAGCTACACTGCTATTCCCCCAAGTTCTTTTCTCTCCTTGCTTTATTTGCTTCAGTGGCAAGAAAATAGCAAGTCTCAATAAATGCTTAATTACCTTCCCATTTTTCTTTTGCTTTGTTTCCAGTCACACCCACAGGTAGGGATATTCCTTTCCCACCTTGATAGAATACATGCAGCCTGGGGAAAGTTAGAGAACCTAGGTTCAAGTTGTTGCATGACCCTATACAAAGTACTCTCACCTCTGGTCCTCAGATTTTTGTATGTAAAACCAGGTCAGCTCTGAGATCTCTTCCTGTCTGATATCCATTGGCTCTCATATTCTGTTTTTGTTCTTGTTTTAGTTTTCCGTTGTTATTTTCTTTTTTTTTTTTTTAATTGGAGGATAATTGCTTTACAGTATTTTGTTGGACTCTGCCATCCATCAGCATGAATCAACCACAGGTATATCTATGTCCCCTCCCTCATGAACCCCCCTGTCATATCCCACCCCTTTAGGTTGTCACAGAACACTGCGTTGAGATTCTGTTTTAATCAGTCTTTGGGAGAGCTAGATGGTATAGAAGTTCAGATCTTAGAGCATTCCTATTTGTGTTGAATTTAGGGATCGAACATGAAAAGAGTAGACTCTAAACAATGTTATTTCAATTCTTTACCCTAAAGTGATATTTGAGGACTTCCCTGGTGGCTCAGATGGTAAAGCGTCTGTCTACAATGTGGGAGACCTGGGTTCGATCCCTGGGTCGGGAAGTTCCCTGGAGAAGGAAATGGCAACCCACTCCAGTACTCTTGCCTAGAAAATCCCATGGACAGAGGAGCCTGGTGTCCATGGGGTTGCAAAGAGTCGGACATGATTGAGCAACTTCAGTTTCACTTTTCAACCCTGGGGTTACACTCAAAATTTGATGGCATGAAAATAATTCCCATTTTTGCCAGAAGTGCAAGCATGTGAATTCAACAACCAAGCATTTAAATCTTGACCAAATTTCCTACAGAGTGGTGTCCAGCCTCTACCCATGTGACAGTCTTTGCCCTGAAAATGTTAATTCTATTGCACATAAAGAGATAATTCTGGATTAATAAAGAAAATTGAATAGAAAACCACTGGGTTTCAACATGGCTACTTTAAATTTTTTTTTTTTCTGTAGGATTTTCTTTTCTTGGGCATAGAAAGAGACTACACTTTATAAATTTCAATTTTTAGCTTATTTCAACTTCACCGTGGGAGGAGAGAGATGGGGTGTGAGGAGAAGGGAGTATTCATGCAAAAACCTACACATACTTTTATACTCAACCTATGTTGTTGTCAGTATTAGGGAAGAAATTGAGGGATTTAAAGTCAGTTGTTAGATAATTTCCTGAAATCTGATTCTTCTATTTTTTTCTTTTTTTGGTATGCTGTGGGCATAAAAATCAAGCCAGCTTAATGGGAAATTTCAGAATTCTGCCACTGTAACTCCCAGGGCTCCTCCATCTGCCCTAGTTGTGCTTGGAGCCAGAAAGGCGTGCAAAGCCAGATCTCTTGTTGGCAGTTAACCTGTTGGACTCCTGAGCATGAGGGCACATGGAGACCTGCTGGGGCCTGTTGGGCACATAGATGGCAATAGTTCTCTCCAGGCTAAGAAGCCCATGACGTCTTTCCAGAGACCCCGTATTGAGGTAGCAGGGCATGTCTGAGGTTAAGCTATCGCCTGGCTTCAGCTGTTTTCTGAGCTCATCATGCAGGCAGTTTGAGCCCCTGGTGGAAGAACTTGGACTAGAGGAAATACTGTTACTCTGGCCAGCTCCTTTTTGGTCATTTTCACCTCTGATTTAACTCATCCTATGATTTGATATAAATATTAGCTTGAACCATATGAAATTGTCAATGTTTCATATGGTTTCTCCTAATATTGTAACATTTAGTTAAAAGGGGACTTCTGTTTGAATATGCTGGCTGCTTGCTGTCACTTTGTTGGCAGGAAAGAAAGTTTTTGGACAGCAGGGGATTCAAAGTGGGAACGTGTACATAATTCCGATCTGCGATTCTGTGAACAGTCTGCTGTTTTGAAGGAATTAATTGGAGACCCTTGATTGTGTAACAAAACCCCACCATGGTCTGTTGGATTTTATAATCATAATAACGGAGCTATAAATAAAAGAAAAACACTTCCCTCCCTTAGCTTTCCACCCAACAAACAGCAACACCAACTCTGCTTTTAGCTCTTATATTAGAATCAGCTGTGGTATCTGAAGGTTTTTGTGATGTCAGGTTGACCCGAAAACTACTGAATCAATTCCATTACTCAGAGAGATAGAAGCCATGTGCACTATTTTAAAAAATTATATAAAATCTATGCAAGGAGGTGCTTGGATATAAACACTTGGGAAGGAGAGAGAGAGATGGCCTTCCTGTGGACCCACCTCTCCTGAGAGGGACTGCCCGTGGTTGCCTGCCTTTTGAACTGAGGGTATCAGAGGTACTGTGAATGAAAGAGTAGTTTCACTCAGTAATAAATATATTATGGGTACTTTGAACCTGTTGTGAACAAGGCCAAATACAACTAAATGAATCAAACGCCAGAGTCAAACATGAACAAACTGTATCACTTTCTTGAACTACAGATCTCATCTTCCTGAAAGAATAATGGCTGTTAAGTTTTTGCTGAGTGTATATGACATTCTAGGGCCTCTTCATGTGTCCACTCAGCAATATTCTTAGCATCCCTAGAAGTGTTGTTACTGCATTCTTCAGATGAGGAAAACAGTCTCAAAGTCAGTGGACTTTGCCAAATTCACACAGAGGCAGAGTCAAGAATTAAACAGGAATAATTCTGGCTCTCAAGATAACATTCAAGTGAATGCACAGATTCTCCTTCCAAATTATTAGAGAAGTTTGAGGTTACTGTTGATATTTGATTATACCCAAACCGATTAACCACTTATTTTAACTCTAGATTGGCTTTTTCCCCTCAGCTGACATCCAGCTTATATATGCCAAACACAAATAATTTAACTTTAAAAAAAATCATAACTAGGGAGGAAGCACAAATCTCGCCTTTTGCCTTGGTCATTTAAGAACTGGTTGCCTTGAAAGTGTAACATGTTTGGTATTGGTTTTAAATACTATAGGGAGGGTTTCGGGTTGTCCGCATTGACTGGCACTCCCAGGGTGTCTGTCTGTTGTCTCCCCCTCCCTGCTGGTCCCTCCTTACCTGTCGTTCTGAAATATAATTATACATAATAAAAAGCACTAATCAATGCATTTTAATGACAGTATACATCTTTGTAGCCACTACCCATATCAAGGTTTGGAAGTTTCCAACACCCCAGATTTCCTCATGTTTCATTCCAGTTAATACTAGGTTTTGACCCTCACCCTGAGAGAAAACATTCAGAATTTTCCATCTGAATCTAATTTAATCTAATTTAGATTAGCCTACTCTTGAACTTGATATAAATGTAACCATATAGTTTGTGGTCTTTCATATCTGGATTCTTTGACTCAACATTATGTTTTAAGAGTAATCCATATTGTTTGGTATCTGTCATCTGCTACTTTTTAGTGCTTTATGCATTATTCCATTGTATAAATATAACACAATTTGTTTATCAATTCTCCTGTTGAAGGACATTCAGATTGTTTCTAATTTGGGGATATTATGAACAAAGCTGCTATAAGCATTCTTCTACAAGTCTTTCAAAGAAAATAAGCCCTTGTTTCTCTTGGGTATATATACAGGAGTGAAATTGCAAGGTCTTAGGTAGGCAAATACTTCAAAATAAATTGTTAAAAGTTTTCTAAAGTGATTGTAAGAAATGCAGTCTTTACGTGGGCATGCCTTCCTAAAAGTCCATGGTGGGTGGATGGGAGGTGTTGTACTCCTGAAAGGGAATAGGTACAAGAGGACAGTTTAGTATCTATTTCACTAAATGCCCGGGAGCCCATTGCTGTATTCCATGACTGCACTGGCTGAGACGCTGCTTCTGTGAGTTTTGAGAGTATGAGGTTCAAGCCCTTCAGTTTTCTACTGGCAGCACCTCTCTTCCTTGAAAGGGAGGTAAGCTAAACTCCGTGGAGAGACTGACATCTGTGGTGGGCTGATGCTTCCAAAGGGCAGCTAACATGGCATCTTTGATTTCAAAGATGATGTGACATGCTAGTGGAGCTGTGAAAGAATTTCAACTCCTCTCGTCAGTGATGCACTTTGATAAGGTGATGTTTTTAGTTTCTTGTTGCACCCATCTAAAGACTTACCCCTCTGAGTAAAACAGAAAGTGCTTACAGTTTTAGCTGGTTTTTTCTCCCCCTTCATTTTATTGTCTTTAAATTTCTCTCCTGACTATGAATTATCTGGTTCTTAACAAAGAGGTTAATGCCTTTGCAGATCCCAAGTTTGCATTATTCTCTTAGTACACAGAAGTAACTAAGTTATATTTTCTGAAATGAATTTAAGCACTACAGAGATGCTGATGACTGGAGAATGACATTTCCAAAGGGCAGTGTAATATCTAGCATAGAAAACGCACTGAACGAATGTTTGCCCCCTTCCCCAGGGATCTCCAGTCAGGCCATATGCACAGATAAGTAGGTCATAATGACAGCCTGGGGCGGGAGATGCTCTACACAACACAGACAGAAGTGTTTTTATTACTACCCTTCATGGCTTGATATCAGGCAAATACTGACAGCCATGTGCTGACCTAAAGCAAACAGACTGCCAGGTATTTCTCCAGCAAAGATGGGCTTATTAGGGATCAGCAGAGAATTGCAATTCAGGGTCTGCGACCATGGAAAGCCACATACAATCCCTTCCAGAGCAAGGGAAAGAGAACTTTTTAATAGAAGGAAAAACAGAAATTGAGAGAGCTAGAGTAAACAATGTGTCCATGGCTTTTCATTAGCTGAGTCTTTGCCAGGAAAGAAAAGAAGTCATTTCTTCTTCCTGTTGGGCTCTGCTGTAGTCCAAGGACATGAGCTCTCCCCCTTCTTGTCTCCCAACTCTATATAATAAAGGTTTCTGTTTATTAGTTTTTGCACGTGAAAGGCAAGAAGCATGAAGTTCTCACATTAATGGACCATAGTGAGTGAAAAACCCTGAACTTTTATGTTATTGTTATACATTCAATACTGGGTGGGTAGCCACTCTATTCTCCAGGGGATCTTCCTGACCCAGGGATCAAACCCACATCCCCTGCATTGCAGGCAGATTCTTTACCATTTGAGTCACCAGAGCAGCCCCATACATTCAATACCTGCCCGCATACAGATCTGTGGAAGTACCCTTGGGTGCAGAAGGTGAGCGGTGACTTGAGAGGTAAGAAGAGCAGAGAGCCGCCCAACACTTAGCCGCTCCACCTTTGACTGGCTGCATGATCTTGAACATATTCCTTACCTCTCATCTTCAGTCATTTCATCTTTAAAAGGAATGTAGTCACAGTTCTTATCCCATAGGGTTCTTGGGAAGGTTAACTGAGTTTATTTGGGTAAAGCACTTTAGATGATTGCCTGGTAGTCAGGAAGCATTTGCTATTGCTGTTACCATTGTTTCTTTTCTGCAGTCATATCCCTGCATATCCCTTCTAAAGTTTCATTGCTTTAGAAACTAGCTGGGACTTTTCTCTTTGTTTGCTTGCTTGCTTGGTTCCCCCCCACCCCACCCCATATTATCCAGTACC
>SJYX01023129.1:53723-91851 GCA_006410675.1 Oreotragus oreotragus
GTGGATCTTAAGAAGCTCATTTCTCCCTGCATTTAATTTTTTTAAATTTTAACAGACTTTATTTTTAGAGCAGTTTTATGTTTATAGCAAAATTGAGCAGGAGGTACAGAAATTTCCTGTACACCTGTTGCCCCCACCAATATGCAAGCTCCCCCACTATCGAATTCCCACACCAGAATTGTACATTTTTTTAGAATTGGTGAATTTATACTGACACAGCATTGTCACTCAAAGTCCATAGTTTACATTACTGTTCACTCTTGGTGTTGTCCATTCTATAGGTTTTGACATATAATGATATATCCATCGTTATACAGACTGTTTCACTGCCTCTAAAATAGGGGATTTTTGGTAGAGTGTATTCTTAAGTTCCTTATAAACCCTAAGATGAGTTGACTACAAATAGGACTCTAAGATAATTGTATTAAAGGGAAAAAAATTACTCTTAAAAGTTTTACACTAAAGCTTGAAATTCAGGGGTAGACTTGGTAACATTTGTCTGTGCTGGCTGGGAGATACACTAAAAATAGAAAGTCTTATGGGTAAAAGAAGCCATTTAAAGTATTGTCATTGTGAATATATTAACTGCTAGAGATAAATTTTTAGTGTATTTGGAGTCTTGACATGGAAGCCTTCATCATCACAGCGTTGGCTTTTAGTTTTTAATTTGGTTTAGTTTATTTTAATAAGCTCTTCAAGCACCTTCATAAGCCTTAGCAAAAGATATTCATGAATATATTTCTTTTAAACCACACTAATGAATTATTTATCTTGAAATCTGTCTATATTTGCAGCTATTGATATCTGAAGCTTTAGAAAAAGGAAAACCTTTGGATTCTGTATCTGACTTCTGAGGTAAAATGTGATATGAATTGGAAATAGAAGGAACAGGACAGGACTTTTCAGTGTGTATAGCTGATAAAAAATCATTAGCTAGAATACCGTATACAGAGAGCTATAATACAACGAGAAAGGTTCAAACACCCCTATAGAAAATGGGCAAGGACTTAGAAAACACACACACTCAAATGACTTACTAAGGTATGAAGTTACTTAAAAGCAGTAATAATCAGGAATTGAAATTAAAGTGTAAGAAGACATCATTTCATATTCACCAAATTGACAAAATTAGGAGTCTGGTCAGTCCAAGTGTTGGAAGGGATCTAGAACTTCTGAAACTCTCATTCACAGTGTCAACCAGAACATCTGCTTTGGGAAACAGTTTAACATTATATCAGTTCAGTACAGTCGCTCAGTCATGTCTGACTCTTTGCAACCCCACGAATCGCAGCACGCCAGGCCTCCCTGTCCATCAGGAATTCCATCACCTCCACTAGCTTTGTTCTTAGTGATGCTTTCTAAGGCCCACTTGACTTCACATTCCAAGATGTCTGGCTCTAGATTAGTGATCACATCATCATGATTATCTGGGTCATGAAGATCTTTTTTGTACAGTTCTTCTGTGTATTCTTCCCACCTCTTCTTAATATCTTCTGCTTCTGTCAGGTCCATACCATTTCTGTCCTTTATTCAGCCCATCTTTGCATGAAATATTCCCTTAGTATCTCTAATTTCCTTGAAGAGATCTCTAGTCTTTCCCATTCTGTTCTTTCCCTCTATTTCTTTGTATTAATCGCTGAAGGAGGCTTTCTCATCTCTTCTTACTATTCTCTGTAACTCTGCATTCAGATGCTTATATCTTTCCTTTTCTCTTCTCTTCCTTTCACAGCTATGTGTAAGGCCTCCCCAGACAGCCATTTTGATTTTTTGCATTTCTTTTCCACTGGGATGGTCTTGATCCTTGTCTCTTGTACAATGTTATGAACCTCATTCCATAGTTCATCAGGCATTCTATCTGTCAGATCTAGGCCCTTAAATCTATTTCTCACTTCCACTGTATAATCATAAGGGATTTGATTTAGGTCATACCCGAATGGTCTAGTGGTTTTCCCTACTTTCTTCAATTTAAGTCTGAATTTGGTAATAAGGAGTTCATGATCTGAGCCACAGTCAGCTCATGCCTCCAATCCCTCCCAGCATCAGAGTCTTTTCCTGCTTCTGTTAGGTCCATACCATTTCTGTCCTTTATCGAGCCCATCTTTGCATGAAAAGTTCCCTTGGTATCTCTGATTTTCTTGAAGAGATCTCTAGTCTTTCCCATTCTGTTGTTTTCCTCTATTTCTTTGCATTGATCACGGAGGAAGGCTTTTTTTTAATCTCTCCTGCTATTCTTTGGAACTCTGCATTCAGATGCTTGTATCTTTCCTTTTCTCCTTTGCTTTTCACTTCTCTTCTTTTCACAGCTATTTGTAAGGCCTCCCCAGACAGCCATTTTGCTCTTTTGCATTTCTTTTCCATGGGGATGGTCTTGATCCCTGTCTCCTGTATAATGTCACGAACCTCTGTCTATACTTCATCAGGCACTCTATCTATCAGATCTAGTCCGTTAAATCTATTTGTCACTTCCACTGTATAATCATAAGGGATTTGATTTAGGTCATACCTAAATGGTCGAGTGGTTTTCCCTACTTTCTTCAATTTCAGTCTGAATTTGGCAATAAGGAGTTCGTGAGCTGAGCCACAGTCAGCTCCTGGTCTTGTTTTTGTTGACTGTATAGAGCTTCTCCATCTTTGGCTGCAAAGAATATAATCAATCTGATTTCGGTGTTGACCATCTGGTGATGTCCATGTATAGAGTCTTCTCTTGTGTTGTTGGAAGAGGGTGTTTGCTATGACCAGTGCATTTTCTTGGCAAAACTCTATTAGTCTTTGCCCTGCTTCCTTCCACATTCCAAGGCCAAATTTGCCTGTTACTCCAGGTGTTTCTTGACTTCCTACTTTTGCATTCCAGTCCTCTATAATGAAAAGGACATCTTTTTTGGGTGTTAGTTCTAAAAGGTCTTGTAGGTCTTCATAAAACCATTCAACTTCAACTTCTGCAGCATTACTGGTTGGGACATAGACTTGGATAACTGTGATATTGAATGAAAAAACAACCTGACAACTCATTTGTTTAGTCTGTACCCTAGGGATTCTTTGTACATAACAATGCTGTTTAAGTATTTATTTATACCAATACTATTAATAAAATCTAAGGATAATTCAATGTCTAATAGTCAAATGAATATATAAATTGTGTTATATTCATACAATGACTATAATATGGCCTCTAAGAGGCAGGTCATGGGAAAAGATATACAGTGTGATTCCATATCTGTATCCATATTCAATATATTATTTAGGAATACATATATGTATGTGATAGCACTATAAAAGGGATGGTTTGCCCTAAATTCAGGAGAGTTATCTATGGACAGAGAGTGGTTTAGAGGGACATGCTGTTGTTAAGAACAGCCAGAGGAATTATAAGTTATTGTTAATATTCTTTGCCTTAGTGGATTGTTCATAGTAGCCATTTTATTTCTCTTTAAATTCTATAGAGAGATTTTATGGAATTTCTTGAATGTGTGATATTTTTCTCTCTCATGCTCATACAGACCAATACAGAGGTTTTTTCCCACTAAAAATAAGCAGACTATGGGCCTAAACTCTGTATGTCATAGAAAGTACAGGGTATGGGAGGAATAATAATAATGTTCTTTAAAATGTGATCCTATTGCCTTAATTTTTTCATTAAGTAAACGGGATTGCATTATACATTCAACAAAATTGGAACCAAAAATAGCAAACTAGGTGTGACTTGGTCAGCAGTATTACATGCTTGCTACTACTCACTGAGTGCCTAATAATATATTGCAGGCCCTCTCTTCACTTTTGCTCTTCCTCTGGGCAGCACTATGGGGTTGAGAATAACGTGCCCAGATTTACAGACAAGCACCCTGTGAATTAAAAAGGCTGAGGAATGTGCCCAGCCCTGAGGCTATAAAGTGGCAAGTGGCCACCCTGAAATTCAAGGTCAGTCTCTCAGGCCCAGGCCCTGCTCTCTCTGCTCTGTCTGTGCCCTCTCTTAGCTTCACTTTTCTCCTACAGAAAGGCAGTGTTAGAGATACAGATTCTTAGTCCAAGTCTTAGGACAAATGATGTCCTCGTTGGACTTCCATCCACACCTCTGTTTTTGCTGTAACTTTCCACAGAAATGAGGCCCCCATATTTTCAATATTACTGCACTGCCCATTGCCAACATGGTTTTCTGCCTTACTGAAAAATAATAGCCCAGCAGGACTAATCAGTGTGAAGACATATGCATTTTGCCAAGTGTTGTGTCAGAGCATGGATCAAATCAATTATGTTTTTGGTAATGACCAGATTTTCATACTGGAACACGTTAGATAATTGGCTGCAATGAAAAATGCTAGGGCGGATTTATAAGAAAATTAATTGAACTGGGCAAGCAGAACGACTCGTTCGTTTCCAGAAATGCTATTTGAAATCCAGAAACATGCTGTTCATTCATTTCTTCCATCCGTGATTTATTCCCACTGCAGCACATTAATCTCTCTACCGTTCTGCAGAAGTTGTGCTCGGTCCTCATCCTTCTTCCTGAGAGAGAGAGCCCTGTGGCAGAGCTCTTCGGAACTGGAATCTGATTCAACCAGGATAAGGCCTAGCAGGTCCAGGATCTCAGCAAAGGCAGGGATAGGCCTGGTCTCAATAGGCAGATGGGAATCGGAGTTTAAGGAACTGGAAACACAGATCTCTGATAGAGTAAGTTGTTCATCTGCTGAAGAACTTCAGTTGTTTGTCTGCTGAAGAACCACATTACCTTGCAGCTCTAGTTCCCAAATCTGACTGATCATACAGATTGCCCGGGAAGCTAGCAAATAGTTAAAACAGACAAAACCCAGAGAATCCTTGACTTTGCCCCAGACTTAGCAATCAGAACATCACAAGGAAGGACCAGGGATTCTGTCTGTTTATATGTAGCATCTTAGAGAATTAAGTTTGAGAATTACTGCTTCATGTAGTACAATGCCCTCAACCCTCAGCATTCAGGACTCTTTGCAAAGGGATCTCAGTGTGCCCATTCCCTCAACTATTGAGGGGCGAAAAAGAACTCTATCCTTCTTCTAACATAAAACCATAGAATTTTCCATTCATTCCTTCAGTAAACATTTATTGAGCATCTATAATGTGCCAGACCCGACCAAGAGATTGCATCTAAATCTGTTATTGTATGCTTTCTGCTGAGTTCAGTAACTAGAACAGACTTCTAAATTAGGTAGCATCACAATCTGGCTTATGCCAAATGACAACTGAAACTTCTACCAACAATAATAAATATAGGATCTACTTGTCTCGATCTCAGAACAGACATGGTCATTTGTTCCCAGCATTCTTCCCTCTGAGTCTGGAGACCACTTCAGAATCCTTCTCAATGATGCTGTTTGCTTTGGCACATGAGAAAAAGCCCGTTTGCAGTCTCTGCTATAGATCACATTTAGAAGCCAGTCTAACAGCCCCCATCTGTATCCTCCAAGGTAATTGAACTTATGCTCAGACTTTAAGAAAGAGAGGATTTCCCAGAGGTAGCAATTACCTGAGGGCTGGGTCAGAGGGCAGTACTGAGCCCCAGGACAAATGGCCCAGTCCACCTCCCTTTACTGGCTGTGTACTTGCTGAACTGAGAACATGAATGGCTTATGACTTTCAGACTCAACTCATTCTCTCTCTGCTGTCTACAGCTACTATAATAGGTGATAATATCAAAACAGGCTTTCTAAAAGTTCCATTAACTTCTGGTCATCTAAGTGATTTGATTTGATCATTTGTGATTTCAGGTCATCATTGTGATTTTATCTTATACATTCAGAAATGAAAAAGTTAAGTTGTGATAGGAAGAAAAAATATGGAGAGAAATTCCCAAAAGAAATAATGATTTCCTGTCACCAGAGGCTAGTTCCAATAGGAACAGAAGGTAGTAAAATGACCGCACAGCCCAAGTCAGATGGACCTGGGTTTGAGTATCAAGCCCTTCCCCCACCGTAGTTAGTTGTGAAAACTCATCTTTTAAAAAAATAGAATGTGCGTTAATAATATCTGTATCATACACTTGTTTTTAATGATGTAAGCAATTCATATGAGTCTTTTAAATGCCTTGCTGACCAGGCCTTTCTATCCTCAGTTGCTGACTCAGAACCTGGCACACTAGGAAAGGTGGTTATCACCGTATTACACTCTACTTCTCTGTGGACAATTTATCTGTTTATCTCAAGAACCCAGAACACCACTACGAACTAGCTATCAGGCAAAATAAATGTCAGTGGGAGCATGAACTTTCTAAGCTCATGGATTTGCCTCAGAAAGATCTCTACAGTCCCTCATGCAAAACCTATTTAGTATTCATTTAGTTCTGACTGTAAATTACAAGTAGAGTAATATGAGGAACTGGCAGGGATATCAGCTAAAAATTAACCTGATAGAGACTAAAGACTCAAAAAGATACTCAGCAATTGCAGAGTACTTACTCTCTGCCTGGGGAGACAGCTTCGTGTCCTGTGAAGCACAAAGTCTAATGGGGGTGGGAGGTACACAGGTAACCTCACAACATTGTGGTGTGATGACTAGTTGCCCAGGGCTCCATATTGTTTCAACGGAAGGGGTAAGTGGTCCCATCTTCAGTCAGATAATTGGGGAAGGAAGGGCAAGACAGGTTGCCTAAGACCTAAAATGCTTTAGGTACCTTCTGAAAGATTTGTGTCTATCCAAAAACCATCATGAGTTTTCCAATCAAAGGGAGCCGCAAGAGCAAGAAGGTATGAAAAAAAAGGCCAGGAATTTTTGCCCTCAGGAATCTGCCGCACAAAACCCCGCTCGGCATGACTGGAGCTTAGGTCCTGAGGGGTTAGGTACAGAGGGTGGGTGAAGCTGGAGGCGTGACAGGTCAGCTCACGGAGGTGGAGGTATTCACATATGTACCATGATAAAGTGAATATTTTAGACTATAGTCCTGGGAGAGCCATTGGAGCTTTGGTGGGGAGGGGTTGTTTGGTTTCTTTTGATTTTTTTTTTGTTGTTGTTTGTATTTATTTATTTTTTTACACGAACTCCCAAACATGAACCCCCCTCCCACCTCCCACCCCACATCATCCCTCCAGATCATCCCCATACACTTTTTAAATAAGCAAGTGTGAAATAGTCAGGTTTAGTTTAGAAAAATTACTCTTGTTGAGGGCAGAAGGACTTGGGGATGATGTGACTGGAAGTAGGGAAACTGAGGCAGTAAATCCATGCAAGAAATCATGAGGCCCTAAGAGAAGGCCAAGGCAGTGGAAATGGAGAAGATGGGGCAGATACAAACCAGTCCAAGGAGGTAACAAACAGGATTTAAATATGCAGCAGATTCAGGGCAGAGATAGCTCTGTTCTATTCAGTAGCCTGGAAGACATCACTGCATTTATTATGCCCCATCCCATAAATGAGGAGTTCAAAGAAAATCATGAGTCTTCAGAGGAGTTTAAATTATGTTTAGTGTATTCTCTTTGCTAAAGCAGGAAAGTATGACATCTATTTTAGAAAGAGCTCTCTCTGAATAATTCATTTATGTTTAATGTTTGATTCCCCAGTGATTCTAATAAATGAATTTCAATGTACATAAAGATCTAACATTCACTGAGTAACCAGTGTGTGAGGGTCTCTTTAGGTATACTGCTTCATTTAAATCTCAGAGTTACTCTGTTGGAAAGTATTATTGAATCCAAATGCAGATGAACAATCTAAAGCTCAGACAGAGGAAGAAAATATTGGAAGGCTACACAGCTAGAATTGTTAGGCTCATTTTGATGCCAAAGCCCAGGCTTTTTCTATTTCACTGTCACAAGCCTGATCTTAATCAATAAGGAGTCATATTCTGATTGAAATGAGAAGCTATTACATTATCATATGAACTCAAATATGTGCTTGGAGCTTGCTGTCCCATCTTTCATTTTTAAGATGGTGCTCAAGAGTTTCTGAGATGTTGTTCATGGGGTAAGGTAGAAGATGATAACTTCTCTGAAAGAACAGCCAAGGAAAACAGAGAGTACATGAATGGAGATGAGAAAAATCATTGCAGTTAACAGTCAATCTAATTTTCTCTCTTCTCAGAAATGCAGAATGAAACATGCACTATCTTGCCCAAGTAAAAAACATACCCTCCTAAATGATTTTGAGATGTAAATTAATTCCTTCCCTGGAGCAACTATCAAATCATTACAGGCGACCTGGTCTTCTAGACTCAAATCAGGAGCATCAGACCATGGCTCCGGTCTCTCTGTGACTTTATGAGCCTAGTCAAGCCATTTAATTGCTCTGTGCCTCAATCTCTTCAGATGCAAAAGGAAAATGATAATATTTGCCTTTTTCAGGATGTTATAAAGACAGGCCTAAGAAATGTCAGTACTTTGAAAGGTCAAATATTCTGTACAAGTGCAGAGTTTGTTTTTATTCTATCAGTCTCCTGGATGAAGGTGGAAATTTTTATCTTATTGCTTTTCTTCAGCAAACATTCAGTGAGCCCCAACTGCGTGCTGGAACATGGGAGACACAGAGGTGCCTGTGCACATGTAGCACTCTCACAGAGCTCATGACCCTGCTGCCCAGCACGGGACAAGCCTGCCCCGCTCTCGTTTAGGTTATGTCACTTAACCTCATTTAGTCTGTATATATCTGTTTGTGTTTTCAAGATGTAACTATTGAGCCTAGGAAGTGGCTGAAATGGGACTAACCCCAGGTATTCTGAATCCTCACACTCAGCTCTCTCTCCATCATCCCAGATTTGCTTCACTATCTCAGCAGGGAAAACAGGTCTATCCATCGTAAACTTCCATACAAATCTGATTGGTACAAGCTAACAGCTGTGGGAGTTAGAGGGGAGAGCAGTACATTTTATATTAGGCCCCTCCTCAGAGTATATTCTCAGTAGAAGAAACACTGAAAATAGACTTGAGAGAATGATCAGAACAGATAGGTTCTATCTGTTAGATAGGAAGGGAAATTGTAGATAGAAGGAACAAGAAACAAAATGTGGAGTTGGGCAAGTACATAGTACATTTGGAGCAATGAATATAGTCTGATTAAAATATGGGAACCATAGACTGGAAAAAAATTTAAATTTTAGGCTCAGGGGTGAAGGATAATGTTAAATAATTTGGGACTCATGCTATAAACAGCAAGGAGTTTGAACGGAGGGCCAGCTTAAAGATGGGCCAGACTTCAGGAAAGAAATTTAGTGGGCTCCAGGCACCCAAGCTGAATTTATAGGGAGTTCCCTGGTGGTCCAGTGGTTAAGACCCTGTGCTTCCACTGCAAGGGGCTCTTGTTCTGTCCCTGGTTGGTGAACTAAGATCCGGAATAGCCAAGTGGCTCAGTTACCAAAAAAAGTTAACAAAGGTACATCTGCCCCTTCCTGAGCCATTGTGACTGATGAAATTCATAATGCCTTTATAGAGTGACGGTATTAGGTTTCTCAGCCTTTAATGCTATACAGGTATTTAGGCAAATTCTTTTTTTGAAGTATTTTTGCTATATAAGATGTAATCATCTTGGTGATTTAAAAATTACCTTAATACAGTGGGGAGGAAGCTGAGATCAAAAGTTGGAAAATATCTGGGGACTGTTCAGTAACATAAGCAAAAACTAAAAAGAACATATATAAGGGAAAGGTGAGGAAGATTGGAGCAACATTTTAAATTAGATTCAACACTAGCAACATGTTAGCTTTGAAGGAAAGTGAAAGTGAAGTCGCTTAGTCGTGTCCAACTCTTGTGACCCCATGGACTGTAGCCTACCTGGCTCCTCTGTCCATGGGATTTTCCAGACAAGAACACTGTAGTGCATTGCCATTTCCTTCTCCAGGAGATCTTCCCAACCCAGGGACTGAACCTCGGTCTCCCTCATTGTAGGCAGACACTTTACCGTCTAAGCCACCAGGGAAGTCAGATTTGAAGGAAAGGAAAAGATCAGAAGTGAGCCAGAGGTTCCTGGCTTGGGCACCTGGAGAGATGTTAGGGCCATTAACTGGGAAGAGAATATAGAAAGGGAGATGGATGTAATGGAAGGAAAATTATTTTCATGATGTTGACTTTAAGGGAGAGAAAGGAGGAGGGATATCCTCCACTCAGATCATCCAAGACAACTTTGGTGACTGATACAGTTACCAAAGAGCCGTAGTCACACTTTCTAAGTCCTGTTACTCTTCTGCATGTTTTATTTGACTTTGTTTTCATAGTTTATAGTTTAGAGCTTCCTTGGTAGCTCAGTTGGTAAAGAATCCACCTGCAGTGCAGGAGACCTGGGTTCCATACCTAGTTTGGGAAGATCCCCTGGAGGAGGGAATGGCTACCCGCTCCAGTTTTCTGGCCTGGAGAATTCCAAGGATTGTATAGTCCATGGGGTCCAAAAGGGTCAGACATGACTGACTGACTTTCACTTTATAGTTTAAGCTAAGTTTAGGGTTAACATTAGAGAATTGTTGGGCTGCTAGACTTCTGTGTATAACATCATGTTCTTGTCAGTATGTAAAGTGAGTGAAGTTGCTCAGTCGTGTCTGACTCTTTGCGACCCCATGAACTGTAGCCTACCAGGTTCCTCTGTCCATGGGATTTTCCAGGCAAGAATACTGGAGTGGTTGACATTTCCTTTTCCAAGGGATCTTCAGGGATTGAACCCTTGTCTCTGGCATCTCCTACGTTGGCAGGCAGCTGTGAGATCAAGGACCAGCAAATTGATAATGACAGACTCTTCATTTTTCAGGACGTCTGTCATTCATTTTTTTATCCATTAAGTTCTTCTATAAAATGATCTCAACAGTATTTTATGTGCTGATGGCACTTGCACATAGATAATGGAGAAGAAGCAAGGGAATCAGTAAGTTGGTTGTGGAAAAAAGCCACAGAAAATCAGACTGAATAGTTCAATTTAATTATAGTCACAGAGCCACCTGTGCATTAACATTAATTAAAATGCATGTCTTGCTCACAGATATAGAGAGCAGACTTGTGGTTTCCAATGGTCGGGGGGAGAGAGTGGGGGAGGGAAGGATCAGGAGTTTGAGATTAGCAGATGCAAACGATTATAGATAGGATGAGTAAACAGTGAGGTCCTATTGTATAGCACAGGGAACTATATTCAATATCTTCTCATATAAATCATAATGGAAACAATATGAAAAGAGTATATTATATATATGTGTACCTGAATCTACTTCTGCTGAATATATGCATACATATGTTAGTTCAGTTCACTTCGGTTGCTCAGTAATGTCAGACTCTTTGCAACCCCGTGGACTGCAGTGAGCCAGGCTTCCCTGTCCATCACCAGCTCCTGGAGCTTCCGCAAACTCATGTCCATCGAGTCGGTGATGTCATCGAACCATCTCACCCTCTGTCATCCCCTACTCCTCCTGCCTTCAATCTTTCCCCAAATTAGGGTCTTTTTCAAGGAGTCCGTCCTTCACATTAGGTGGCCAAAGTATTGGAGTTTCAGCTTCAGCATCAGGCCTTCCAAGGAATATTCAGAACTGATTTTCTTTAAGATGGACTGGGTGGATCTCCCTGCATTCCAAGGGATTCTCAAGAGTCTTCTCCTATACCACAGTTCGAAAGCATCAATTCTTCAGCACTCAGCTTTCTTTATAGTCCAACTCTCACATTCAGACATGATTACTGGAAAAACCATAGCTTTGACTAGACGGACTTTTGTTGGAAAAGTAATGTCTCTGCTTTTTAACGTGCTCTCTAGGTTGGTCATAGCTTTTCTTTCAAGGAGCAAGCATCTTTTAATTTCATGGCTGCAGTCACCATCTGCAGTGATTTTGGAGCCCAAGAAAATAAAGTCTTTCACAGTTTCCATTGTTTCCCCATCGATTTGCCATGAAGAAAATTCTAGGGCTCACAGCAGGTTCCCCAACCTGGGGATCTGGCAAAGGTACTGAGAACCTCCAGGGAATTTGTCTTTGGAGGCCAGTGGGGTTTGATTACAGAACTTACACAGGTACACACATACATATATGTGTGTGTGTGTCTGAATCTACTACTACATCTGCTTCTGCTTTATTGACTACTCCAAAGCCTTTGACTGTGTGGATCACAACAAACTGGAAAATTCTTAAGGAGGTGGGAATACCAGACCACCTGACCTGCCTCCTGAGAAATCTGTATGCAGGTCAAGAAGCAACAGTTAGAACCAGACATGGAACAACAGATGGTTCCAAATAGGAAAAGGAGTACGTCAAGGCTGTATATTGTCACCCTGCTTATTTAACTTATATGCAGAGTATGTCATGCAAAATGCTGGACTGGATGAAGCACAAACTGAAATCAAGATTGCTGGGCAAAATATCAGTAACCTCAGATATGCAGATGACAACAATCTTACAGCAGAAAGCAAAGAGCTAAAGAGCTTCTTGATGAAAGTAAAAGAGGAGAGTGAAAAACCTGGCTTAAAACTCAAGAAACTAAGGTCATGGCATCCAGTCCCATCACTTCATGGCAAATAGGTGGAGAAACAGTGAGAGACTTTATTTTGGGGGGGCTCCAAAATCACTGGAGATGGTGACTGCAGCCGTGAAATTAAAAGACACTTGCTTCTTGGAAGAAAAGCTATGACTAACCTAGACAGCATATTAAAAAGCAGAGACGTTACTTTGCCAACAAAGGTCTGTCTAGTCAAAGTTTTGGTATTTCCAGTAGTCATGTATGGATGTGAGAGTTGGACTATAAAGAAAGCTGAGCACTGATGCTTTTGAACTGTGGTGTTGGACAAGATTCTTGAGGGTCTCTTTGACTGTAAGGAGATCCAACCAGTCCATCCTAAAGGAAATCAGTCCTGAATATTCATTGGGAGGACTGATGCTGAAGCTGAAACTCCAATACTTTGGCCATCTGATGCAAAGAACTGACTCCTGGAAAAGACCCTGATCTGGGGAAGGATTGAAGGCAGGAGAAGAAGGGGACAACAGAGGATGAGATGGTTGGATGGCATCACCGACGTGATGGACCTGAGTCTGACCAAGCTCTGGGAGTTGATGATGGACAGGGAATCCTGGCGTGGTGCAGTCCATGGGGTCACAAAGAGGTAGACATGACTGAGCGACTGAACTGAACTGATAACTGAATCACTTTACTGTACAGAAGAAATTAATGCAGTGTTGTAAATCAACTACACTTCAATAAATTTGGTTTAAATGCATGTTTTAGCCATGAATTAATATCTTTAGATGGACTCTTAAAGGGAAGAAACATGAGGAAGATGTCCAGTTCCTCTCACTTAGTTGTCCTCAGTTTCCTCATCTGACAAACATGAATTGTGATGGTCCTTACAGAGTAGAATTTTGATAATTGTAAGGGAAAAGCACAAAAAAATATAGCGTTTAGCATGGAAGCACTTAATACTTTCATAGTTGGAAACCAAGTGCAACAATGCTTTTCTTACTTTAGCACACTGGAGCTGAGAAGAAACTTTCTTCCATTTACATTGATGAAGTCAGAGAACCTAGAGAAAAGTAATTGTGTCCACAAGTAATTAGATTTATTGCTTCTTAAGTTTTCTTGCTCTGAGGCAATTTTAAATATATTGTATTTATATGAGAACTTCTATAGTCCAAATGAGCCCTTATCCATATATACTTCAGTAAAAGAGCACTCCTAAATACCTGTATAACATGGTATTGAAACACGCAATACTTTGACTTTTTTGTCAGCAATAGCTCTACCTTTTAATTTAAATTCAATATAGCTATATCAAGTCTGCCTAATTTCTTCCCTGAACTCTGGCCGATCTTTAAAGTGGGAACAACTTACACAAAAATCACAATGGAAGCCTGCATGCTTTGACTGAGAAACTCCATTCAAACCTTCTGAGACCAAGTATTTCAGCTTTTCCAGGAACTGACATCCCACAATTCCCTCTATAGCAGCTCAAGAGTTAGAAGAAATCCAAAGACCATCTCTTCTTGTTCGAGCCTTCTTTCCCATCCAATTCATAAATCCTACCCAAAGCATCCTTTACAAATGGTTTGTCTTTAACAACCCCTTTTCTGAGGTATTTTTTCTGTATTTCATACAAACCTTGATTGCTTCAATTTCAGCCAGTATAGCCTCTAATTTTATGCTCTTTGGACCAATAGAATATTCTCAAGCATTTTGTCAGATAAACAAGAGCATGCATTTGAAATGCTTATGGAAATTGTAGAGTGCTATATAAAATTACTTGTTTAAGACTTTATTAACCAGTAAAACTTTCTATGATGACATAATACATAATCCTTAAATTGACTTAGCACAACTATTAAGTTTATTTCTCACTCACACTGCACATCACGTGGGACCTGAAGCACAGCTCTGCTCCATGTAGTAACCCAGCACCCAGAATAATTGAGGTGACATCATCTTGTAGCTGCATCTTTGGGAATAATTTCCTTAATAGCCATGGCTGGAGAAGGAGAAGGAGTTGCGTACTGTCATGTTGACTCATAGACCACTGACCATAGTTCACAGACCCTGCCTGACTGCAAGAAGCCTGGGAAATAGGAAGAGCACATGAATACTTCCTGAGCTGTGAATGTTTGTTTTTGTAGTATTGTGCTTAGTCGAACAGTGGTCTCCAACTCTTTGTGACCCCGTGGACTGTAGCCCACCAGGCTCCTCTGTCTGTGGGGATTCTCCACACAAAAATATTGGAGTGGGTTGCCATGCCTTCCTTTGTATTCAGGCTGATTGGATCAAAGAGGCTTAAATTTTTTTCAACTTCCTTTTTAATCCTTTAATTACTGTTATGCTTACCTGGGTTTTCTTTTTGGTTTATAATATATTTCATTTAAGTAGTCATTTTTTAATAGCAAATATCTAATTTTTTTCCAGTGTGTCTCTTTTCTTTCCCCCAGCTTTACTGAGATATAATTGACCTATAACATTGTGTGAGTTTAGGTTGTTCAAGTTTAAGTTCAAGCCTGTTTAAGTTTAAAGTGAACTTAAGTGTGAGTTTAAGTTCAAGCCAGGCTTCAACAGTACGTGAACCGTGAACTTCCAGATGTTCAAGCTGGATTTAGAAAAGGCAGAGGAACCAGAGATCAAATTGCCAACATCCCTTGGATCATAGGAAAAGCAAGAGAGTTCCAGAAAAACATCTACTTCTGATTTATTGACGATACCAAAGCCTTTGACTGTGTGGATCACAACAAACTGTGGAAAACTCTTAAGGAGATGAGAATACCAGACCACCTGACCTGCCTCCTGAGAGATCTGTATGCAGGTCAAGAAGCAACAGTTAGAATCAGACGTGGAACAACAGACTGGTTCCAAATTGGGAAAGGAATATGTCAAGGTTGTATATTCTTACCCGGCTTATTTAACATATGCAGAGTACATCATGAGAAATGCTGGGATGGATGAAGTACAAGCTGGAATCAAGATTGCTGGCAGAAATATCAATAACCTCAGATAGGCAGATGACACTACCCTTATGGCAAAAGTGAGGAACTAAAGAGCCTCTTGATGAAAGTGAAAGAAGAAAGTGAAAAAGTTGGCTTAAAACTCAACATTCAGAAGAACCTGGCACACTAGGAAAGGTGGTTATCACCGTATTACACTCTACTTCTCTGTGGACAATTTATCTGTTTATCTCAAGAACCCAGAACACCACTACGAACTAGCTATCAGGCAAAATAAATGTCAGTGGGAGCATGAACTTTCTAAGCTCATGGATTTGCCTCAGAAAGATCTCTACAGTCCCTCATGCAAAACCTATTTAGTATTCATTTAGTTCTGACTGTAAATTACAAGTAGAGTAATATGAGGAACTGGCAGGGATATCAGCTAAAAATTAACCTGATAGAGACTAAAGACTCAAAAAGATACTCAGCAATTGCAGAGTACTTACTCTCTGCCTGGGGAGACAGCTTCGTGTCCTGTGAAGCACAAAGTCTAATGGGGGTGGGAGGTACACAGGTAACCTCACAACATTGTGGTGTGATGACTAGTTGCCCAGGGCTCCATATTGTTTCAACGGAAGGGGTAAGTGGTCCCATCTTCAGTCAGATAATTGGGGAAGGAAGGGCAAGACAGGTTGCCTAAGACCTAAAATGCTTTAGGTACCTTCTGAAAGATTTGTGTCTATCCAAAAACCATCATGAGTTTTCCAATCAAAGGGAGCCGCAAGAGCAAGAAGGTATGAAAAAAAAGGCCAGGAATTTTTGCCCTCAGGAATCTGCCGCACAAAACCCCGCTCGGCATGACTGGAGCTTAGGTCCTGAGGGGTTAGGTACAGAGGGTGGGTGAAGCTGGAGGCGTGACAGGTCAGCTCACGGAGGTGGAGGTATTCACATATGTACCATGATAAAGTGAATATTTTAGACTATAGTCCTGGGAGAGCCATTGGAGCTTTGGTGGGGAGGGGTTGTTTGGTTTCTTTTGATTTTTTTTTTGTTGTTGTTTGTATTTATTTATTTTTTTACACGAACTCCCAAACATGAACCCCCCTCCCACCTCCCACCCCACAGGGGTAAGTGGTCCCATCTTCAGTCAGATAATTGGGGAAGGAAGGGCAAGACAGGTTGCCTAAGACCTAAAATGCTTTAGGTACCTTCTGAAAGATTTGTGTCTATCCAAAAACCATCATGAGTTTTCCAATCAAAGGGAGCCGCAAGAGCAAGAAGGTATGAAAAAAAAGGCCAGGAATTTTTGCCCTCAGGAATCTGCCGCACAAAACCCCGCTCGGCATGACTGGAGCTTAGGTCCTGAGGGGTTAGGTACAGAGGGTGGGTGAAGCTGGAGGCGTGACAGGTCAGCTCACGGAGGTGGAGGTATTCACATATGTACCATGATAAAGTGAATATTTTAGACTATAGTCCTGGGAGAGCCATTGGAGCTTTGGTGGGGAGGGGTTGTTTGGTTTCTTTTGATTTTTTTTTTGTTGTTGTTTGTATTTATTTATTTTTTTACACGAACTCCCAAACATGAACCCCCCTCCCACCTCCCACCCCACATCATCCCTCCAGATCATCCCCATACACTTTTTAAATAAGCAAGTGTGAAATAGTCAGGTTTAGTTTTAGAAAAATTACTCTTGTTGAGGGCAGAAGGACTTGGGGATGATGTGACTGGAAGTAGGGAAACTGAGGCAGTAAATCCATGCAAGAAATCATGAGGCCCTAAGAGAAGGCCAAGGCAGTGGAAATGGAGAAGATGGGGCAGATACAAACCAGTCCAAGGAGGTAACAAACAGGATTTAAATATGCAGCAGATTCAGGGCAGAGATAGCTCTGTTCTATTCAGTAGCCTGGAAGACATCACTGCATTTATTATGCCCCATCCCATAAATGAGGAGTTCAAAGAAAATCATGAGTCTTCAGAGGAGTTTAAATTATGTTTAGTGTATTCTCTTTGCTAAAGCAGGAAAGTATGACATCTATTTTAGAAAGAGCTCTCTCTGAATAATTCATTTATGTTTAATGTTTGATTCCCCAGTGATTCTAATAAATGAATTTCAATGTACATAAAGATCTAACATTCACTGAGTAACCAGTGTGTGAGGGTCTCTTTAGGTATACTGCTTCATTTAAATCTCAGAGTTACTCTGTTGGAAAGTATTATTGAATCCAAATGCAGATGAACAATCTAAAGCTCAGACAGAGGAAGAAAATATTGGAAGGCTACACAGCTAGAATTGTTAGGCTCATTTTGATGCCAAAGCCCAGGCTTTTTCTATTTCACTGTCACAAGCCTGATCTTAATCAATAAGGAGTCATATTCTGATTGAAATGAGAAGCTATTACATTATCATATGAACTCAAATATGTGCTTGGAGCTTGCTGTCCCATCTTTCATTTTTAAGATGGTGCTCAAGAGTTTCTGAGATGTTGTTCATGGGGTAAGGTAGAAGATGATAACTTCTCTGAAAGAACAGCCAAGGAAAACAGAGAGTACATGAATGGAGATGAGAAAAATCATTGCAGTTAACAGTCAATCTAATTTTCTCTCTTCTCAGAAATGCAGAATGAAACGTGCACTATCTTGCCCAAGTAAAAAACATACCCTCCTAAATGATTTTGAGATGTAAATTAATTCCTTCCCTGGAGCAACTATCAAATCATTACAGGCGACCTGGTCTTCTAGACTCAAATCAGGAGCATCAGACCATGGCTCCGGTCTCTCTGTGACTTTATGAGCCTAGTCAAGCCATTTAATTGCTCTGTGCCTCAATCTCTTCAGATGCAAAAGGAAAATGATAATATTTGCCTTTTTCAGGATGTTATAAAGACAGGCCTAAGAAATGTCAGTACTTTGAAAGGTCAAATATTCTGTACAAGTGCAGAGTTTGTTTTTATTCTATCAGTCTCCTGGATGAAGGTGGAAATTTTTATCTTATTGCTTTTCTTCAGCAAACATTCAGTGAGCCCCAACTGCGTGCTGGAACATGGGAGACACAGAGGTGCCTGTGCACATGTAGCACTCTCACAGAGCTCATGACCCTGCTGCCCAGCACGGGACAAGCCTGCCCCGCTCTCGTTTAGGTTATGTCACTTAACCTCATTTAGTCTGTATATATCTGTTTGTGTTTTCAAGATGTAACTATTGAGCCTAGGAAGTGGCTGAAATGGGACTAACCCCAGGTATTCTGAATCCTCACACTCAGCTCTCTCTCCATCATCCCAGATTTGCTTCACTATCTCAGCAGGGAAAACAGGTCTATCCATCGTAAACTTCCATACAAATCTGATTGGTACAAGCTAACAGCTGTGGGAGTTAGAGGGGAGAGCAGTACATTTTATATTAGGCCCCTCCTCAGAGTATATTCTCAGTAGAAGAAACACTGAAAATAGACTTGAGAGAATGATCAGAACAGATAGGTTCTATCTGTTAGATAGGAAGGGAAATTGTAGATAGAAGGAACAAGAAACAAAATGTGGAGTTGGGCAAGTACATAGTACATTTGGAGCAATGAATATAGTCTGATTAAAATATGGGAACCATAGACTGGAAAAAAATTTAAATTTTAGGCTCAGGGGTGAAGGATAATGTTAAATAATTTGGGACTCATGCTATAAACAGCAAGGAGTTTGAACGGAGGGCCAGCTTAAAGATGGGCCAGACTTCAGGAAAGAAATTTAGTGGGCTCCAGGCACCCAAGCTGAATTTATAGGGAGTTCCCTGGTGGTCCAGTGGTTAAGACCCTGTGCTTCCACTGCAAGGGGCTCTTGTTCTGTCCCTGGTTGGTGAACTAAGATCCGGAATAGCCAAGTGGCTCAGTTACCAAAAAAAGTTAACAAAGGTACATCTGCCCCTTCCTGAGCCATTGTGACTGATGAAATTCATAATGCCTTTATAGAGTGACGGTATTAGGTTTCTCAGCCTTTAATGCTATACAGGTATTTAGGCAAATTCTTTTTTTGAAGTATTTTTGCTATATAAGATGTAATCATCTTGGTGATTTAAAAATTACCTTAATACAGTGGGGAGGAAGCTGAGATCAAAAGTTGGAAAATATCTGGGGACTGTTCAGTAACATAAGCAAAAACTAAAAAGAACATATATAAGGGAAAGGTGAGGAAGATTGGAGCAACATTTTAAATTAGATTCAACACTAGCAACATGTTAGCTTTGAAGGAAAGTGAAAGTGAAGTCGCTTAGTCGTGCCCAACTCTTGTGACCCCATGGACTGTAGCCTACCTGGCTCCTCTGTCCATGGGATTTTCCAGACAAGAACACTGTAGTGCATTGCCATTTCCTTCTCCAGGAGATCTTCCCAACCCAGGGACTGAACCTCGGTCTCCCTCATTGTAGGCAGACACTTTACCGTCTAAGCCACCAGGGAAGTCAGATTTGAAGGAAAGGAAAAGATCAGAAGTGAGCCAGAGGTTCCTGGCTTGGGCACCTGGAGAGATGTTAGGGCCATTAACTGGGAAGAGAATATAGAAAGGGAGATGGATGTAATGGAAGGAAAATTATTTTCATGATGTTGACTTTAAGGGAGAGAAAGGAGGAGGGATATCCTCCACTCAGATCATCCAAGACAACTTTGGTGACTGATACAGTTACCAAAGAGCCGTAGTCACACTTTCTAAGTCCTGTTACTCTTCTGCATGTTTTATTTGACTTTGTTTTCATAGTTTATAGTTTAGAGCTTCCTTGGTAGCTCAGTTGGTAAAGAATCCACCTGCAGTGCAGGAGACCTGGGTTCCATACCTAGTTTGGGAAGATCCCCTGGAGGAGGGAATGGCTACCCGCTCCAGTTTTCTGGCCTGGAGAATTCCAAGGATTGTATAGTCCATGGGGTCCAAAAGGGTCAGACATGACTGACTGACTTTCACTTTATAGTTTAAGCTAAGTTTAGGGTTAACATTAGAGAATTGTTGGGCTGCTAGACTTCTGTGTATAACATCATGTTCTTGTCAGTATGTAAAGTGAGTGAAGTTGCTCAGTCGTGTCTGACTCTTTGCGACCCCATGAACTGTAGCCTACCAGGTTCCTCTGTCCATGGGATTTTCCAGGCAAGAATACTGGAGTGGTTGACATTTCCTTTTCCAAGGGATCTTCAGGGATTGAACCCTTGTCTCTGGCATCTCCTACGTTGGCAGGCAGCTGTGAGATCAAGGACCAGCAAATTGATAATGACAGACTCTTCATTTTTCAGGACGTCTGTCATTCATTTTTTTATCCATTAAGTTCTTCTATAAAATGATCTCAACAGTATTTTATGTGCTGATGGCACTTGCACATAGATAATGGAGAAGAAGCAAGGGAATCAGTAAGTTGGTTGTGGAAAAAAGCCACAGAAAATCAGACTGAATAGTTCAATTTAATTATAGTCACAGAGCCACCTGTGCATTAACATTAATTAAAATGCATGTCTTGCTCACAGATATAGAGAGCAGACTTGTGGTTTCCAATGGTCGGGGGGAGAGAGTGGGGGAGGGAAGGATCAGGAGTTTGAGATTAGCAGATGCAAACGATTATAGATAGGATGAGTAAACAGTGAGGTCCTATTGTATAGCACAGGGAACTATATTCAATATCTTCTCATATAAATCATAATGGAAACAATATGAAAAGAGTATATTATATATATGTGTACCTGAATCTACTTCTGCTGAATATATGCATACATATGTTAGTTCAGTTCACTTCGGTTGCTCAGTCATGTCAGACTCTTTGCAACCCCGTGGACTGCAGTGAGCCAGGCTTCCCTGTCCATCACCAGCTCCTGGAGCTTCCGCAAACTCATGTCCATCGAGTCGGTGATGTCATCGAACCATCTCACCCTCTGTCATCCCCTACTCCTCCTGCCTTCAATCTTTCCCCAAATTAGGGTCTTTTTCAAGGAGTCCGTCCTTCACATTAGGTGGCCAAAGTATTGGAGTTTCAGCTTCAGCATCAGGCCTTCCAAGGAATATTCAGAACTGATTTTCTTTAAGATGGACTGGGTGGATCTCCCTGCATTCCAAGGGATTCTCAAGAGTCTTCTCCTATACCACAGTTCGAAAGCATCAATTCTTCAGCACTCAGCTTTCTTTATAGTCCAACTCTCACATTCAGACATGATTACTGGAAAAACCATAGCTTTGACTAGACGGACTTTTGTTGGAAAAGTAATGTCTCTGCTTTTTAACGTGCTCTCTAGGTTGGTCATAGCTTTTCTTTCAAGGAGCAAGCATCTTTTAATTTCATGGCTGCAGTCACCATCTGCAGTGATTTTGGAGCCCAAGAAAATAAAGTCTTTCACAGTTTCCATTGTTTCCCCATCGATTTGCCATGAAGAAAATTCTAGGGCTCACAGCAGGTTCCCCAACCTGGGGATCTGGCAAAGGTACTGAGAACCTCCAGGGAATTTGTCTTTGGAGGCCAGTGGGGTTTGATTACAGAACTTACACAGGTACACACATACATATATGTGTGTGTGTGTCTGAATCTACTACTACATCTGCTTCTGCTTTATTGACTACTCCAAAGCCTTTGACTGTGTGGATCACAACAAACTGGAAAATTCTTAAGGAGGTGGGAATACCAGACCACCTGACCTGCCTCCTGAGAAATCTGTATGCAGGTCAAGAAGCAACAGTTAGAACCAGACATGGAACAACAGATGGTTCCAAATAGGAAAAGGAGTACGTCAAGGCTGTATATTGTCACCCTGCTTATTTAACTTATATGCAGAGTATGTCATGCAAAATGCTGGAATGGATGAAGCACAAACTGAAATCAAGATTGCTGGGCAAAATATCAGTAACCTCAGATATGCAGATGACAACAATCTTACAGCAGAAAGCAAAGAGCTAAAGAGCTTCTTGATGAAAGTAAAAGAGGAGAGTGAAAAACCTGGCTTAAAACTCAAGAAACTAAGGTCATGGCATCCAGTCCCATCACTTCATGGCAAATAGGTGGAGAAACAGTGAGAGACTTTATTTTGGGGGGGCTCCAAAATCACTGGAGATGGTGACTGCAGCCGTGAAATTAAAAGACACTTGCTTCTTGGAAGAAAAGCTATGACTAACCTAGACAGCATATTAAAAAGCAGAGACGTTACTTTGCCAACAAAGGTCTGTCTAGTCAAAGTTTTGGTATTTCCAGTAGTCATGTATGGATGTGAGAGTTGGACTATAAAGAAAGCTGAGCACTGATGCTTTTGAACTGTGGTGTTGGACAAGATTCTTGAGGGTCTCTTTGACTGTAAGGAGATCCAACCAGTCTATCCTAAAGGAAATCAGTCCTGAATATTCATTGGGAGGACTGATGCTGAAGCTGAAACTCCAATACTTTGGCCATCTGATGCAAAGAACTGACTCCTGGAAAAGACCCTGATCTGGGGAAGGATTGAAGGCAGGAGAAGAAGGGGACAACAGAGGATGAGATGGTTGGATGGCATCACCGACGTGATGGACCTGAGTCTGACCAAGCTCTGGGAGTTGATGATGGACAGGGAATCCTGGCGTGGTGCAGTCCATGGGGTCACAAAGAGGTAGACATGACTGAGCGACTGAACTGAACTGATAACTGAATCACTTTACTGTACAGAAGAAATTAATGCAGTGTTGTAAATCAACTACACTTCAATAAATTTGGTTTAAATGCATGTTTTAGCCATGAATTAATATCTTTAGATGGACTCTTAAAGGGAAGAAACATGAGGAAGATGTCCAGTTCCTCTCACTTAGTTGTCCTCAGTTTCCTCATCTGACAAACATGAATTGTGATGGTCCTTACAGAGTAGAATTTTGATAATTGTAAGGGAAAAGCACAAAAAAATATAGCGTTTAGCATGGAAGCACTTAATACTTTCATAGTTGGAAACCAAGTGCAACAATGCTTTTCTTACTTTAGCACACTGGAGCTGAGAAGAAACTTTCTTCCATTTACATTGATGAAGTCAGAGAACCTAGAGAAAAGTAATTGTGTCCACAAGTAATTAGATTTATTGCTTCTTAAGTTTTCTTGCTCTGAGGCAATTTTAAATATATTGTATTTATATGAGAACTTCTATAGTCCAAATGAGCCCTTATCCATATATACTTCAGTAAAAGAGCACTCCTAAATACCTGTATAACATGGTATTGAAACACGCAATACTTTGACTTTTTTGTCAGCAATAGCTCTACCTTTTAATTTAAATTCAATATAGCTATATCAAGTCTGCCTAATTTCTTCCCTGAACTCTGGCCGATCTTTAAAGTGGGAACAACTTACACAAAAATCACAATGGAAGCCTGCATGCTTTGACTGAGAAACTCCATTCAAACCTTCTGAGACCAAGTATTTCAGCTTTTCCAGGAACTGACATCCCACAATTCCCTCTATAGCAGCTCAAGAGTTAGAAGAAATCCAAAGACCATCTCTTCTTGTTCGAGCCTTCTTTCCCATCCAATTCATAAATCCTACCCAAAGCATCCTTTACAAATGGTTTGTCTTTAACAACCCCTTTTCTGAGGTATTTTTTCTGTATTTCATACAAACCTTGATTGCTTCAATTTCAGCCAATATAGCCTCTAATTTTATGCTCTTTGGACCAATAGAATATTCTCAAGCATTTTGTCAGATAAACAAGAGCATGCATTTGAAATGCTTATGGAAATTGTAGAGTGCTATATAAAATTACTTGTTTAAGACTTTATTAACCAGTAAAACTTTCTATGATGACATAATACATAATCCTTAAATTGACTTAGCACAACTATTAAGTTTATTTCTCACTCACACTGCACATCACGTGGGACCTGAAGCACAGCTCTGCTCCATGTAGTAACCCAGCACCCAGAATAATTGAGGTGACATCATCTTGTAGCTGCATCTTTGGGAATAATTTCCTTAATAGCCATGGCTGGAGAAGGAGAAGGAGTTGCGTACTGTCATGTTGACTCATAGACCACTGACCATAGTTCACAGACCCTGCCTGACTGCAAGAAGCCTGGGAAATAGGAAGAGCACATGAATACTTCCTGAGCTGTGAATGTTTGTTTTTGTAGTATTGTGCTTAGTCGAACAGTGGTCTCCAACTCTTTGTGACCCCGTGGACCGTAGCCCACCAGGCTCCTCTGTCCGTGGGGATTCTCCACACAAAAATATTGGAGTGGGTTGCCATGCCTTCCTTTGTATTCAGGCTGATTGGATCAAAGAGGCTTAAATTTTTTTCAACTTCCTTTTTAATCCTTTAATTACTGTTATGCTTACCTGGGTTTTCTTTTTGGTTTATAATATATTTCATTTAAGTAGTCATTTTTTAATAGCAAATATCTAATTTTTTTCCAGTGTGTCTCTTTTCTTTCCCCCAGCTTTACTGAGATATAATTGACCTATAACATTGTGTGAGTTTAGGTTGTTCAAGTTTAAGTTCAAGCCTGTTTAAGTTTAAAGTGAACTTAAGTGTGAGTTTAAGTTCAAGCCAGGCTTCAACAGTACGTGAACCGTGAACTTCCAGATGTTCAAGCTGGATTTAGAAAAGGCAGAGGAACCAGAGATCAAATTGCCAACATCCCTTGGATCATAGGAAAAGCAAGAGAGTTCCAGAAAAACATCTACTTCTGATTTATTGACGATACCAAAGCCTTTGACTGTGTGGATCACAACAAACTGTGGAAAACTCTTAAGGAGATGAGAATACCAGACCACCTGACCTGCCTCCTGAGAGATCTGTATGCAGGTCAAGAAGCAACAGTTAGAATCAGACGTGGAACAACAGACTGGTTCCAAATTGGGAAAGGAATATGTCAAGGTTGTATATTCTTACCCGGCTTATTTAACATATGCAGAGTACATCATGAGAAATGCTGGGATGGATGAAGTACAAGCTGGAATCAAGATTGCTGGCAGAAATATCAATAACCTCAGATAGGCAGATGACACTACCCTTATGGCAAAAGTGAGGAACTAAAGAGCCTCTTGATGAAAGTGAAAGAAGAAAGTGAAAAAGTTGGCTTAAAACTCAACATTCAGAAAACTAAGATCATGGCACCTGGTCCCATCAATTCATGGCAAATAGATGGGGAAACAGTGAGAGACTTTATTTTGCAGTGCTCCAAAATCACTGCAGATGGTGACTGCAGCCATGAAATTAAAAGACGCTTGCTCCTTGGAAGAAAAGCTATGACTAAGCTAGATAGCATATTAAAAAGCGGAGACATTACTTTGCCAACAAAGGTCCATCTAGTCAAAACTATGATTTTTCCAGTAATCATGTATGGATGTGAGAGTTGGACTATAAAGAAAGCTGAGCGCCAAAGAATTGATGCTTTTGAACTGTGGTATTGGAGAAGACTCTTGAGGGTCCCTTGGACTGCCAGGAGATCAAACCAGTCCATCCTAAAGGAGATCAGTCCTGAATATTCACTGGAGGAACTGATGTTGAAGTTGAAGCTCCAATACTTTGGCCACCTTCTGCAAATAACTGGCTCATTTGAAAAGACCCTAATGCTGCAAGAGATTGAACACAGGAGGAGAAGGGGACGACAGAGGATGAGATGGTTGAATGGCATCACCAACTTGACGGACATGAGTTTGAGCAAGCTTCAGGGGAATACAGTTGGACGGGCAAGCTTGGCATGCTGCAGTCCATGGGATCGCAAAGAGTCAGAATTGGCTGAGCAACTGAACTGAGGCTGAGACTGATGTGATGAATAGATACACGCGTATTATGTGATGATTACCATAGTAAGGTTGGTTAACAACTCCATCACCTCACATAATTAACTTTTTTTGGTGTGTGTAGTGAGAACTTTTAAGATCTACTCTCAGCAATTTTCAAATATATAACAACGCTATTCCTAAGTATAGTCACCATGCTGTACATTAGGTCCCCAGAACTTACACATGTCATAACGGGAAGTTTCTGTTCTTTAACCACCTTCACCCATTTCCCTCACCTCACCCCCAGAAGCCAGTAATGTACTCTGTTTCTGTGAGTTCACACATGAGTGAACCGATTCCACAGGATAGGACATGAGTCCACGAATAAATGAGTTCACACAGTACTTGTCTTGCTCTTTCTAACTCACTTTACTTAGCTTAATGCCCTCAAGAATCATTCCTGTTGTCACAAATGGCAAGAGTCCCCTTTTTATGTCTGAGTAAGGCTCCACTGTATGTGGTATATACCACATTTCCTGTATCCATTCATCTGTTGGTAGACAGGTTGTTTCTGTCTCGGCTATTATAAATAATGCTGCAGTGAACACGAGGATACAGATATCTCTTCTAGACAACAGTTCGTTTCCCTTGGGTATGTACACAGAAATAGGATTGCTGGATCATATGGTGAAGTAGTCCTAACAAGGATTTATTCATCGCCACATTTAGAGAAGGGGTTCTTTTTCACTGTTTTCCTGTCAAATGACAGCACTGTTTTGTTGTATGAGGACATTACTACCTAAGAGTGTTCTGTTTTTCTTCTTATCTCTAGGCAGTTTTAAGTTTGTGCATTTAAAAATCTCAACTTCATACTTGCTAGTATTGGACTCCCACCTAATTTTTATGGCTCATTCCTCTCTGTTAATTCTCAGTTATAATTTACTATGCTGTGTGCTGTGCTTCATCACTGAGTCGAGTCCATTTCTTTTCAACCCCCATGGACCGTAGCCGCCAGGCTCCTTTGTCCATGGGATTCTCCAGGCAAGAATACTGAGTGGGTTGCCATGCCCTCCTCCAGGGGATCTTCCCAACCCAGGGATCAAACCTAGGTCTCCCGAATTACAGGCGGATTCTTTACCACCTGAGCCACCAGGGAAGCTCTCTAATTCACTACCTCCTATTAAAAGCAGCACATTTAACTTAGAGGATAAAAGACTATTAGAGCTTAAGAGGCTGCTTACAGTTAGAGAGGATGAAAAAAAAAAAAAAAACAACTGTAAGCAGATTTTTTAAAAATCCAAACCATAACAGTAATATCAACTAGCTTTGGGAATGGTGGCTCTGTGTCAAGCATTTTAGAGATGATTTTTGTGTAATCTTCACAACACCTTTCTTTGGTAAATAGGTACAGTTGTTCAGAGTCACATATCTAGAAGTAGAGGAGCTAGGATTTTAAATCAGACCATTATTTTTCTAAAGTCCAATTTACTAGAGGCAAGGGAAATAGCTCCTGTGGGCATTGACGTGTTGCCACCTTTGATATTCACAGCCCTGGTGTGAATTCAAGATAACACTGACTGTGGTTTACAGAGGCATCACAGGGCAGCGGTTAGGAGCACCAGCTTTGGAGCTAGATTGCCTGAGTATATCCTGGCTCTGCAATTTCCTAGCAATGAGAGCTTGGGCAAGTTGTTTTTCTTTAGCCTCTCTGTGCCTCAGTTTTCTCCTGAAAATGTGACTAAATATAGTATCTGCCCTATAAGACTGTAATGCAAATTAAGTAGCTACTACAAGTGGTGTTTTAGTTGCAAAGTTGTGTCTGACTCTTGCGACCCCTGGACTGTAGCCTCCCAGGCTTCTCTGTCCATGAGATTTTCCAGGCAAGAATACTGGAGTGGATTGCCATTTCCTTCTCCAGGGAATCTTCCAACCCAGGAATCAAACCCAGGTCTCCTGCATTGCAGGCAGATTCCTTACCGACTGAGCTATGAGGGAACCAAGGCACTTAAGGCAGTATCTAAAACTCAGCAAATATTGGCTGCTAATTTTGAATTAGAGTCAGGCACTTTGAGGATATAGGTGAAATGAAGGAGAGAAATAATATTTGTGAAGAACCTAGTATGCCAATATTATATGCACACAGTTATCTCATTTAATCTACTCAACAACCCTATTTAAAAAGAGCCATACTGGTGGCTCAGGCGGTAAAGTATCTGCCCACAATGCAGGAGGCCCAGGTTCAATCCCTGGGTCAGAAAGTTCCCCTGGAGAAGGGAATGGCCACCCACTCCAGTATTCTTGCCTGGAGAATTCCATGGACAGAGAAGCCTGGTGGGCTATAGTCCATGGATGGGGTCACAACGAGTCAGACACAACTGAGCAACTAGCACACATAACAACCTTATTTAAGTGGGTCATCCTCATGGCCTAGAGGAGAAAAACTTGAGGCTCAGTAAAGTAATTCATCCCAGTGCCCCAGCTGGTAAATGGCACAACCAGGAGCTCATCCCAGATCTGTCTGTGTTGCAACCGGAAGAGAATACTGAAGTATTTTAATATTTTTTAATATAATGTGAAAATATTTCCCTTAAATTGGCAAGCGTAACAGGCACAAAATTGAGCTTAAGTTTGTTCAACAAAAATAATAGGCTGGCACAGCCCTTTTTTCTGCTCCAGGCAGTGCAGTCCCACTCCTAACTGAAACAGGAGGCCTTGCCCCCTCCAGGCTCTCCATCTGCTCTGGGGTCCCTGTATGACCTGCTCCTCTCCCTACTGCTCAGCGCTAACAGGTTGCCTTGGACTGAAAGTCATGCCCACTCCTGAACTCTTACACCTTAAGGAGCCCTCCCTGGCTTCTGTAGGGGGAGATCGGCCTTAATTTATCTCAAGTTCTTTCTTGACCTCTTAGCATTTTCTCATTTCTTCTCTCGCCTCCCTTTTCACCTCAGGCACTGGAAGGCCTCCAAAGCCCCACTTTTATGGTACATAACTATACTATGGTCACGAGCTATCTTATTCTCTTGAATTTTCAAGCTTTGAATGTTGACTTTTCTGTTTTTTTCTGGTTTAATTTGATAGCAGTATTCAAAGCTTCAGAACTTTTAAATCATGGCTGATAATCAGTGCTTAGAAATTCCTCTTGGGGAGTGACCATTACTATTTTCATCTGCAGAATTCAGTAGAAAAATACCATCTGGAGAAACATTGAAACATTCTGCAATCACTGGAAAAATACTGGAAAAACATTGAAAAAAATGTTTTCAATCAGAAAAATAATCAAGTGTTCCTTTTTTTCTTCTAATTTTTATTGGAGTATAGTTGCTTTATAATGTTGCATTAGTTTCTGCTATATGGCGAGGTGAATCAGTTATGTGTATACACGTATGCCCTGTTCTTAAGATTTCCTTCCCATTTTGGTCACCACAGAGCATTGAGTAGAGTTCCCTGTGCTCTACAGTAGGTTCTTATTAGTTATCTTTTTTTATACATAGTAGTATGTATATTGGAGAAGGCAATGGCACCCCATGCCAGTAGTCTTGCTTGGAAAATTCCATGGATGGAGGAGCCTAGTAGGCTGCAGTCCATGGGGTTGCTAACAGTCAGACATGACTGAAGGGACTTAGCAGCAGCAGCAGTGTGTATATGCCAAATGTTGTTTCTCAGTTCAACTCAACTGGTGTCTCTTGGAGAAGGGAATGGCAGCCTACTCCATTATTCTTGCCTGGGAAATCCCATAGACAGAGGATCCTGGTGGGCCACAACTCATGAGTTCCAAAGAGTCAGACACAACTTAGCAGCTAAACAAAAGAACAACAGCATACTAAACCGTGGGGTAACAGCAGTATGTTCAGCTGAGATGTAGAGAGAGAGAAACCCCAAAAGTACAAGTATATGACTGCAGGTAGGTACAGTTATGGTTAAATTGATAAAGCTATCTGTCAACAGGCCAAAAATAGGATTATGGATTGTTCCAGTGGTACCTCCTCTGACCTTGGTATCAGCTGTTAGTTACACCCAGATCAATGGCATAGCCTGTTAGGAAACCAACTTTAGCCATTACTGTTTTTAAAATATGTTTCAACATTTATGTTTTCTTTGAAAATTCTTGCTTTATTCTTAACTACTACTGTTGTCATCATAGTGGTATTTGAAGGAGAATCCACTTTCCATTATTTCCATATAATATCTTAGAGTTATAATGCACCCTTACTAAAGAGTTTTGACAAAACGTGGTCCACTGGAGAAGGGAATGGCAAACCACTTCGGTATTCTTGACTTGAGAACCCCATGAACAGTATGAAAAGGCAAAAAGATAGGGCACTGAAAGATGAACTCCCCAGGTCTGTAGGTACGCAATATGCTACTGGAGATCAGTAGAGAAATAACTCCAGAAGGAATGAAGAGATGGAGCCAAAGCACAAACGACACCCAGTTGTGGATGTGACTAGTTATGGAAGTAAAGTCCAATGCTGTAAGAGTAATATTGCTTAGGAACCTGAAATGTTAGGTCTATGAATCAAGGAAAATTGGAAGTGGTCAAACAGGAGATGGCAAGAGTGAACACTGACATTTTAGGAATCAGTAAACTAAAATGGACTGGAATGGGTGAACTTAACTCAGATGACCATTTTATCTATTACTCTGGGCAGGAATCCCTTAGAAGAAATGGAGTAGCCATCAGAGTTCTGAAATGCAGAACTTGGATGCAAGCTCAAAAACCATAGGATGAACTATATTCGTTTCCAAGGCAAACCATTCAGTATCACGATAATCCAAGTCTATGCCCCGACCAGTAATGCTGAAGAAGTTGAGGCTGAATGGTCCTATGATGACCTACAAGACCTTCTAGAACTGATACCCAAAAAAGATGTCCTTTTCAGTATAGGGGAGTGAAGTGAAGTCGCTCAGTTGTGTCTGACTCTTTGCGACCCCATGGACTGTAGCCTACTAGGCTCTTCTGTCCATGGGATTTTCCAGGCAATAGCCCTGGAGTGGATTGCCATTTCCTTCTCCAGGGGATCTTTCCAACCCAGGGATCGAACCCGGGTCTCCTGCATTGTAGACAGACGCTTTACCATCTGAGCCACCAGGGAAGTCCTCAGTATAGGGGACTGGAATGCAAAAGTAGGAAGTCAAGAAACACCTGGAGTAACAGGCAAACTTGGCCTTGGAGTACAGAATGAAGCATGTCAAAGGCTAATAGTGTTTTGCCAAGAATGCACTGGTCATACCAAACACTCTCTTCCAACAACACAAGAGAAGACTCTACACATGGACATTATCAAATGATCAATACCAAAATCAGATAGATTATATTCTTTGCAGTCGAAGATGGAGAAGCTCTATACAATCAGCAAAAACAAGACCGGGAGCTGACTGTGGCTCAGATCATGAACTCCTTATTGAAAAATTTAGACTTAAATTGAAGAAAGTAAGGAAAATCACTAGACCATTCAGGTATGACCTAAATCAAATCCCTTACAATTATAGAGTGGAAGTGACAAATTGATTCAAGGGATTAGATCTTATAGACAGAGTGCCTGATGAACTATGGACAGAGGTTCATGACATTGTACAGGAGGCAGTGATCAAGACCATCCCCAAGAAAAAGAAATGCAAAAAGGCAAAATAGTTGTCTGAGGAGGTCTTACAAATAGCTGTGAAAAGAAAAGAAGCTAAAAGCAAAGGAGAAAATGAAAGATATAAGCATCTGAATGCAGAATTCCAAAGAATAACAAGGAGAGATAAGAAAGCCTTCCTCAGTGATCAATACAAAGAAAGACAGGAAAACAATAGAATGGGAAAGACTAGAGATCTCTTCAAAAAAATTAGAGATACCAAGGGAACATTTTATGCAAAGATGGGCACAAAAAAGGACAGAAATGGTATGGACCTAACTGAAGCAGAAGATATTAAAAAGAGGTAGCAAGAATACACAGAAGAACTATACAAAAATGATTTTCATGTCCCAGATAATCATGATGATGTGATCACTCACTTAGAGCCAGACATCCTGGAATGTGAAGTCAGTGGGCTTTAGGAAACATCACTACGAACAAAGCTGATGGAGGTGATGAAATTCCAGTTGAGTTATTTCAAATCCTGAAAGATGTTGCTGTGAAAGTGCTGCACTCAATATGCCAGCAAATTTGGAAAACTCAGCAGTGGCCACAGGACTGGGAAAAGGTCACTTTTCATTCCAATGCCAAAGAATGCTCCAACTATCAAACAGTTGCACTCATCTTACACACTAGCAATGTAATACTCAAAATTCTCCAAGCCAGGCTTCAACATTATGTGAACTGTGGATGTTCAGATGTTCAAGCTGGTTTTAAAAAAGGCAGAGGAACCAGAGATCAAATTGCCAACATCCCTTGGATCATAGAAAAAGTAAGAGAGTTCCAGAAAAACATCTACTTCTGCTTTATTGACTACATCAAAGCCTTTGACTGTGTGGATCACAACAAACTGTGGAAAACTCTTAAGGAGATGGGAATACCAGACTACCTGACCTGCCTCCTGAGAAATCTGTATGCAGGTCAAGAAGCAACAATTAGAACCAGACATGGAACAACAGACTGGTTCCAAATAGGAAAAGGAGTATGTCAAGGCTGTATATTGTCTCCTAGCTTATTTAACATGTGCAGAATACATCATGAGAAATGCTGGGCTGGATGGAGATTGCCTGGAGAAACTAGCTGGAATCAAGATTGCCTGGAGAAATGTCAATAACCTCACATACGCAGATGACACCACCTTTATTGCAAAAGCGAGGAACTAAAGAGCCTCTTGATGAAAGTGAAAGACGAGAGTGAAAAAGTTGGCTCAGAACTCATCATTCAGAAAATTAAGATCATGGCATCTGGTCCCATTACTTCATGGCAAATACGTGGGGAAACAGTGAGAGACTTTATTTTTGGGGGCTCCAAAATCACTGCAGATGGTGACTGCAGCTGTGAAATTAAAAGACACTTGCTCCTTGGAAGAAAAGCTATGACCAACCTAGACAGCATATTAGTAAGCAGAGACATTACTTTGCCAACAAAGGTCCATCTAGTCAAAGCTCTGGTTTTTCAAGTAGTCATGTATGGATGTGAGAATTCAACTATAAAGAAAGCTGAGAGCCAAAGAATTGATGGTTTTGAACTATGGTGTTGGAGAAGACTCTTGTGGGTCCCTNGTAAGCAGAGACATTACTTTGCCAACAAAGGTCCATCTAGTCAAAGCTCTGGTTTTTCAAGTAGTCATGTATGGATGTGAGAATTCAACTATAAAGAAAGCTGAGAGCCAAAGAATTGATGGTTTTGAACTATGGTGTTGGAGAAGACTCTTGTGGGTCCCTTGGACTGCAAGGAGATCCAACCAGTCCTTCCTAAAGAAAATCAGTCCTGAATATTCATTGGAAGGACTGATGCTGAAGCTGAAACTCCAATACTTTGGCCACCTTCTGCAAATAACTGACTCATTTGAAAAGACCTTAATGCTAGGAGAGATTGAANAAAATCAGTCCTGAATATTCATTGGAAGGACTGATGCTGAAGCTGAAACTCCAATACTTTGGCCACCTTCTGCAAATAACTGACTCATTTGAAAAGACCTTAATGCTAGGAGAGATTGAAGGCGGGAGGAGAAGGGAATGACAGAGGATGAGATGGTTGGAAGGCATCACCATCTTGATGGACATGCATTTGAGTAAGCTCTGGGAGTTGATGATGGACAGGGAAGCCTGGTGTGCTGCGGTCGATGAAGTCGCAAATAGTCAGACATGACTGAGCCTCTGAACTGAACTTACCAGAGTGTTACCATTTTATCTCCAAACTTTGCTTAGGTGGATTGGTCAGAGAGTACTATCTTCACTTTAAAAGTGAAAATTTTGAAGCAGATACATGATGTTCTTATTATTTCAGTCTGAAAAGCAAAGGAGCCATTTCACTATAAACTACTTCAAGGCCAGAATCATGTCTACCTTGCATTTATTTTATTTCTTCTAACATCCAGTTCTGTGCCCAACATCCGTTTTTCCCTGAATAAAGGAACCAAGTATTGTAACTTGGCTTTTGCCTGAATTAGTGACTTTAGCCCAACCCCCAGACCTCCACACTCATTCTGTTTCTGCTTTCTATCAGCTGTTAATCTAAGGCAAGGAAGCATTCTCTGGGACCGCTCAGATTGCACATGGTCCCATCCTGCTGTTTCATTTCCACAAGTCATATTCCTCAAAACTGCTTTGTCTTTAGAGTTTCATTTCTACTATCTCTAACATGCGCTTCTGTTTGCAACTGGGATCTACTTTATTTGATATTCTGTTATTCATAAATCTCATTTCTTTGAGAATATTATTCCAATTTGATGGCTCCTCTTCAATTGAGGAAACTTCCAGTGTATAACCTGATCCACTTCAGTATCTCTACATTCTCAGAGTTGCTACTTGGACCGTAGAGTAGTCACTTAGGATTAAGATTCTTTGGTTGTTGAATTCAATAGGTTTAGAGTGATCTCTCCCTTATGCCAGACTTCCCTGGTGGTAAAGAACCCACCTGCCAAGCCGGAGACCAGGTTCCATCCCTGGGTCAGTCAGGAAGATCCCCTGGAGAAGGAAACGGCCACCCACCCCACTCTTCTTGCCTGGGAAATCCCTTGGACAGAGGACCCCGGCAGGATACAGTTCATGAGGTCACAAAGAGTCAGACGTGGCTGAGCAACTAAGCAACTCCCTTATGCTAGCAGTGTTGTTACACTGGAAGCAGGCTGCCAGCTTTTTTGCTGTGTAACATATACCAGAAAACATTTACTTTGAAAGCACTGTAGATATCTATTCATAGGATCATTTATGTATAAAAAATATTAAGCACTGCAGTGTGCTTAGCATTGCGTTAGGTACTAGGAATTAAAAATGAGATAGTCTTTTCTATCATAGACCCTTGCTTACTTATTGTTATTTTAACCTGTCTTCTTCACACCCGGGCAGGTGGCTCAGAGTTCAGAAGTTTGTGATAGGGAACAGAGACCTTGTTCATTTTATGTTCTGTGTTTCTTAGAAGCACATAAAGTGGCTTGATACTGTCCTTCATAAATTTTTCAGAAATTTAATATTAAACACAGAAAAATAAGCCTGAGTTTTCATTGTAAATACTTCCTAGGGCTGAGATTCAATTGTAAAAAATAATTACAGATTTAAAAGAATGTTTCAAAGGCATCTGACCAGGGAGCTAGAATTGTTATTCTTGAAGCAGATTTAGAAGTAGGTATGCCAAAACATCTGAGACACTGCAGACACAATTCTGTTGGTATTTGCACTTGAAATCTTATCTGTTTTCCTTTAGTTTATAAAGTATTTAGTTATTCCTTTATCAATAACAATTTCAGTTGAACACCTGTTATATGAAAGATATTTTGCTAGAAGCTGCAGGACAGTTGAGGTTATGTAGTTTTTGTTCTCTTAAATATACTCTTCACAAAAAGAGACAAGACTTGTCTTCACAATCCCTACCGTAACCCTATCATTCAGCTCATTGAAGCCCATTGTTAACCCAAAAGTGAGCGGCAATACATCGAGGCTGCAAGTTACCCTAGAGGTAAACCACTCCAAAACTTCCATTTCAGGTCAGGAAGGTTGAAGACTTAAATTAATGTCAGGCAGAGGTCAGTCTAGAATCCACTTCTCACGTGTATGGCTAGTGTTCTTACCCTCTGCACCTCACTGCCCCTGCTAATGGCGCAGCGACTGGCACTGCCCACAGCTGCCCCAGCCTGAAAGTGGCTTTGATGACATTTGCATGTCTGTACGTGAGGATGTGCAGGGGCCCAGCATGGCAGGCCAGTCATCTCTAAGACTGATCTGCTCCGTCTGACATGGTTAAAGATTAAAGAGGCAATTTCTGACTTTTCAACATTGAATATTTAGCATTCAAAGTACATTTCTTGTTGTATGCCAAATAGAACCTCAACAACTGGGAGCTGAACAGAATTGAGTATTTCATCCTTATTTAATCAGTATGCCTTACATAAATGAAATTCTCAAATGAGAGATCATGCATATTATCTTCTGTACTATCTTCTTCTCATTCAATGGCACTGGAGCAGAAAGCGCAAGAGCTTTGGAGCTCAGCCCCCTAAGTTGGCACCCTGCTCTGCTATGCAGACTGTGAGACTTCCCTAAGTTGCTTTGTCTCTTTGAGCCTCAGCTAATTCTTCTGTTATATATTAAGAATCTCCTTTGCTATTTTGCTGTAAGCTGTAGCAATAATGATCATAGTGCATCGCTGTGCCAGTCTCTAAGCTGGGTTTTTCCATGCATTATTTATCTATAGCAGTATAGAATAAGTAAGGCAGAGAGTGCTTCCCTGGTGGCTCAGCTGGTAAAGAATCCATCCTTACCTGCAATGCAGGAGACCTGGGTTCGAACCCTGGATTGGGAAGATCCCCTGGAGAAGGGACTGGCTACCCACTCTAGTATTCTGGCCTGGAGAATGCCATGGACTGTATAGTCCATGGGGTTGCAGAGAGTCGGACACAACTGAGCAACTTTCACCTTCACTTTCACCAAGGCATAGAGTGCTTGGTACAGATAAATAGCCAGTGGTATGCCTCCTTATTACTAGCTACCTAATCTTCCTTTGAAAAATTACTATCACATTTTCTTTGAAAATCGGAATTTTATTTACTAAAGCCTATGGACTTCCCAGGTGGCATGCACACACACACACACACACACACGGCAGATTCACAGATTCAAAAATCCATTGATTATATTTCTGGGGGAAGTGGGCATACAAGAGTGAGTGATGACTATGAAGCAACCTGTAATTTCACAGATGAGCCGTGGACATCCCTCCCCTTCTTATGAGACCCTAGATGTGAGTGACAATGTCTAAACCCATTATTACATTCCCAGTGCAAAGCACCATGGTAGGCATGGGACCTGGTAGGCATTTGGGAAGTGTACATGGATTTTGAGTTGAAAAGTTTCTTTTTTGGACACTGGATCCTTATCCTCGAACCAGAAAAGTATAGGAGTCTCACTGGGAATCATTCTAATAACCTGAGCCTAGACAGACTTGGAACCAAAGCACATTTAACAGAGGCTGTAATCCCTATTGCTGCAAGGGTAAGGAATCCAAAATCAGAATGCCAAATCCAGGCCCATCAAAATGAGAAGTGGAAGGTAAAATGGAATGCCTAACATGTAAGATTTTCTAAACCCAGTTTCACTTAACTGTTCCCTTAGGGTTTTTATTTGGTGTTAGTAGCCTTATTCAGGCCAGGCTAGAATCAACAAAAGGGGCTAATTTGAAAGAATAGTAGCTATTTCCTTCTAAATCACGGAGTCTTACTCTTTACATGGATATATATATCTCAAATTCAACTTTATATAGTTTCCAAACTTTCACATACGCCTTTTAAATTTTACATTTGAATTAGAGACAAGGCTGGATGGGGCAAAACAAAAAGATTCCTTTCTGGAACCTTACTTATTTTTACCTGTGATACTAGTCACTATTAGCAGATAAAAGAGCACCTTAATTCCAATTTAAGGTGGCTCTTCAGTCTTCTTGCAGTGGTGTATTTTTTTAGCTGAAATAATGTTATTTCCTCTTGACATTTATTTAGGGGTATCCAGAGTATCTTGCTTGTCAAATTAGTATTAAACTTCTTGACTAACTGTAAATCTCTGTTCTTGTTCTCTCACCTGAGCTTTTCTAATGGGAAAAGATTCTTCTCCTTATTTTTATTTATTTATTTATTCATTTATTTATTTTACTTTACAGTACACTATTGGTTTTGGAATACATTGACATGAATCTGCCACGGGTGTACACGAACTCCCAAACATGAACACCACTCCCACCTCCCACCCCACATCATCCCTCTGGATCATCCCCATACACCAGCCCCAAGCATCCTGCATCCTGCATCGAACATAGACTGGCGATTCGTTTCTTACATGATAGTATACATATTTCAATGCTATTCTCCCAAATCATCCCACCCTCTCCCTCTCCCTCAGAGTCCAAAAGTCCGCTCTACACATCTGTGTCTCTTTTGCTGTCCTGCATACAGGGTCCTCATTACAATCTTTCTAAATTCCATATATATGTGTTAGTATACTGTATTGGTGTTTTTCTTTCTGGCTTACTTCACTC
>SJYX01023129.1:95160-137685 GCA_006410675.1 Oreotragus oreotragus
TCCGACATAAATCACAGCAGGATCCTCTATAATCCGCCTCCCAGAATACTGGAAATAAAAGCAAATATAAACAAATGGGATCTAATTAAAATTAAAAGCTTCTGCACAACAAAGGAAACTATAAGCAAGGTGAAAAGACAGCCTTCTGAATGGGAGAAAATAATAGCAAATGAAGCAACTGACAAACAACTAATCTCAAAAATATACAAGATTCTTCTCTTTAAAGCAGCAGTTCCCAACCAGATAGTCTTAATCCACTGGTTTAAGATGGATTGAACTCTTTTAAGATGGATACCTGTTTTGTTTGAACATGATTTTAAAAAGCAGAAGTTCAACAAACTTAGGCAAAAAAGTGGGCTATATGTCTTATAGATCAGACAGGAGGGCAGAAGGGGAGCTCTGAGTCTGGAATGTAAACCAGGCATATGAGTGCTCTCAAACTTTCAGCCTCCTATCTCTGTTTTACTCCTCTTGGGGGTTTGATTTCTCTAACTATGGAGACATTTGTCCATGAATTAGGGAACTCATCTCTCAAAGTTTCTAAGTTGTACCTTTTTACTATCTGCCACAAGAGAAAGGTAGTCTTCTGCTCCCTGTGATCCCAAAATGAGAGAGAAAAATTAAGGAAGGAAGGAAAGGATAGAGAAAAGAAAGGATGGGGGGAAGAAGGAAGAGGAGGGCGAGAGAGAGGGAAAGAGACATAAGAGAAGGAAAGAGTAAGAAAGAAGAAGGAAGGAAGTCTCGATCCCCTTGGCCTTGATTAGGTGCTCTTCCACAGAAACCAGTAGGGCTTCCCGGGTGCCACAGTGGTCAAGAATCCGCCTGCAATGCAGGAGACGCAGGTTTGATCCCTGGGTCAGGAAGAGACAATATCTTTGCGTGGAAAATTCCATGGACAGAGGAGCCTGGCCAGCTACAGGCCATGGGGTCACAAAGAGTCAGACATGACTGAGCAACTGAGCACCACAGAAACCAGAATGCAGGTCCAGGTGGAAACAACAGCAACGTCTGAAAATTTTAATGTTGAAATTCAGAGTGGGCTGAATATACCATCCAGTGTGATGTGTTACTATTAGGGAAACCAGTTTTGCAGACTTACTTTATTTATAAATTAAATCAGATTTGAAATTCCTCTTTTACTGACAGCCTCTTCACTTGCTCACATTCCAACATGGCTCTCTTGAGTAGGAGAGAAAAGACAGCACATGCCATCGTGGCAGGGACATACTGACCTGGCCTCTGGTTTTGTGGGAACAGAGTACGTATCTGCCTTTCTTTATTCCACAGCCTATCAGAGAGCAGTGCTCAATAAATGTTTGTTGAATTAGTTATAAATCCACGGTCATGCTTCAGCCTATGGTGAGCCGTTTTTCCTAATAACTAATATAGTGGTTTTACAGACTAAGAATTATTATTTTCACAGTAACTTCCTTTTCTTTTAATTTTAACCATTTACATATATTTTAATGATGAAAGAAAGTGTGGAGTCCAGTTCCATCTTGTATTAAAATATGTACAATGATGCTGAAACTATTCCTACTAGTGTGAGTGTGAAGTCGCTCAGTCATGTCCGACTCTTTGCGACCCCATGGACTGTAGCCTACCAGGCTCCTCCCTCCATGGGATTCTCCAGGCAAGAGTACTAGAGTGGGTTGCCATTTCCTTCTCCAGGGGGATCTTCCCAACCCAGGGATCGAACCCGGGTCTCCTGCACTCCATGCAGATGCTTTAACCTCTGAGCCACCAGGGAAGCCCTATTAGTAATATACAACAAAAATACTGCCAAATAAAGATACACACTGATGCAAGTGAAACTTGCAGGAACAATACTCAGAAAATAACAACATGAGAATTTCTCTGTCTTTTGCTTTTACTCTTTTTTTGCGGGGTGGGGGCTGCGTGGGGTCTTCATTGCAGCTCATGGACTTTTTCTGATTGCGGAGCATGGACTCTAGAGCACCTGGGCTCGGTAGTCGTGATGCACAAGCTTCACTAGTTGCTGCACATGGGCTCTCTAGTTGTGGCGTTTGGGCTTAGTTGCCTGGAGGCACCTGGGATCTTCATTCATCAACCAGGGATCAACCTGCCTCCCCCGCATTGGAAGGTGGATTCTTAACCACTGCACCACCAGGGACGTTCCTCTACACTGTTATTTTAAAAGTTTATAAATTGTTATTTTAAAGGTTTACAAATTGTAGCTCTTTCTTCTTCAGTAGCACATGCTTGCCATACTTTCTTTTTAATTATTTTATTATTTCTTGTAAAATGACCGTTTTAACGTCTTTAAATGTCTGCTTTCGCTTTAGATGCTTTTATGTTTAGTGCAACAAATAATAAGTACAAAAAAATCTCCAAAATAATATTTTGTATGTGTGTGTCTTTTTTCTTTTTGGTCAAAATCGGTACAGTCATTCAGTACAAATACTTCTGAATGTCATCCATTATGGTAATTTTGTCAGGAACAAAATTGCCACAATGCCATGGTATAAGGAAAACATCATGTCAGAAAGAGATAATCTTACAAAGATCAAATAGCAAGTGAGAAAAGCTCAGCAAATAGAGCAGAAATATGATCTAATTGCACCAGCTTCTAGAAGTGGAGTCATTTCAAGACTTAAACTAATGTATAGAAAAAAATGTGACATTTTCTTCTCTGAGATATCTATTGACATACTTCCTTTTATTGTACTTCACAGATACTGTAGTTTTTACAAAGTTAAGGTTTGTGGCAACTCTGCGTTGTCAGATGATGGATGGTTAGCAATTTTTACCAATAAAATATTTCTTAACTTAAGATATGTACAACTAGTGTTCTAGCTTTGTTTTAAGTGTTTTGAAGCTCTTTTATTATATGCCTGTTTAGGATTGTTTTGACCTCTTCATGAATTGGAATCATTATCATTATAAAAGTATCTTCTTTACTACTGGTAATGTTCTTTGCTCTGAAATCTAGTTTTTTCTGATACTAATATATCCACACTAGCTTTTTTTCTGTCCTGTGTTAGGATAGTATGCGTGCTTCCCAGGTGGAGCTAGTGGTAAAGAAGCCTCCTGCCAATGCAGGAGACGTTAAGAAACATGGGTTCAATCCCTGGGTTGGGAAGATCCCTTGGAGGAGGGCATGGCAACTCGCCCCAGTATTCTTGCCTGGAGAATCCCATGGACAGAGGAGCCTGGCTAGGCTACAGTCTATAGGGTTACAAAGAGTCAGACACGACTGAAGCGACTTAGCACGCACAGCATGGTATACCTTTTCTTATTCTTTTAATTTCAACCTATTTATGTCTTTATGTTTCTTACAAATACCATATAGCTAGATTTTATTTTTGTATTCACTGATAATCTTTTACTGATATTATTTTGTATTCACTGATAATTCACTGATAAATGTATTGATGAGATATTTAGAACTTAATGTGATTATTAATGTGATTAGGTTTGTCTAATCATCTTGATACTTTTTTTTTGTTCTTTTTCTGCTTGTTTGTGTATATAAAGTGAAGGAAAGTGAAAGTCACTCGGTCATGTCCGACTCTTTGCGACCCCATGGACTATACACAGTCCATGAAATTCTCCAGCCCAGAATACTGGAGTGGGTAGCCTTTCCCTTCTCCAGGGCATCTTCACAACCTAGGAATTGACCTGGGGACTCCTGCATTGCAGGTGGATTCTTTACCAACTAAGTTATCAGTTGTATATATAAATTTTAAAAATTGTATATATAAATTATGTATAAAATTTTAACCTCCATGATGCATTGTTAGTATTTTGGTTTAACCAGAGGTTAAATAAAAAGAGAAAATGCTTATGTATCTGTCCACTTCTTTTGTGAAACCAGACTTCCACTTCATTTTCCTTTCCTCCAAGCACTGAAGGACTTCTTTTACCTCTTCCTATAGGGTACATCCGCTGCTAATGAAATCTTTTAGCTTTCTTACGTTTGAAAACAGCTTTATTTTACCTTTATTTTTGAAAGATATTTTCTCTGTATACAGAATTCTAAGTTGACTCTTTTTCTTGTGCTTTGAAGATGTCATTCTACTGTTTTCTTATTTGTTTTATTTTTGCTAAGAGGTCCATTGTCATCCTCATTTTCTTTGTTCTGTCTCTATAAATGTGCTCTTTATTTCTGGCACAAAGATTTTTCTCTTTGTTGCTGGTTTTAAGCTATTTGATTGTGACACATCTTGGTGTATTTCTTTTTCCTGATTCTTATGCTTGTATGATACTGAACTTCTTGGGTCTGTGGGTTTATAGTTCTCAAAGAAATTTGAAAAATTATTAACCATAATACCTTTAAATATTTTTTCGTTCCCTGTCTCTTTCCTCTGTTTCCGGAACTCCAACCATATGTTTATCAGGCCACTTGGAATTGAACTATTGCTCATTGATTTTCTTTTTTAAATCTTTTTCTCTGTGTTTCCTTTGGATAGCTTCTTTTGCTGTATATTCATGTTTGCTAATCTTCTGTAGTATCTAACTTGCTCTTAATGGTATCCATTTTTCATCTCATACATTGTTGTTTTTCTCATTAGAAGTTCAATTTGGGTCCTTTCAAAAAGAATCTTTGAACTTTTAACTTTTTTAAAACTGTTTTTAACTTTTTTAAAACTGTGTTTAACTTTCTGACCTTCTAGAATGTGGCTATAAAAACTGCTTTCATGTTTTTTTCTGTTAATCCTGACATTTATGTCAGTTGATTGGTTAATTTTCCACCTCATGGTGGGTTATATTTTCCTACTTCTTTGCATGTTTAGAAATCATTGACCAGATGCCAGACATTGTGAATTTTACCTTTTGGAGGCCATATATTTTTGTGTTCCTGTAAATACTGAGCTGTGTTCTGGGATGCAGTTCAACTATCTAATCCCTTTAAGTCTTGCTTTTAAGATTGGTAGGAGCACCATTTAGTCCAGGACTAACCATGCCCCACTTCTGAGGCAGGACCCTTCTGATTATGCTGCTCAGTGCCCCATGAGTTTTAAGGTTTTCTAGTTTGGCTGGTAAGAACTGGCACTGTTTCCAGATGTTTATGGTTGCCAAGTATACATTATTCCAGTTCTTTCAGATGGTTCTCTGCATGGCCTCTGGTCATTTCCTCACACATACATGTGTTAATCCATTACTCTGGTGAATACTCAAGGGTGTCTCTCTACATACTTCCAGAATTTTCTTTCTGTATAGCTTTCTTTTCTCTGTCATCCTGTCCAGAAATTCTGGCCATGTTTTTCTCCACAGAGTCTCAGCTCCGAGTCTGCCAGACTCCTCCTTGTTCTTTTCTCCTTGCTTGGTGGCCTGGAAACTCTCAAGGAAGTAAGGTGGGACAGTTGTAGGGCTTACCTCATTTGTTTCCCATGTCTTAAGGATCACAGTCCTTTATTGCCTGATGTCCAGTGTCTGGAAAAGCAGTATTTCATATAATCGGTCAGATTTTATTTCCTCTTGGTTATTTGAGGCAGCAGGTAAAATCTGCTTTCTGTTATTCCATTCATCTTTCATGGAAATGAAAGTTCCTTCTTATATCTTTAGAGCTGAAAGCTACACACTTCATATCCCATATGCCCTTGCAGATGCCATGTGTCTAGGCCATCAGATGTAATTTAGGCTCAGCCAGTTATATATATTCAGTCCAGTCTTTGAATACGGAAATGAGTTGGAAGCTTTACTTTCTTTTTCATATGCCATTTTTTTTCTGGCAAGCGTGTTTTTATAGAGAATAAGTTGGGTTTTCTGAACTATGTTATCAGGATCTCCATGATTTTGTTCATAACTTCTTGAGTGTCAGATGGATAGGCTTAGAGCATTCACTTTTCACTGTGCTAACCTAGGAGCTATGTCTTGTCCCTGGAGCCAAGAGCTTCAGTGTTGATCTCCTGATTCCTAGAGTGTAGCCAAGATAGTGCATTCTCTGAGACAACAGTTCTGGTGGCAGATTCTTCTGGCAGAGGAAGGAATTTGTCCATCAGCTTTGGAATCTCAAGATTTTGATTCAATCAGGATAAAGTGAATCTACAGTATCTTGATTGTTCTGATTGTTCAGAGCATCATGAAAATGTATAGGCACTTACAAAGGTGACTGGAGCAACTATCAGATCATAGCAAATAAAAATCAGCCAATACCTTTATGTAGTGTGATCATTTCTCCCAATTATTACATGTATTTTAGAAACAGGACTTTTTTAAATGGGTATTTGATACTAATTAAAACTAAATAAGAAATGCAAAATATATTAAATCAAAACATCAGGCAATCATTTTGATGATATTTGCTATTAAAATCCACCTGTGATCCCATATCAGTCTCTATTATTATTCTGACCAGTCAGCTTTTCCCTGAGAATTCCCTACAGAAAAAGAATACCATGAACACTCAGTCCAGTCCACTCATCAGTAATACTTCTCACTAGATATGATAAGCTACCATTCTAATTTATTAATGTAACGCACACACTGCTCTTCTGCCATACCTTATCAGTTTGGTCCATTATTTTATTCAGTCCTCACAAATTCCCTTGAGTCAGCAGAAGGGATAGTGCAGCTTCTGTTTCAAAATGAAAAAAAGGACACTGAGAAGGATACATCAATTGTTCAAGGTCACCTTTTAATAGAGCTGAACAACCCTTGTTGAAGATAGGGGTTTGAAAGTTCATGAGTAGACGAGGTAGAATTCAGATGAGATTTTTTATTCCAAATCCCAGTTCTCTCAGTATGTTACTGTGTGGCCTCTTGCACAGTAACTTGGCTTAATAAATATTTATTGACAAAATTACTTAAAATAACTGAATAAAAAACAAGTTTGATTTACTTAAAAAACCAAACCAACAAATATTTATTTAAGTAAACCTCATCTGTCATTTAAGGTAAGCATTGGTTTCTCCATTTTCCCTAGTGCTATTATCTGTTGGTCAAGTTCCTCAGAATAAAATGACAAAGAAAATTGATCTGAACCATTTCAGAAGTGTTTTTATGAAAATGTGTGTTTTCCTGCATATTTTAGAAATAGCCTTTAGACCATGAAATTTCTGCACCTGGTCTTATGTCTCTGGATATGTTCCAGTGTCTCCTAGTTTATAGTATATGGGAACTTGAATAGAATTTGTATCCTACTGTTGTGTGAAAATTGTGCAAATCTTAATTATGTTGACTTGGTTTATAATGCTTTTCAAGTCTACTATATTCTTCTATGTCTCTGTACATTCATTCTATTAATTTCTGAGAATTTGATATTGAAACTCCCAACTAAAAATCTTAATTTATCTACTTAAAAAAAACCAATTGTAATGTGTAGTGGGAACTATATGTAACTCTGTTCTGTATTTCCAAGTCTCCTGTAAATGTGTTATCATATATTCATAATTTTAAAAAGAAAAAATAGCAGTAAGGAGTATTAGTAATAACAGTATTACTGTTATTACTTGTGTAAAATAGGAATCCCTTCACATTTTGATAGCCATTTGCAGTTTGCAGAGTGTTTATATTATCTTGTTAGATCCATCCTGGGAATTAATAGGAAATTCTATCACCATTTTGTAGGTTAATAAACTGTGTTATCTGGGGGTTTTACTTGTGCACTTCTTTTGGTCCCAGTAGAGTTTTGTAATTAGCTTGTGGTTTTGGGGTGGTGTAGGTTAAGAAGCTGGACTGGTGGGACCCATGTCAAGTGTGGGTGACAGTGACAGGTCTTTAGAATAACAGTAGCAAGTAGCTATTAAGCAATTATTGTATTCTAGACACTGTGCTAAGTGTCTTGAACCCTGCTCCCACCCCTCCCAAATAAAAGTCTACATGAAGTGACCATCCATAGATTTAGCTTCTTTATCACAGATAGGGGAAAATAAGCTCAGGCTAGCCTCAGCTTTCACAGGGGAACATGGTTTGAAAGTCTGGATCTTATTTAACATATCCTCATGAAGCTGTTCCCACAGAGCTGTCCTGTTAAAACAGATGGCCCTGCTTTCCTGCAGCTTGAAAAATTTTTCAGACAACATGAATTTCTCTTGAGTGGCTTAGCCGCATCCTTCCATGTGACCTGCACTTGGGCAGAGATCTTCATCACATCCCGGTTTGTTATGACAGCCCCATCTCTAGGCAATATTTTCTCTTTTTCAGTGATGTGCCTTCTATTCACACGAAATCTCTATCCTCCCCTCTCTGCTGCCTAGATGAAAGGAAGTATCCCTGGATTTTACCCTCTCTGCCCTTAACATTGTGTCATATCCTGGAAAAAAATCATAATATACCAGAATTTGCATCCGAGATCAACATCTCATCCAGTGTCTCTTATTGTGTGACTAGTAAAGTCACTTCACCACTCTGATCCTCAATTTCCTCATGTAAAATAGGAATAAAAACAATTAAAGGGATAAAATGAGGTAATATATGTAAAAGACCTCACGTATAGCAAGCACACAATAAGGTGTCCACCCTTGTTTAGATTTGTATTCTGACACCTAATCCATACTCTTTCCACTCCTCCCTACTCTTTCACCTGCCAGGTACCCCCCACACCCCATGTGAGTTTTCTGACACAAAATGTCAGAAAGAAATAACACTGTGATTTGTAATGGTTTTCAGAGACAGTCTCAAGAATTTAGATATAACCCATTCTTTAAGCAAAGCAAATTCAAAATGAAAGGCAAGGAATAGAAATTTTTCAATAGCAGCCTGTTTTACTTTACTTAAAATAGACTAAGTAGAATTTATCAATAACTTTTTAGGCATATTACTGCTTAAGGATAGACAAACCTGCATTTCAGATCTTTTGAATGAGTCTGATGATCACACTTGAGCCTGGAATACTGTAAAAACCAGCATTATTTTTCTGTGACAATGACAAGTAATTTAACTTTCTGTTTTGTTTTGTTTTGTTTTGTTTTTTTAATAAATAAAGGAAACATGAAAGGAAGATTGTGATAGAAGCAGGGTATCTATCTGCTTAAAACCTTGCAAGTCCTCCAATTCTGTTTTCTTTTTTTCTTCCCCATTACATTAGGCTCTGCCTTACTTATTCTATGCTCAGCACCCTAGCACCTAGAACACTGAGTGCTTAGCACATAGAAGACACTTCATGTTCTTTGGAGGAAATAACATTTATAGTTGAGAAAATCAAGATTCAGGAAGGCCAAAATCTTCCCATTAATACATAGTGAAGACAGAATCAGGTTCCCAGTCTTCCAACTCTTCCCCTAACCTTTTTTTTTTTTTTTTCACTCTGTCGCTGCTTCTGAAAGAGCAAAAAAAGTGGCCTGTAACAGAAGGTTAAAAAGGACTTTTGTAAAAACTTTAGCTTTAAGTCCCTGAGGCCGCTACAAAGAAAACCTATGACTTGGTAAAGCTGAGTTACTAAATATTCTACTTTGGAATGCACTTAGATGTGACTCATCCTCGCACCTCCCTTCTGAGATTGGACATATTGATTGTGTCATACCTGTTGACTCCAGACTCACAGTGAGTCACCCAGAACTTGAGAATTAGATGGCTTCTTCCTGTTTATGTCGCCCTGTTTCCATCTCTAGAAGGTAATTGTTTTCAAATGGATTTGCTGTTCCTGGGCTGAAATCACTAGCCCTTGAGATAGAGTCAGGGTAAGGTAAATAACTCTGGCCAAGTTTTAACACAGCACTGAAACAAACGGACGTTATAGTGGTGACAGTGATGGCACTTACTAGCTACTTAGGCACTGTTCCCAGAAATTTGCATGCTGCATTTCATGTCTTCTAATTAAGCCTCACTGTAAGATAAAATAAATTGGCAGTACCTACTATGAGATGTTCACCAGTTACTAGGAGGCATTTGACAGGTTGTTCTTTGATGAAAGGATTCCTAGCATTGTGGAGAATAAAACAGAAAGAGAAAAAATGGAGGATTATAGCCTCTGCCCTTAGCATTCTTGACATTTAGTCTAGCTGGGCAGATTGGTCTAAGCAGTTAAGGAGTACAAGCAGTTAAGGAGAAAAATAATACCTTCGTGCCATGCACTGTGTTAAGTACCATATTTGTGTGTGTGTGTGTGTGTGCATGTTTGTGTACATGTTTGTGTGTGTGTGTGTGTTAGTAGCTTTTCATGGGAACACTGTGAGATTCTTTAGATGGTTAAATGTAGGCAGAGCTAGAACTTAAGAAAAGCTTAGCTTTTCCAGTTCCATCACATGGAAGTTCAGCCAGTTGAGATCAGTAAGAAATATGGAGGACAGAGGGACAGGAATGAAATTGTCAGAAAGCACCCAGTAGAAAAAAAAATCAGACATGAATTGATTCTTGAAGAATGTGATTGGGATTAGATGGGCAGAAAGGAGAGGACTCGAGTGGTCAGCTGGGGCTTAGACGTCCGGACAGTCACTCATAGACAAGGCAGAACCTGCTGACTGTTTGGAAAATGACCCCATTCCTCTATGCCTAGTGTTCTTCATCATTGTACCTATAGGGTTTTGTTTGTTTGTTTTGTTTTTTCTTTTTTGCCAGATGTTTCTGTGCCAACAGCTAAGCAGGTATCCCTAAGTTATTATATAATACCCAAAAGGTGAATTTTAAGCCACACTTCTCTTATGTACTCTTCCTCTGCAAAATTGTATTTCTAGGAAAGTCATTTTGTACTAAAAATTGAAAGTACCTCAGAGGTTGTAACCCACAGAACTAAAGATACCATTAAGTATTGAGCAATAAATAAGGCTTCATGAGATAGAAGAGAAGGCGTTGCTACTGCAGAGAGCCCTCTCACTGGCTAGTAGAGGCATATATCATGGCCTGGTGGAAACAGATTCTACTCTTCTGGAAACCAGACTGCTTGAAATCCACTCCTGCTTTACACTAAACTAAATATCCCTGAATAAGTCTTCTCACTTGATAAACCAGTCAGTAGTATTCCTGTCTATGAAATGTCCAATTTGAACTAAACCAGATTTTGAACTGTGGTGTTCGAGAAGACTCTACTCTCAGGGAACCTGACGTTCCTCTAGGTTGGTCAGGTAGGATTTCCTCTAGTCAGGACCCACAAGTAACCTTCCTGACTACGATTTCGACTTTGAGGTTATGAAACCGGTGGAGTACGTTTCTCAACTGAGTAACCTTTTCTGGGACTACGACCCTCCCTAACCCCCGTCCTCCTCTTCCCCTGCTGTCTCCTACTCTACCGACCTACCGTAGTGGCTGAACTACCTGTACTCAAATTCATTTGAGGCCCTCAACCACTACCTGTCCCTCCGGACCGCACGACGCCAAGTACCCTAACGCTTCTCACGGACACGACTGAGCGACTGAACTGAACTGAACTGAGTATTTCCTAACATGTGCTCTTCCAAATCATTTATCGCAAATGTTTGTGAAACAGTTGCATATTATTTACCCTTCTTACAGATTCACAATGCAAATGATTATAGTAATGGCTCTGAAGGGCCCAGTAGTAAGCAAACATTGTTTAATCAGGCATGTAAATAGTTATTCCATGACAGAACACACTCCGAGAAATGTTGCACTGTGTACTCTGCGGTGAACAGAGATTTCTACCACTTCTGAGAAAATTCAGTTTGCTATAAATCTGATTTATAGGTTGTATCTATCATGTTCTCTTCCTAAAACTACTGAAGATTTAAAATTGCACAAGGACTTAAAAAGACCCTGTAACCTAATACTCTCAGCCTTTTTCTCCTTCTCAATTTTCTGGATGCAAACCAGTGTTTTATGTAACTCTGAAGGCAGTGAGGCAGGGCGAAGAGGCAGTGTAATGTTTTTGTTCACTTGCTGAGTAACCAGTGTGAGAGTTTAAGAGAGTTAAGGACACAGCTATCAATGCTTCTGAAGACTTCAGATTACAATCTGAACTGATTTCTCAGCAGCATTGTACTCTTATATAAACAAGGACTGAAGGTGACCTAAGGGTTTGTAGTCTCAAGGTCAAATCATAGTTAGAAATGGTTAATTTAATTATTGTATAGCAAGTGGTCTGTGCCAGAGACTGTGGTAGTCATTAATATGGGTCCCTGCCCTCAAGGAGCTCCCAGGTCAGTTGGGGAGATCAATAATTCACAGTTCCCTGGTGGCTCAGACGGTAAAGAATTCACCTGCAATGCAGGAGACCTGGGTTCTATTCCTAGGTGAGGAAGAGCCCCGGGAGAAGGGATTGGCTGCCCACTCCAGTATTCTTGCCTTGAAGAATCCCCATGGATAAAGGAGCCTGGTGGGCTACAGTCCATGGGGCTGCAAAGAGTCAGACACGACTAAGCAATTATGATACAGTTAATTAAGTTCCTTGGATTAGAGTTTGTATGAAGAGCAAAGGCAACTTGAAATGAAATTCCTTGTTGACCGTGACTGAGAGATATTGGTTCAAGTCCCTTTCCGTGATCCAGTCAGTTCAGAAACAAAGTGACCCTGTGTTTGTGGCCAATTACCTTTCTGTCTTGGCTCTTCACAATGATGATGATACAGAAAGGGAGGCATTATGAGATATTATGAGAGATGGAGCTATTTTATTTAATTCCTGTGGACAGAAAATTGTCCTCTCAAAACAAGTAGATAACCCACTAATAATCAATGCAAGCAGTCTTTTACTTTATATCACTTAAAAACTTTTTTTTATCAGTGGTGAGAGGTTAGGTACCTCAGTAAGGTCCAGGCTTCTTTCCTTTTTGGCCCTAACACTACCTGACAAAGAGCAGAGTCCCCCAAGGGATTCTGGCTCATATTGTCAGGTTAAAGAAAAAAGGGAACGTGGCTGCCAGAGAACAGTGCCCTCAGCTTACAAGTGACAATCTTGAGAAGCAACCAGGGGAGGAGTGGCTTGAGCACAGCCAGGCAAGTGATCAGCAAAAGAGTTGTGACTGATCCAGGGCGTGTGAACCCCATTCCAGGGTGTTCGGCCTTACTCCTGCCTATGGTGTCTCAGGACATTGGTGAATATTTACAATTTTCACCTCTTGAATTTCATGTTTTGCTGAAATAAATGGCTGGGTAGAAGTTAAAAAGAGAATCAGAAACTAACACCTCATCCTGTCACAAGTGGACAGTCATACACTTTAAGATTACAATACCTAACATAGACATATCTGCCAATGATTATAGCACAGAAAACCCCCAAACATGGACATAACTATGATCATCTTACTAATTTTCAAGCAGTTTCCCAGAATATGCTGGAACTGGTCCATGATGAGCAACCAACAAATTCTGGCCAACAGACCAAATATCCGCTGCTAGATAAATTAAATCAAAACAGTGAATCATGTCACTGTCAGTTTTCTTTCAGACAGGAGTATTTCAAGAACCCGAATGCTTGAGACTAATATTGTAAAGGGGTGTCAAGATAAGATGAGTATTCATTTCAACAACAGCCCTACACTGTGCCGAGTACTATCTCATTTCATCATCACAGTGGTTCTGTACAATAAGCTCTCATTTTTTGGTCAGATGAATTTTAACCAAAAATGGACAGCCTCTCCAGACTTTAATTTCCGCTCTACCAAGCCAGGATAATAATAAAAACCTGCTCCCTTGTAGGGTTCTTGTGAGAATTCAAATAATGTCTATGAACTGCTTCACAGAGAGTCCATCTCACGATAGTTTCTTTTTTAAAAAAAAACAACTATATCTTAATATGCTTCTCACCCTCTAGCCTCCTCATCATATTTTATAGAAGGTCATATTTTAGAATTTCTTCCACAACTCTCAGAATACGGAGAGCAGGTAAGATGAAGCGTGAACTTTCAGAACCCTCACTTAATGCTGTGTTCCCACTTTCAATGGCTTTTCTTTATTAAGAACCTACATCACAATCATCCTGAACTCCTTTTGGTTTTCTTTAAAAGACCTTTCATGGGGCCTTCCCTGATGACTCAGTGGTAAAGAATCCACCTGCCAATGCAGGAGACACAGGTTCGATTCCCGGTCAGAGAAGATCCCACATGACCCAGAGCGGCGAAGACCATGTGCCACAGCTGCTGAGCCTGTGCTCTAAGAGCTGGGCTACCACAGCTACTGAGCCCACAAGCCCTAGGGCCTGCGCTCTGCAACAAGAGAAGCCACCACATTGAGAAGCCTGTGCACCGAACTGGAGAGTAGCTCCTGCTCGCTGCAGCCAGGAAAACCCCTTGCAGCAACGGAGATGCAGCACACCCAAAAATAAATAAATAAAATTATTGAAAACATAAATAAAAGACCTTTCACAGCTTCAGTGCGGGGCATGATCAAAGACCATCTGATTTAAAAGTTCCAAAGTTAAACTCAGTAGTAAAGAACTGAGGGAAAAATATTACTGCCAACTCCCTATGTGCAGGAAATGACTCATTCATGGGATCCTACAGACCGAATGTGATTAATTAATAAGATGCACAAGAAATGTGAAGAACTGGAGTCTGCTATACGCATTTGGCCCATGTTGGTTATCTTTGATTTCTAATTAGAGTAAAAAGCAACATGAAAGAACATCAGAGTTTTTGGAGAAAAGGAAAAACCTACTTAAACCTCACCAGATGGTTTTCTTGTTTTCCTTCTTTATTCTCTCAATACACTGAAAGCACATTTTGGAATGGGTGCACATTAAATTGTGCACCCATCTGCATAGAAACCATGTAAAATAATTCTATTGGCATAATAATAAAAATGAACTAATTAAACCCCATTATTTGCCCTGCTGTTTAAACATTTCTCTCATTATTCAAAGAAAAGCCTCCGTAAGTCATCACTAGTTACAGCCTTGTGTTTCTAGCTCAGGCTTCTTTGAACAATCTCAGTGCACCAAGTATATTAATATCTTCACCATCTAACAATTTCCCAAGGCAGAGGAGGGTAAATGCCCCAGCTTCCTGGGGCATTACAGGTCAGCGGCAATGTTTATGTGTAGAAAAATGCTGGCAAGGGGTAAGTCTCAGGAAACCATCAACGCTCCCTGGTGCCATTTCACTGTGGGGTAGGAGAGAGGCCCATGGGTTTGCAGCCAGAAGATGTTAGAGTATTAACTCCACCAGTTACTAGTGTGTGACCTTTAAGTCACTTCAACTCTTAGAAGCTCAACTTTATTATCTATAGAATGGATCTACTAAATCCATCTTAGCAGAATTGCTGTGAATGTTAAAAAAAATTATATTCCTGGACTTCCCTAGTGATGCAGTGGATAAGAATCCATTTGAAAGGAGGGGACACGGGTTCCATCCCTGGTCTGAGAAGACTGCACAAGCCATGGAGCAGTTAAGCCCACGTGCCACTTCTGAGCCTGTGCCCGAGGGCCTGTGCGCCACGACTGCTGAGCCTGTTGCTGCAGCTCCCTTAGCCTGAGCGCCCGAAAGCCCGTGCTCTGCAACAAGAGGAGCCACCACAATGAGAAGCCTGACCACCGAGCCAGAGAGCAGTCCTCACTCACCACAACCGGAGAAAGCCCGAGCGCAGCAGCAAAGCTCCCGTGCAGCCAAAAGCAAATACATATTAAAAAGTTACGTTCCTAACACTCTGCCTTGTCCTTGGTAGTGATTCAATAAATGACAGCTATTTATGTTATTATCATCATCTTCATCATCCACTTTCTCTTCATCATCTTCTCTGGGTCTCATTCTAAATCAGAGAATAAAACTGCTTATTCCATGGAGTTACCATGAGGACTGAATATATGAAGGTGCTTTGTCAGCAACTTGTCAGCACTGTGTATTGTTCCTGAAAATAATAACTAAGAAACAGATGTGAACATCTGGGAAACCCTTATCCCTAAGCTACAGTATAAATAAAAGGTTTTTATAATCTTTGAGGAAAATCATAATTACCTTTTATCTGCAGAATATGGTAAAGTCTCCTAACAAATGACTGCTAGCTTGGAGCTGAAGGTCTGTGGGACACATAGATAGAGTGCAGGGAATGGGGGCAGGGCCACTTCAACGCTCACCCTTTGCAGTCACCAACAGGCAGGTTTGGGACTTCATCCAGCCTTTACAGGAACAGAGAAGGGGCATTCATTTATGATGCCAAATGCAGGGTGAGAGAATGATTGAATCAAAAAGCTCATATACCATGATCAACTTGGTTTTATTCCAGGGATGCAAGGATTCTCCAATATATGCAAATCAATCAATGTAATACACCATATTAACAAATTGAAAGATAAAAACCATATGATAATCTCAAGAGATGCAGAAAAAGCCTTTGACAAAATTCAGCACCCATTTATTGTTAAAACTCTTCCAAAAATGGGCATAGAAGGAACCTACCTCAACATAGTAAAGGCCATATATGATAAGCCTACAACAAACATTATTCTCAGTGGTGAAAAACTGACAGCATTCCCCCTAAGATCAGGAACAAGACAAGGGTGTCCATGTTCACCACTGTTATTTGACATAATTCTAGAAGTCCTAGTTACAACAATCAGAGAAGAAAAAGAAATAAAAGGAATCCAGATCAGAAAAGCAGAAGTAAAACTCTTACTGTTTGCAGATAACATGATACGGTACATCAGTCAGTTCAGTTCAGTTCAGTCACTCAGTCGTGTTCGACTTTTTGCAACCCCATGAATTGCAGCACACCAGGCCTCCCTGTCCATCACCAACTCCCGGGGTTCACTCAGACTCATGTCCATCGAGTCCTTAATGCCATCCAGCCATCTCATCCTCGGTCATCCCCTTCTCCTCCTGCCCCTGATCCCTCCCAGCATCAGAGTCTTTTCCAATGAGTCAAGTCTTCGCATGAGGTGGCCAAAGTATTGGAGTTTTAGCTTTAGCATCAGTCCTTCCAAAGAACACCCAGGACTGATCTTTAGAATGGACTGGTTGAATCGTCTTGCAGTCCAAGGGACTCTCAAGAGTCTTCTCCAACACCACACTTCAAAAGCATCAGTTCTTCACAGTCCAACCTTCACATCCATACATGACTACTGGAAAAACCATAGCCTTGACTAGGCAGCCCTTTGTTGGCAAAGTAATGTCTCTACTATTGAATATGCTATCTTGGTTGGTCATAACTTTCCTTCCAAGGAGTAAGTGTTTTTTTATTTCATGGCTGCAGTCACCCTCTGCAGTGATTTTGGAGCCCCCAAAAATAAAGTCTGACACTGTTTCCACTGTTTCCCCATCTATTTGCCATGAAGTGATGGGATCAGATGCCATGATCTTCGTTTTCTGAGTGTTGAGCTTTAAGCCAACTTTTTCACTCTCCTCTTTCACTTTCATCAAGGGGCTTTTGAGTTCCTCTTCACTTTCTCCCATAAGGGTGGTGTCATCTGCATATGTAAGGTTATTGATATTTCTCCCGACAGTCTTGATTCCAGCTTGTGCTTCTTCCAGCCCGTTTCTCACGATGTACTCTGCATATAAGTTAAATAAGCAGGGTGACAATATACAGCCTTGACGTACTCCTTTTCCTATTTGGAACCAGTCTGTTGTTCCATGTCCAGTTCTAACTGTTGCTTCCTGACCTGCATACAGATTTCTCAAGAGGCAGGTCAGGTGGTCTGGTATTCCCATCTCTTTCAGAATTTTCCACAGTTTATTGTGATCCACACAGTCAAAGGCTTTGGCATAGTCAATAAAGCAGAAATAGATGTTTTTCTGGAACTCTCTTGCTTTTTCCATGATCCAGCAGATGTTGGCAATTTGATCTCTGGTTCCTCTGCCTTTTCTAAAACCAGCTTCAACATCTGAAAGTTCATGGTTCATGTATTGCTGAAGCCTGGCTTGGAGAATTTTGAGCATTACTTTACTAAAGTGTGAGATGAGTGCAATTGTGCGGTAGTTTGAGCATTCTTTGGCATTGCCTTTCTTTGGGATTGGAATGAAAAGTGACCTTTTCCAGTCCTGTGGCCACTGCTGAGTTTTCCAAATTTGCTGACATATTGAGTGCAGCACTTTCACAGCATCATCTTTCAGTATTTGAAATAGCTCAACTGGAATTCCATCACTTCCACTAGCTTTGCTCATAGTGATGCTTTTTCTAAGGCCCACTTGACTTCACATTCCAGGATGTCTGGCTCTAGGTGAGTGATCACACCATTGTGATTATCTGGGTCGTGAAGCCCTTTTTTGTACAGTTCTTCTGTATATTCTTGCCACCTCTTCTTAATATCTTCTGCTTCTGTTAGGTCCACACCATTTCTGGACTTTATGGAGCCCATCTTTGCATGAAATGTTCCATTGATATCTCTAATTTCTTAAAGAGATCTCTAGTCATTCCCATTCTGTTGTTTTCCTCTATTTCTTTGCATTGATCAGTGAGAAAGGCTTTCTTATCTCTCCTTGCTATTCTTTGGAACTCTCCATTCAAATGCGAATATCTTTCCTTTTCTCCTTTGCTTTTGTTTCTATATTTGTTTTATCCTCTTAGTATTATTAAGTTGCCTCTTCTGGTCTTCCTCAATCTGTCAGTACTATATTTTATTCTGGTCAATTTTAAACTAACGTGATATTACCTAGGGCAAGGCTTACTGACTAATAAGAGTAGCAGTAATAGCAGCTTTCAAGTGTCAAGTGCTCTATGTCAACCTTGTGCTGAGTTGCTGAGCCCACAGTCCTTGAAGTGACTCTGGGGTGATTTCTGTACTGATCTCAGTTTTATTGATGAGAACATTGAACTTGTTGAAATTTCTGCTCAGGTGTGCCAGACTCCAAAGCTCGTGTTCCAAACCATTACAGACCTCTTCAGCAATGTACACTTGTGATGGGGTGGTTTGAATTTAAATATGACCCTAAGTTTATATTAATATGAGTATGTTAATAAAATATTAATAACAAAATGACAGTAATTCTTACTCTATATTTTCTAATCACAATTCCCATACCCTTGGGTTTCCTGAATGTATAGTTTAACCCTTTCAGCAGCAAATCATTTTAGAGTGAATTATTTGTAAAACCAAAAATGTCTGGTCTGGATAAAATTTAATATTTCAGAATTTTATACAATAAATATACTTGTTTATAGTAAGACAAGATTCAATACTTAATTCAAAAAATTAGTGCCACAAAATGAGAAGGCCAGTCCTTATTAGTTGAAATATAGAATCTACTTATTTCACAAATTTTTAAATTCAATATGCTTTCAGTCTTTGTGAATAAATGTAAAATATTAGTTCTCCTCCTCTTTGTTATAAAGGCTCAGAAGCATATGTATATGTCTACACATATTCCCCCCTTTGCCAAGCAATAGATAAAGTTAATACAACCTTTAGAGTCAAAATCTATCCAATTCTTCCTTTTCTCACTGTTGAAAGAGGTTTGCTATTTTTGAAGGAAGGGAGTCTCTTTTTTTAACTCCCAAAGCTCAGTTGTGGTACTTAAATATCATGATAATGATCCCTAACGAGTTTTCTCTCTACTCCTTGTTTTCACACACTGTTTTTTCACAAGCAAAGGGAAAGCAAATCCATAAGTGCCAGTCTAAAAAACAACCTTTGTTTACTGGGACCATATGATATTTGTATTGTGTTACTTGGTTGTTCTCCAAAAGGTAGTTGTCTAACCAAACAGATTTATCTCATTTTAAATGTTTATTAAGGACACTGATCTGCGTGGATTCTGGAGCCAGGTACGTGGATTTGAACCCCACTGCCGCTCCATACTAGGGCTTCCCTGGTGGCTCAATTGCAAAGAATCTGCATGCAATGCAGCAGAACCCAGTTCTTTCCCTGGGTCAGGAAGACGCCCTGGAAAAGAGGACAGCAACCCACTCCAGTATTTTTGCCTAGAGCATCTCATGGAAAGAAGCGCTTGGCAGTATGGGGTCACCAAGAGTCAGACACGACTGAGAACCAACCCTTTTCGCTTTCCACCCCATACTAGCAGTGTTTCCCTTTAACTGATTTAACATTTTCATGCTCAGTTTCCTTATCTGTCTGATATGGATAGCAAATATTGGATTGCTAGATGACGTGAAAAGGTCAGTTTTCATTCCAATTCCAAAGAAAGGCAATGCCAAAGAATGCTCAAACTACCGCACAATTGCACTCATCTCACACTTTAGTAAAGTAATGCTCAAAATTCTCCAAGCCAGGCTTCAGCAATATGTGAACCGTGAACTCCCTGATGTTCAAGCTGATTTTAGAACAGGCAGAGGAACCAGAGATCAAATTGCCAACATCCGCTGGATCATGGAAAAAGCAAGAGAGTTCCAGAAAAACATCTATTTCTGCTTTATTGACTATGCCAAAGCCTTTGACTGTGTGGATCACAATCAACTGTGGAAAATTCTGAAAGAGATGGGAATACCAGACCACCTAACTTGCCTCTTGAGAAATCTGTATGTAGGTCAGGAAGCAACAGTTAGAACTGCACATGGAACAACAGACTGGTTCCAAATAGGAAAAGGAGTACGTNGCACAAAAACAGAAATATAGACCAATGGAACAAGATAGAAAGCCCAGAAATTAACCCATACACCTATAGGTCCCTTATTTTTGACAAAGCAAGCAAGAATATACATTGGGACAAAGAAAGCCTCTTCAATAAATGGTGCTGGGAAAACTGGACAGCTTCATGTAAAAGAATGAAATTAGAACACTTCCTAACACCATACACAAAGATAAACTAAAAATGGATTAAAGGCCCAGATATAAGACCAGAAACTATAAAACTCTTAGAGGTATAAACTCTTGGAAGTTTTTAGTGGCTCCACCATCAGTACTTTGTTTTTCGTTTCTGGAAACAGACTGGGTAGAACTTCCACCACCAATTCTCAACCCCCACCCCCACCCCCCAACACACACACACACACACACACATGAACTCACAGCTCTGCAGGCTCTTGAACTTCTTCAAATATAGATGCTCTCCAAGATTCAGGCCTCAGCCTTCTCATCTCTCCTGTTACACTCTCACTTGGCAATTTCTTCCACTCTCATTCAGTGGTAAAGAATCTGCCTGAAATACAGGAGCCACAGGAGATGCCAGTTTGATCCCTGGATCGGGAAGATCCCCTGGAGGAGGAAATGGCAACCCACTCCAGTATTCTTGCTTAGAAAATTCTATGGGCAGAGGAGCCTGGCGGGCTACAGTTCATGGAGCCATGAAGAGTCAGACATGATTGAGTGACTCAACCACCATATCAAAAATGGTTGTTTGACTATCTATAAAAAGCAAAAAGAAAAATACCAGTGACTTCAACAGGAAGTTGGTTTCTATGTCATGTTTATATATAGCATCACAATAAGCTGTTCAGGGCTCTTGTGGCAGTCCACAGATTTTTCAGGAAACTGCAAACTCCTTCCAGCATACTGGTCTGCCATTTCTAGGATTAGATCCTTGTCCTCAATGTCCAGGGTGGCAGCTTGAGCACCAGCCATCACATCTGCATTGCTAAAACCAGGAAAGGCAGAAGAATATGATCTGTTCCTTTTAAGCAGATTTCCCAGAAGTACCATACACCCCTACTGGTTACCTTTTGTGTGTTGGATCATAGTTTCATGCATTTGGCCAAATGCAAGGAAATAATGAGAAACATTGTCTTTGAGCTATATAGCAATGTACTTGGCTAAAATTTGGGCTTCTCTATCAATTTGAGAGAGTGGGGTACAGGGCCAAACATGGCTTCAGTGATCAACTCTGGACTAACAACTTAAAATCTGTCTCTAGATTTGACTTGCTTATAAGTGTAAATTCTCATTTCCAACCACTGCTCGATTTCTCTACTAACTTACCCTATCCCAAGCAAAAATCACTCACTGAATCTATTCATAGAAGAATAAATGGCTACCGTTGCCCTGGAGTCCACTCATACACCCAACAGGCTTGTGAGACTGTGAGATGAAGGCTCTTGCATACAGAGTGACACCTAGCCTCCTCATTGGGCGTTTCAAGTTCCTCTGTACACTGTCCTCCATCTACTCTTCCAGCCTCATTTCCCACCACACACCCAAGCAAACTCACGAACCTCCAGGGGTTCTGGACCGTGGATAGTTCTGTACACCTAAACCGTCCTCTGCAACTTGATGCTTTTCTTTATTCTGTATCCTCAGCCTCTAATGTTCATTATTTTCATCTTTCTTTAGCCAAGTCATATGCATTCTTCAAGGCCAGCTGCAAACACCTTTTCCTTGAAGCCTTGTCTGGCCATTGGAATTAATGTTAATCCTTCTTCAAGCTATTCAGTAGCATGTTGCTTGTCATCCTGTTTTGTGCCTTTTACATTATACCTTGTCTCGTAATTGTTTGTGCACCTAACTATTTCTCACGCTAGACTAGAATCTCATTGAAGGAAGGGATCACAGACATACACAGCATCTAGCACTGGTTTTTTTTGTTTGTTTGTTTTTGTTTTACATGCATTGGGTTGGCCTTTAAGCTCATTCAGGTTTTTCCATAAGACATAACAAAAGAACTGGAACAAACTTCTTGACCAGCCCAGTAGTATATGGTTAACTCATGTAAGTTGAACCAATGGATGTTAACATGAAAGTAGGTGCTACAATTAATCAGTCCTGGCCAGAGCTCAAAGGATGTGATCTTTCTCTGGGAGAGAAGATGCCCCTCAGAGGCGGACACGCAGTGGACAGTCCCAACATGAGAGGCAGGTCTGGGTTCAGTTCCTAGGCCTTCCACTTGCCTGCCAGTTAACCATGGTCAAATTAAGTCATTTCCCTGAACCTTATATTTTTCAGTTTGTAAAATGGAGAGATTAATAACTAATTCACAATGCTCTTATTATTTAATGCCAACAAATGTAAAGCACCTGCTCTAATGTCTAGGCAATCGCAGGTGCTCAATAACTGTGAGTTTCTCTCCTCGTTTCCTCTTCCTTTTGAACCCACGCTAGCAGATAACAGATAGACTAAGGCATCATTACCTGGAAAAAAAGAACGTATAACTGGCATTTTCATGTCATATGTCAGAAAAGACTGACTGAAGACCACAATGAAATTAAGACAATTTAAACCTGTAACAGTTTTATCAAAACAACATTACTGGCTTAAAGCCACAAGAGTATCAAATGTATCAGATTTTGAAAACAACCAAAGGACTGGGGAAAGGGAGGGAAGGAGAGAGAGCAAGGTCAGGGAGACAAGAAATCCCTGTGGGAGACTGGTCTAAGTAAGGGACTGCCTCTAGAGCCAATTTAGAGAAATCATGAACTTTGTGAGTCTACCATGAAATTACAAAAGCCCATATCTCTATGGATCATCAAATAAATTGCTTCACTCAAATACATATTTCTTTGCCTACTTTATAAATTTCATATCCTTCCCCCACTTGATGTCAGTAACACCATCTTCCCTAACTGATTAAATGGATTTGAAAACAGCCCCTTGTGGATATTCCATCCTGCCAGAATGGATCTAAATCTGTCCTCAGCAATGAGCCTCTTTCTTGCCAAACAGTCTACCTTGATTAACTTCACAACAAGTTGGTTCCCTTAGGATGCTCACCCATCTGTAAAACAGGAAATCTTGCTCCCTACTACCCCAAATTACCGGTCTGTGTGGCATTTCTTCAAAACCTAATTCCTGCTTTCTTTTGGCAATTTTCGTGGGTATCAGGCATTGATTTTGCCTAATTATTCCACTGCCAGTTGCTGTAATGCCTAAATCTAAGTGATGAAATACCTGTAAGCCACTTTTATGGGCTTTGTTATCATTTCCAACCTTTGATTCGAGGCAAAAATTACTCCAGCCAAATGTGTGGCTATGATGGACAGCTTAGAGATTAGTATTTCTTTGACACTCGTATCAGATACCCCTGCCAAAATCAGAGGTGATGGGAAGTTCCTAAAGACAGATGAAATTCCAGCCTTAAAAGTTATTGCCAAGAGCTTAGGTCACAAGACCTTTTCTTTTGCTCTGTGGCTCAACCCCTGGCATCATCAAGAACAGCTTGCGTTCTTACAAAGCGCGAGATCCAAACAATCCGTTGTCATTCAGAGTGGGCAACGCGTGGTGTCCTCCACAGATTGTATGGTTTCTGCTGCTGCATCTAGTAAACTCCTTGGGTAAACTCAGGGGTAAAGAATCCATTTGTGATGCAGGACACACAGTGCCTGCAATGCACAAGACGCAGGTTCAGTCCCTGGGTTAGGAAGTTCCCCTGGTGAAGGAGATGGCGACACACTCCAATATTCCTGCCTGGGAAATCCCTGGAAGGCTACAGTCCACGGGGATGCAAGAGTCGGACACGACTTCTTGGCTAAACAAAAAAACTGCTGCTGCTGCTAAGTCGCTTCAGTCGTGTCCGACTCTGTGCGACCCCATAGACGGCAGCCCACCAGGCTCCCCCGTCCCTGGGATTCTCCAGGCAAGAACACTGGAGTGGGTTGCCATTTCCTTCTCCAATGCATGAAAGTGAAAAGTGAAAGTGAAGTCGCTCAGTCATGCCCAACTCTTAAACGACCCCATGGACTGCAACCTACCAGGCTCCTCCGTCCATGGGATTTTCCAGGCAGGAGTACTGGAGTGGGGTGCCAGTGCCTTCTCCACCAGGCAATGTTATGATCACTGAAAAATGGGACCATGGGATGGGAAAGGATAGTCATGGCTTCACATTACAGGTGGATGATTAGAGCGTGGATCTCACTGGCTTGAAGGGCCACTCTCCAGGGTTCAATCTAGCAGCCTGCATTGTTCTCCACTCTAGCTTCTCATCCAGACATCTTCCCTGGCATCATCCAAGCTTACCCTCCACTGGGTGCTGACTATGCTCGGAATAACTAGCGTAGCTAAGTTCATCTCATGCTTTCCTGCCCAATTTATACACTTCAATCAGACTTGATTGGCCAACTAAAGGGTTTCCCGTTGGCTTCTTTATCAAGCCCAGCCTTGGCTAACATGAAAAATTGTATCAAGCTGCAATTTCTCATTCCTTCCTCCTCTCATTAGAAGGACTGTTTCTCCACCTGTCAGATTCCTCTCAGTCCACACACGTGCTCCACTCAGTGTGCTCCACAGCTTTCTCTTGTTCTCTTAGAAAGTGTTGACATTCTAACAAGAAAATTTTTCTCCTTCAAAGGAACTGTCTTCTGCCTGTCAATACAAACAACCTCTGAGAACAGAAAAAGGTCTTCTCCTCACAACACATGCAATAAATATCTGTTGAAATGCGTTCTGTAGTGTGATTTGTTCCCTCTCATTTAGAGAACTGGTCACATAGTCCCATCCTGCAGAGTTCTCCAGGTAGAGTTTGAAACACCTGGTGTATCTCTAGTTATTTCAGGGAGGCATTGCTCACCTGTCCCAAAGTACTCCAAGGAGAATTTTCATCAAGCATCCATTTTGAAAACAAATGAACCTCTATGGAAATTGGAGGTGGGTTTGCGGGTGTCATAGCATCAATAAAAGAACAGAGAGATTTCGCTTCAGAGTGCTTGGGAATAATGTACTAGGTTGAAGATTTTTCACGCTCTGATTTAAGGAACCCTGGGTTCTTCTTAGGGGCCTTTGGGCTGCTGTGCTGTTGAAGTAGAAGAGACGCCAGAGTTCCGTTTTGCCTCCCTGTTTTCCGTCAGAGGTTTAATATTAGGTTTCCAGAAGCCTTCTTTTAAAGAAAAAAAAAAAAAGTTTTTTTATTCTGGTAATAAAACTTTGCACGTAGATTGCAGTGAGCGAGATGGACAGACAGACAGATTCTAGCCAAAGTAAACATCTGGAACCCCTGCCCACCCCATTGCCACCACCCTGGTCAAGGCGTCATCATTGGATTACTCCCTCAGCCTGCTCCCAGGGTCTCAGCATCGACGCTTGCCCAGTGCGCTTCTGCCCGACCCACTTTCCACTTTACATCCAGAAGAATGTTTCCAGTGCCTCTCTGATCAGCTCACTACCCTTTTAAATTCTCTAACGGCCTCCCAATGCCTAGAAGAGGAGAAAGTGTGTTTCACAAGGTCCCTCTGGGCCCCAGCGCTCCTTTGCTCTCTGGCCTCGTCTTGGGCTATCCAGGACGTTGTTCTCCTTCAGGCTCCCTGCTGCTCTTTCTTCCTCGGAAGCGCCTGGATGCCTGTTCCCTCCGTCTACCTCTGCTCATCCTGCAGGTCTCAGGTTAGACAGTTCCTCCTGGAAGCCTGCCTAACCCATTCTCCCCAGAGTAGGCTGTTTCTCTCCACTGAATACTCTCATGGGTTATTTGCCCATCTGCTTTTTAAGATGTATCATACTGGTGATTATTTCTTTCACATCTGTCTTTCCTCAGTTTCATAGGAACACCTTGTTTTACTTGTTCACTGCTAAAACCCCAGTACTTAGTATAATGCCTGGCACGTAATAGGTGTTTATTAACTGTGGCTGGAATGAATGCATAGCATCACAATCTAAAAGTTGTGTGTGTTGACTGTTTTAGAGCAGTTCCACAGGACTCTCTGATTGCTTTACCAAATGGAATGAGAAAAGCTTTAGGAATAGCAAGCCATCACCCAACACTCTGGCCCACAGGAAATACCTCTACTCCAGCCTCTCGCATAATTCTGATAGAAGCACAAGCCCCAGGGCTGTCACTTAGGAAGAGCCAGATAAGTGTTAAATAGATAAATTGATACTAAAAATGAAAATGGTACTTCACGCCATAAAAGTTGAGTTGTAACATAGTTTTCTGTGCCAGTACATATTATTCTTGCAGTTTTCTGAGTATCTATGCACCAGACACCATATTGTAGTATGGTGTTTTACATATGTTACCTCATTTCAACCCAACAGCATCTAATAGGCAGTGTCTTTAGTCAGTTCAAGCTGCTGCAACAAAGAACCACAAACTTATCAACCTCAGAGAAAAGGAGACTGGAAGTCTGAATCAGGGCACCAGCACAGTTGAAGGCCCTCTTCCGGGTTACAGTTTGCTAATTTGTCATCATGGTATGACATGGTATGACCACCTTGTATGGTAGAGAAAGAAGAAAAAAGCAAAGTCTCTCGTGACTTTTAAGGGTGCTAATCCACCCTCATGACCATATCTAATTCTAATTACCCCACAAAGGACCCACTTTGGAGGGTAAGTTTTCAACATACACATTTTGTTGGGGACACAAACATTCAGTCCATGGCAGGCAGAAATTAGTCTTCACCCAATAAGAAATAGAATTTAAGGACCCTGACCCACAGAGCAAGTAGATGGTACAGCTGAGAAGTCTCCCAGATCTGGCCAATACTTTCCATTATCCTGGTGCCTGGTGTGTAGTAGGTGTTCAATAGATGAATGAATGAATAACTTAACACGCAGTGCATGGAAAATGCTCTAGCATGGAGACTTCAGTGCTAAAGTTAAAAGCTTGTGCTGTTGAAATAAAATTCTAATAATATTCACAGAATCTATAAATACTAAAAGTATAAACACTAATATTCTATATATTGTTAGTTCCTTTTTCTTTCCCTAAATTCCTGCTCTGCTGGCCAAGGCTGGGACATTCCCTGTAGACATTTCCTTCAATTAAGCAGAACTGCTGAAAAGAACTCTTCCTGAGCAAGTCAGGCTATGGCACAGTATTTGGCCTGTCAGCGCTTTGCAGTCATTGAGCAGAGAGTACCACAGGGGTTTGCAAATGTGTACAGGAAGAAGAGAGAAAGGCAGGGTGACCCTGCCTGACCCATGATAACAACACAATAGCGATAAATATGTGTATATATGTGCATATACTGATATGGAGGGCCTTTAATCCTTAATTCATCAGTTCTCACAACTGTCAGATGGTTCCTACCACGTTTTAGTGAATCTCGCTGAATTCACTGTCACTGATTGTAAGACCCACGTGTGCGTCACAAAGAAAGCAAAGACGCTGTCCGTTAAGTTATAGATACAAGGTGGTGTTGATGGTAGGATACATCCTAACTTTTGAGATACGAGGATGAAGAAAGGGTACATCTTAAAACTAATAAAATATAGTATTTTAAATCCCATTTTACACATGAAGCAACCCAAAGAGGTGAAGTCATGCTCCCAGGATCACAGAATGTGGGTTTCAAATTCGATTCAGCTCAGTGTAGCCTCCTGTTGTGAATACCTCCTCTGTGCTCTGTGGGAGAGACACAAAGACAAAAGAGACAGTGTCCTAACCCTGAGGAGCTGAGCTGTCCAGCAGGGACATAGCCTCCCAGGCCAATCAACTAAGATGCCACCTGCTAAGTGCAAGAAGATGACCGGGTACGAGGTTGCAGCCTGGCCCAGAGAGGGGAATGGATAGGCTCAGAGGGTTTCCAGGAAAGTCATGAGTCTCAAAGACTAGATGGAAATTCGTTGAATGATTTCATGCTTATTTCTTTATATTCAGTTAATGCTTCAACTTTTTAAACAACGTTAAGAAAAATTCTTGGCTGAAAAATTACATCTACGGTGTGAGAGTTGTAGTAGAATGTATCCAAGAGAAGATGGGAGGCTCTTTCGTGGCCCAGCTCATGTGCATGCTTCCCAGGAGAGATTCACAAGTGGAGAGGCTGAGGGAAGAAAGTGGAGTCTTCAGGACGTGATATCACTATTACCACAGGGGGTTCCTGTTAGGGACATGCCTGCTCAACTGGGTGGAGTGGGAGAGGTGCTGCCAAGTCTCAGCTAATAGGTCTGGGAGAATCATTCCTTTGTTCAGGAACTCCTTTCTGAACATGTGCCGGGGGTCCCTGCCCTGACATCCTGTGGCACCTCACGGTAATTCGCAGGATGTTGCCTATTATGCCTGATTTTAATCACGTTTAGGGCCTTTGCACCGGGTGTTTCTTCTTCTTAGAACACTTTCCTCAGAGCCCAGCATGACCAACTCCCTGGTCTTCTTCAAGCCTCCCCTCGGATGTTTTCTCAACGAGCCCTACCTTGAGCACCCTATTTATTATTTTTTTAATTAATTTATTTTAATTGTAAATAATTACAATATTGTGAAGGCTTTTGCTATACATCGACATGACTCGGCCACAGGTACACATGTGTCCCCCAATCCTGAACCCCTCTCCTACCTCCCTGCCCACCCCACCCCTCTGGGTTGTCCCCGAGCACCAGCTTTGGGCGCCTGCTTCACGCATCAAGCTTGCACCGGTCATCTGCTTGACACATGGCAATGTCCGCGTTTCAGTGCTGCTCTCTCAAACCAGCCCACCCTCGCTTTCTCCCAGAGAGTCCAAGGTCTGTTCTTGACGTCTGTGTCTCCTTTGCTGCCCTACATGTAGGATCATTGGTATTGTCTTTCTAAATTCCATATATATGAGTTAATATACAGTATTTGTCTTTCTCTTTCTGATTTACTTCACTCTGTTCAATATGCTCTAGGTTCATCCACCTCATTAGAACTGATTCAAGGGCATTCCTTTTTATAGCTGAGTAATATTCCATTGTCTATATGTACTACAACTTCCTTATCCATCTGTCTGCCAATGGTTGCTTGTATGTCCTAGCTATTGTAAATAGTGCTACAGTGAACATTGGGGTACATGTGTCTCTTTCAATTCTGGTTTCCTCGCTGTGTATGCCCAGCAGTGGGATTTCTGGGTCATAAGGCAGTTCTAGTTCCCGTTTTTAAAGGAATCTCCACACTGTTCTCCATAGTGGCTGTACTAGTTTGCATTCCCGCCAACACTGTAAGAGGGTTCCCTTTTCTCCACACCCTCTCCAGCATTTATTGCTTGTAGACTTTTTGATGATGGCCATTCTGCCTGGTGTGAGATGATACCTCATTGTGGTTTTGGTTTGCATTTCTCTAATAATGAGTGATGTTGAGCATCTTTTCCTGTGTTTGTTCGCCATCTGTAGAAATGTCTGTTTAGGTCTTTTTCCCACTTTTTGATTAGGTTGTTTGTTTTTGTGGTATTGAGCTGCGTGAGCTGCTTGTATATTTTGGAGATTAATTCTTTGTCATTTGTTCCAGATGCTATTATTTTCTCCCATTCTGAGGGCTATGTTTTTCACCTTGTTTATACTTTCCTTCATTGTGCATAGGCTTTTAAGTTTAATTAGGTCCCATTTGTTTATTTTTGTTTTTATTTCCATTACTCTGGGAGGTGAGTCATAGAGGATCTTGCTGTGATTTATGTCAGGCAGTGTTCTGCCTATGTTTTCCTCTAAAAGTTTTATAGTTTCTTGTCTTACATTTAGGTCTTTAATCCATTTTGAGATTATTTTTGTGTATGGTGTTAGAAAGTGTTCTAGTTTCATTCTTTTACACGCAGCTGACCAGTTTTCCCCGCATCACTTGTTGAAGAGACTCTCTTTTCNCTGCCTATGTTTTCCTCTAAAAGTTTTATAGTTTCTTGTCTTACATTTAGGTCTTTAATCCATTTTGAGATTATTTTTGTGTATGGTGTTAGAAAGTGTTCTAGTTTCATTCTTTTACACGCAGCTGACCAGTTTTCCCCGCATCACTTGTTGAAGAGACTCTCTTTTCTCCATTTTTTATTTTTGCTTCCTTTGTCAAAGATAAAATGAGCTCCCTACTTATAAATGCAGCCTGAACCACCACCACAATTCTTCCCCATCTCAAAATCCTGACACCTCTTACTTTGCTCTATTTTTAACTTGTTCTATCACTAATTAGCTATTCCTGACTTAATATACTCTTTGATTATTTATTAGGTTTATTGTTTTTTACCCATCTTCTCTTACTAGAACATAAGTTCCATGAAGTCATGAAATTTTGTCTTATTTTCATTCACCAATAGACCCCGAGTTCCTAGAATCATCGTTGGTACATGTTCAATAAATATTTGCTGAATGAATAAATGAGTAGCCGAATGAATATACCCCATACGCATGAAAAATGAAAGTGTTAGTCGCTCAGTCATGTCCAGCTCTTTGCAATCCCATGGATTGTAGCCTGCCAGGCTCCTCTGTCCATTCTCCAGACAAGAATACTGGAGTGGGTCGCCATTCCCTTCTCCAGGGGATCGGCTGGAGTTCAAACCCTGGTCTCCTCATTGCAAGCAGATTCTTTACTCTCTGAGCCACCAGGGAAGCCCACCCCTTACAGGTATCCTCAACCAAATATTAAGCTCCATGAGGACAGAAAGCAAGCCTCTTGTGTTTTTCTGAGTTCTCAGCAAAAAAAACAATGATTGGCACATAATAGGCACTGCGTAAATAATGTTGCTTTTAATATTTAAATGACTGTTATCTCATGCATGTGTTAAATGCATTAAATGTATTAAATGTATCTCATGCATTAAATCACATCCTGAACTCCGTGTTTTTCCCCAGGTGAGTAAGGAACCATCTTCTGTCTTCTCTAACTGCCCTCTCTCAATAGGTGATAATGGGAGCCTTTATGGATATATATGAGATTTTGAGGTGAAGTTTTCCCTAACTCCAGATTTTCTCTTGCTTCAGTCTAGTCTGGTAGTTTCCACAGTTTTCTGAAGTTCATAAACAAAGAAAATTTTAAAAAAAGAAACTCAGTATTGGTGGAGCTGAAGTCATCATCCAGGAGTCTGGTTTTGTGGTATGTTAATTTCATCACTGATCCAGATAAACTACCACTAAGGATTTGGGGTAGCTGTATGGACTATTCTTGGATGTCTTTCTCCCCTTTTTCATTTGCTGATGAGAGAAATCAACTTTCTCCAGCACCCTCTTCTAAGCCCAGCATCACAGCAGCTGGTGTCACTTGTCAATCAGTAAATACTTAAAGTGTTTTTAGAAAGCAGAGATAGGGTTGCTTTACTTACGCTCCAATGAGCAACACTAGAAAAGGGGTGGAATTTACAGGGAAGAAGATTAGATTTTGACTCAGTGAACAAACCTAGAGCTCTTAGTGAGTACTGAAAGCTGTGATACATGTAATTCTCTTAAGGACTCTGTTGGATAAGGATTCTTGCCCTTTATTTTCTACCTCTGGAGACAGAGGTACAGACGTGAAAATCACATGGCTTCTTAGCTGGCAGAGCCACTATTTGAACCTAGGACTATGTGAGGTCTCACTATCTTGACGTATAAATTTAAATATTCTGTATATAAATTTAAATATTTAGATGATAATTGTGTATCAGCAATAAAAAAATTCCAAATCAGGATATTCTTTTTCTCTTGCATGGCAATCCACTCCAGTATTCTTGCCTGGAGGTCCCACAGACAGAAGAGCCTGGCAGGTTATAGCCCATAGGGTTGCACAGAGTTGGACACAACTGAAGCGACTTAGCACACATACACTGCAAGCTTACTAATTTGTGACACTAAGGCCCTAAAAAGTAGATACCAAAATTTGCTCTGCGTTTTTAGGTCAGATCAGAAATAAAAGGCTACAGTTGGGGCTTTGTCAGCCTTTCTGAATATCTTGATTAATATATCTCGGTCTGGCAAACCAAGGCCAGAACATAAAGAGCTCTTAGAACTGTTATAAAACGTGGGCTATTCATCCTAGTCATGCTCTTTTTTCCCATATTTCATTTGCTGAGTAGCCAGCTGATGGCATTTGGGGGAAAAGACAGTGGTTTTAAGATGATTAATCTTTTCCACCTCACCCAACCCTGAAAACTGAAGTGTCATTCGCTGTGGTCTGTTGAGCCTGCCTTTGTGCAGGTACAGATTTGCCGCTGCTTCCCTCCGATGGGGGGCCTGTTGGTCGGTGCTGCTGTGTAAACCAACCTGACAGATGATAGGACACCCTGGTAGAGAAGGCAGCCTGGAATGGGCCCTGTTCCTGGAGACTCTGATGATAAGTTGTCTGAAATGATCAACTTCCAGACCTCGAGACATGTGAAATCGGCTCATGCCACATCCTTTGGGGAATTGGGAGCACTGGAGACTCAGGAGAAACAGAGAGACAGAGAGTTGTTGCCCCCGGAAATGATGCTTCCTCCCTCATTATGATCAAAATGCCACTGCTGTGCAGAGGCCCAGACTGTGAGGACCTCTGGTTGGTGCCCAATTAGTTCCATCTTCCGTCATGACAGTGACTGCCTGGTGCCGTGGGTCCAGTAGAGATTGGCATTTTCCCAGTAGCCCCCTCACATAAAAGGAAACACTGGCATGTTGAAAAGAGTGTCTTTAAAGAACACAAACCTGCCTTACTAGGTTATTAGTGATTAAGTGATATAACCCATGCGATACCACAGTCCATGGCATAGAATGTATTTACTCTTCTGTAAAATGGGAACAATGCTTGCATTTTAAGTGGGCTTTTTTTTTTAAGCTTATATTTTGTACTGGGGTATAGCCAATTAACAATGATGTGATAGTTTCAGGTGAACAGGGGACTCAGCCATACATATGCATGTATCCATCCTCCCCCCAAACCCCCTCCTATCCAGGCTGCTACATAACATTGAGAAGAGTTTCCTGTGCTATAGAGTAAGTCCTTGTTGGTTATCTATTTTAAATATTACAGTGTGTACATGACCGTTCCAAACTCTTAAGGGTTGTCTTTTGAGTCACAGATAATAAATACCCAGAATAGCACCTGACATGTTGTAGGTTTACTATGTGCCCAGCAGCCATTCAATAAACAGTAGCATCATGGTCAATGGCCTCTTAACAAGGGTTGGCAGAGGCTAGCTTGTTCCCATCCACTAGACCAATTTTGGTGGTTGTTCTCACCACCGTTTCTACTGGGGGAAGTTTAGTATTGAGATGGATGGGAGAATAAGTGCCCTTGACAGAGCTAAGTTTGGGCATGATGACTCATCCACAGGGGTGGTGTATGGCTCCTCAAGGAGATGTGAGAAGTCATCAGTACAGAGCTGCATGTAACCCTCCACCTGGGATGGATATGCTCTGACTTGAGAGACAGGAATGGGGCACATATGTTTGTCATTTCCTACAAAAGCCAGGAAGGCCTATGCTGGGTGTCACTCAGGCCTTCCTAACCTGCTATTTCCAATTGCCCAGGCCTTTACAGGAAAGCAAGTGAACTATTGAATTTCAAGAATTACCTATGCAAGCAACTCCTGCAGCTCAAATCCACAAAAACAAACGACCCAATCAAAAAATGGGCCAAAGAACTAAACAGACATATTTCCAAAGAAGACATACAGATGGCTAACAAACACATGAAAAGATGCTCAACATCACTCATTATCAGAGAAATGCAAATCAAAACCACAATGAGGTACCATTTCACGCCAGTCAGAATGCCTGCGATCCAAAAGTCTACAAGCAATAAATACTGGAGAGGGTGTGGAGAAAAGGGAACCCTCTTACACTGTTGGCGGGAATGCAAACTAGTACAGCCACTATGGAGAACGGTTTGGAGATTCCTTAAAAAACTGGAACTAGAACTGCCTTATGACCCAGCAGTCCCACTGCTGGGCATACACAGCGAGGAAACCAGAATTGAAAGAGACACATGTACCCCAGTGTTCATCGTAGCACTGTTTATAATAGCCAGGACATGGAAGCAACCTAGATGTCCATCAGCAGATGAATGGATAAGAAAGCCGTGGTACATATACACAATGGAGTGTTACTCAGCCATTAAAAAGAATCCATTTGAATCAGTTCTAATGAAGTGGATGAAACTGGAGCCTATTATATAGAGTGAAGTAAGCCAGAAAGAAAAACACCAATACAGTATACTAACACATATATATATGGAATTTAGAAAGATGGCAATGATAACCCTGTATGCAAGACAGCAAAAGAGACTCAGATGTATAGAACAGTCTTTTGGACTCTGTGGGAGAGGGAGAGGGTGGGATGATTTGGGAGAAAGACATTGACACATGTATAATATCATATGTGAAACGAATCGCCAGTCCAAGTTTGATGCAGGATACAGGATGCTTGGGGCTGGAGCACTGGAATGACCCAGAGGGATGGTACGGGGAGGGAGGAGGGTTCAGGATGGGGAACACGTGTACGCCTGTGTCGGATTCATGTTGATGTATGGCAAAACCAATACAATATTGTAAAGTAATTAGCCTCCAATTAAAATAAATAAATTTATTTTAAAAATATATTAAGATTTGAAAAAATAAATAAATAAAAACTTCTGAAAAAAAAAATTACCTATGAAGGCATAGGTGACAGACTGAATGACAGAAAATAACTTTTCTTGATCATCTCTTATGGGGTAGATTCTGGGGCCAGGAGGAATGTGAACCTTCCCCATCCCCATGCTCATGCAAAATAGAATTTGCAAATGTTAAAAAGCACAAAGCAGAATGAGATCAGAGTAAGAGAGAAGGACACTTAACTCTCAGGGAAGGAGCTTGGGGATTGATGAGGAAGATGAGTGACCTGCAATGAGACACATAAACATCAGCCACATGTCAATTTACCGTATTTCCCCAAAGCATCTTAAAGAACAAAGGCATAGGGCATAATAGCTGAAACCCACCTTGATAGCCCATGTACCCCTGGACATGTTGCTTAATTCATCGAAGTTTGTTTCCTCATCCGCAGCACAAGGCTAAAACACACATTGCAGGGCAGCGTGAGAACTGAGTGTGTGCTCAGTAAACTACATGCGCCTCTCTCCTGATGTCTAGTCCGTAGTGTCAGCATCAAGGCAGTCATCCATTGGTCATGAAATCTTTGGGGATGAGATCTAAGTACTGCATTCCTGATCAGGAGCTCCAAGCTGAATTCTGCAGGCAGAGCACAGGCTTTTGATTCAGACACATCTGTCTTGTTTAAATCCTGATTCTGCCACTTACTAGCTTTTTTTTCATTTCAGCTCTTTGACTCTCATTTCTTTTATGAGATCCAAAACGCCTACATGGCATGATTGTTAACAGAAATAATAATGAAGGGGATTCATTCTGTGCAGGTCTTGGGAACTTTACAGGCACCATGCCATAGCAGTATCTCCATAATGATCTTGTGAGTTTGTGCTTCGTTTATCTGCATTTGATCAATGAGAGAATGGTCATCTCTGGTTAAGAGGTCATCTAAGAGGTTAAGCCACAGAGCTAAAATTCACAACTAGCAATGACAGAGTTGGGACTTTAACACCCAGACCTTTCCTTTCTCCAAAACTTGGTGTGTAACTGGTATGCTGGCTCAAACCTAGCAAATTGAGGGAGACAATGAATAGAATGTCTTTAGCACACTGTGGTGAAGAAGGCGATGGCACCCCACTCCAGTACTCTTCCCTGGAAAATCCCATGGGCAGAGGAGCCTGGTAGGCGGCAGTCCATGGGGTCGCGAAGAGTTGGACACGGCTGAGAGACTTCGCTTTCACTTTTCACTCTCATGCATTGGAGAAGGAAATGGCAACCCATTCCAGTGTTCTTGCCTGGAGAATCCCAGGGACGGCAGAGTCTGGTGGGCTGCCATCTGTGGGGTCGCAGAGTCTGACATGACTGACGCAACTTAGCAGCAGCAGAACGTTGTGGGACACTTAATAAGCACAATTTCGGTCTGGTACCTAGGTCTCCACAGCCAGGTTGGCCAGCCATGAGGACAAGCATCTGCTTCAACCCTCCCTGCCTACGCTCCCCCGATGGGCAAGGGGCCGCCACATGTTGAAATGCAGGAGGGGCGGGAGGGATGGGAGAGCCGTTGCATTATTCATGTCTAATTCCACTTGTCTAATGGACTTGTTAAAAGCACCCTGGGTGGAAAGTGTGCGTCTTAATGGCATTTTATAAAAGTTGCTGTGATGAATTAGCACATAAAGCAAATTAAAAGTAGCTTATCGCTTTTTAAAATAGGTGACGGGGTACTGTAGCCTCTTCCCCAGATGTGATGATCCATTAATATCCAAAGGAACCAGGAGCTGCTGAAATGTGTCAGCTGCTTGTTTTTAGGGACCTGGCAAGTCTGAATCAGTGGGAACCTAGAGAGGCAGTTTGTCCAAGATAATAGAACTGATGGAGAGAGCATGTTGCTGATCCCAAGGATGGGAAATCTCCCCTCAAGAATACTTGGGGGAACTTCCCTGGTGGTCCAGTGGCTAAGATTCCGTGCTCCCAATGCAGGCCCAAGTTCAGTCCCTGGTCAGGGAACTAGATCCCACATGCCGCAACTTAAGAGTTCCCATGCCACAACCAAAGATCTCGCATGTTGCAACTAAGACCGAGCGCAGCAGATCTCAGTAGAATGAGTGGGTCAGCCGCTGAGGACCTCTGGGATTGGTTTCTGCTGCCCTCCCCTTACAGACCGGGACACTGAGACTTGAAAGAAGTAGAGCTTTCAAAGTGAAAGTGTTAGTCACTCAGTTGTGTTGGACACTGCGATCCCATGGACTGTAGCCCGTCAGGCTCCTCTGTCCATGGAATTCTTCAGGCAAGAATACTGGAGTGGGTTGCCATTCCCTTCTCCAGGGGATCTTCCCAACCTGGGGCTTAAACCCAGGTCTCCTGCTTTGCAGGCCAGACTCTTTACCAGTCGGAGTCACCAGGGGNAACTGAATGGCTACCCACTCCAGTATTCTTGCCTGGAGAATTTCATGGACAGAGGAGCCTGCTGGGCTCCTTCGTGTCCATGGGCTTGGGAAGAGTCAAACATGACTGAGAGATTACACTTTCACTTTTCAGCACTGAATAAAACTTAAAATTCCCTCCCTTGATCACACTAGCCACCTATTAGGTGCCTGCTATACTGAATAGTGTTGAGAGAAAACATGGCCATCACTACAGAAAGTTCTATTAGACAGCACTGTTTCCTAGAGCGCTGTTTTTCAAATGGTTTTCTACAGGCCATCTACTAAATCAGAATCTCTAGGGGTAGTGGCCTAGAAATTTGCATTATAAGCAAGTATCCCTGTGGGTTCTTATGCAAAGCCATGGGAAAGCTTTTATAGAGAACTAGAGTCTGATGTTTAGAGATAAATGTAATGTTTACTTGCTCAGTCATGTCTGGCTCTTTTTTTGATCCCATGGACTGTAGCCCACCAGGCCCCTCTGTTCATGGGATTTCTCAGGCAAGAAATCCCATGCCATTTCCTTCTCCAAATGCGGGGATAGGTAATGGAGCAGCTCAGCTTAAACTGGAATGCTCTCTTTGCCAGCCATGAAAAGTATATGCAGTAGTCTATAGGTATAGCAGGTTTCACCTGGTGGGGCTGACCTCTGACACCAAAGTCATGTAGGGTGGAAGAGGTGTGAACCTCTCAAGTCAGCAGTGTTCTGCAGATGTGTGGNTTAAACTGGAATGCTCTTTTTGCCAGCCATGAAAAGTATATGCAGTAGTCTATAGGTATAGCAGGTTTCACCTGGTGGGGCTGACCTCTGACACCAAAGTCATGTAGGGTGGAAGAGGTGTGAACCTCTCAAGTCAGCAGTGTTCTGCAGATGTGTGGCCAATCCCAATTGTATTCTGTGGTCCCATATGCATTCTGCACTTGCAATGCAGGGGGTCTGGGTTCGATTCCTGGTCAGGGAACTAGAACCCATATGTGTCAACTAAGACCTGGCATATGGACTTCTCTGGTGGCTCAGACGATAAGGAGACCGCCTGCAATGCAGGAGACCCAGGTTCGATCCCTGGGTCAGGAAGATCCCTTGGAGAAGGGCATGGCATCCCACTCCAATATTCTTGCCTGGGACATCCCATGGCAGAGGAGCCTGCAGGGCTACAGCCCAGGGTGGGGGGTCACAGAGAGTCAGACATGACCGAGTGACTAACACACACACAAGACCCACTGCAGCAAGAACAACAACAAGAAAATGCAGATACCTGTCTCCCATTGTCCCTGCCTTGGAGATTCCAGAAATTCCACACAGAAGGAGAAACCCCGTGTAACGACTGTTTTCACACAGTAATTGGACCCGGAGGGTTGACAAGCAGGGACTTATGCCAAGGCAAAACTCTACGATGGTTAGCAGTCTGCAGAGTTTTCCTGCTGATAGAAGTTCATGTTCTTGTGCTCATTTTTAACTGGGGCCATGCACAGTGGAGTTAGTTGTTGAAGAGAGCTCTCCAAAGGCAGGAGGTAAATTTAAGTCTACTGTCCGAGATCTCTCTGTGTCTGAGTAAATCAGCTGTGGTCCTTCAAGTAGAGACTGAACTTAAGTCTGAGAAGAAGATGATAGAAGGAGCAGCGGGTGCTGTGACGGGCTGCCCGACCCCTCCTTGAGGTCTCAACTATGCTTTCCTCCAGGTGCTGGTGGCCTGGAGCTGAGCCCCTCCCCTGGAATTGCTCCTGGCTAAACAGTTGCTCCTAATGCTCCAGTACTTTGGCCACCCGATGCGAAGAGCCTGATGCTGGGAAAGATTGAGGGCAGAAGGAGAAGGGGGCAACAGAGGATGAAATGGTTGGATGGAATCACTGACTCAATGGAAGGGAGTTTGAGCAAACTCCGGGGGATGGTGAAGGACAGGGAAGCTTGGTGTGCTGCAGTCCATGGGGTCGCAAAGAGTCAGACACGACTTAGTGACTGAACAACAAAAAACAAAGGCATCTCTCCCAAGGTTAGAGCCTCTTCTTGGTGACAGCCCACACTAGCGTCTGGTCACTGAAGAGGTGGGAAGGGCTGGCCCGTTTGCTTCAGGGCAGGCCACCGGTGAGGGGCCATCCCAGGGCAGCTGCCACGGGCCTGCCTAAGGCCATGTGCCGTGCACGCCTGCATTGCAGCTCTACTTCTCCCCTTGCCCGGTCCTTTTTTAAAATTATATTAACTTTTGTGGGGTTTTTTGGCTGTTCTGGAGATGCTGCACTCTGGCTTTCTCTAGTTGCAGACAGTGGGGGCTACTCTAGTTGCGGTGTGCCGGCTTCTCATTGTGGAGGCCTCTCTTGTTGCAGGGCACAGGATCTAGGGCTCATGGGCTCACAGTAGTTGTGACATGTGGCTCAGCAGTTGCAGCTCCCAGGGCTTAGTTGCTCCGCAGCATGTGGGATCTTCCCAGATCGGGGATCAAGCGTGTGTCTTGGGCATTGACAGGCGGATTCTTTACCACTAGCGCCACCTTGGAAGCCCCATCCACAGGCTACTTTCCTCAAATCTGGGTTTTCTCTTGATTTCCTTATCAGCCTTTCTGTCACCACCGAGTCATGATGTTTTTTGCTTTTCAATTTGTTCATATGGTCCAACCATCACACATCTGCCTCCCTTCCCCCTCTCTTTCTTCTCCTTCTTTCTTCTTCCCCCAACTCCTGCATCTCTTTGCCCTCCTCTTTCATTCTTTCTCTCCTTCTTCGTCTCCCTCCAAATCTGTCTCCCATCTCTGTCTCTCTCTTCCTCTCTTTTCTTCCCCAAGCCCCTCACTTTGAACCTTACAGGGACAGGGCTATTTGCAAAGGAAGGGTCTTGGTCACATGAGTATGAGGCATCCCCCTCTGTTTTTTTTTAAATTAAAAAAATTTAAATCACAGTATCATTGCTTTACACTGCTGTGTTAATTTCTGCTGTACAGCAACATGAATCAACTGTATGTATATATATATTCCCTCCCTCTGGAGCCTCCCTCCCACCCCTGAATCCCACCCGTCATCACAGAGCACCAAGCTGAGCTCCCTGTGCCATGCAGCAGCTGTCTATTTTACACACGGTAGTGTGGGGCTTTCTATGTGGTGCTAGTGGTAAAGAACCTGCCTGCCAGTGCAGGAGATGCAAGAGACTCGGGTTCAATCTCTGGGTTGGGAAGATCCCTAGAGAAGGAAATGGCAACCTGCTCCAGCATTCTTGCTTGGAGAATCTCATGGATAGAAGAGCCTGGCAGGCTACACTCCATGGGGTCACAACGAGTTGGGCATGACTGAGGTCACACACACACAGACACACACACACACAGACACACACACACACACACACAGAGTGTATATATGTCGATGCTACTCTCTCAATTTGTCCCTCTTCTTCCCCCTCTGTGTCCAAAAGTCAGTTCGAGACCCTCTCTCCCTTTATCTAATAGAAAGCAGTACCCTGGGAATGTTCTGCTGGGGGCTGAGGGTTCATGAAGGAGTCCTGAATATGATGGAAACTCTCTGGAAGGTGCTGGGCTTGGGGCAGCTGCTGTGGGAATGAAGGTGGGTATCTGCCCCTCCCACCCCTTGAGTGAGCAAGAACATGACAGAAGGAGAGGGGAGGGGTTCCCCCACCTCATTTTATCCTCTTGACGGTTTTGCCCAGAACTAATCCTGCCAGTGTTATTTTTGCCTGTAAATGCGATTTAGTTCTACTGTTAAATCCATCCTTTTTTAAAAAAAATTATTAAAATTTAGATAAAGTTTTTTAAAAAAATCCCCTCAACATCTGGCACCAGAAGGGAGATTTCAGAGAATGAGATGTTCAGATTTGCCTCACCCCGGAGCTCCCTTTTTGAGCAGTGATAGGGCTTCCCTGGTGGCTCAGAGGTTAAAGCGTCTGCCTCCGATGCGGGAGACCCGGGTTCGATCCCTGGGTCGGGAAGATCCCCTGGAGAAGGAAATGGCAATCCACTCCAGCATTCTTGCCTGGAGAATACCATGGACAGAGGAGCCTAGTAGGTTACAGTCCACGGGGTCGCAAAGAGTCGGACACGACTGAGCGACTTCAACTCAACTCAACTCAGGTCTTTAGAGGCATTTAATTCCCATCAGAATCCTGAGATACGTATCATTACCCCTGTTTGCTAGGTGAAGAAAAGTGATGAGCACAGGAGGGAGGGACCACAGGGCTTCACTGGTGGGCCAGTGGTTAAGAATCAGCCTGCTAGTACCAGGGACACAGGTTCGATCCCTGATTCGGGCAGGTCCCATGTGCTGAGGAGCAACGAAGCTCGTGCACTGCAACCACTGCGCCTGTGCTCTAGAGCCTGGGAGCGACAAGCACTGGAGCGCATGCGCCCTAGAGCCTGGGCGCCACAGCTGGAGAAGCCACCACAGTGAGAAGCTCACGCGCCACAGCCGGAGAGTAGACTGTGCTCACTGCAACTAAAGACAGACTTGCTCGGCAGCAAAGACCCAGTGCAGCCGAAAACAAATCAATCAATCATGTTTAAAGTTTAATTAATTAATTGAAAATAAATACAGAGTCGCGGAATGGAGTGGCAGAGCTGGGCAGTAGCCCAGATTTTCCAAGTCCTAGTCACATGCGCCCTTTGCTCTATCAGGCTACCTTGCCACCAAAAGCACTCTAGAGGGAGATGTTAGAGGAAACATCTTTTGGCCTCAGGGTTAAATGTGCAAGGACTGATAGGTGAAAGGGGCATGGGAGTTAGGCAGAGGCTGTGGAATGTAGAAGTTACAAGTATAGATTCTAAAATCAAGCTCTGGGAGTGCAATTCCTGGGTTCCCCACTTAGGAACTGTGTGACCTTGTATAAGGTACTTAACGTCTCTGTGTCTCTTTGTAAAAATGGGAAATGATAATAATATCTACCTTCTAGGTTTGTGGTAAAGGTTAAAAAAAATAAGGGGGAACTTCGCTGGCGGTCCAGTGGTTAAGACTTTGCACTCCCAATGCAAAGGGGGTCCTCGATACCTGTCAGGAAACGAGGCCATGCTGAATGCCTTATTTACTATTAAACCAAGCCTTGGAATGTGTGGATCACAATAAACTGGAAAATTCTGAAAGAGATGGGAATACCAGACCACCTGACCTGCCTCTTGAGAAACCCATATGCAGGTCAGGAAGCAACAGTTAGAACTGGACATGGAACAACAGACTGGTTCCAAATAGGAAAAGGAGTACGTCAAGGCTCTATAATGTCACCCTGCTTATTTACCTTATATGCAGAGTACATCATGAGAAACGCTGGGCTGGAAGAAACACAAGCTGGAATCAAGAGTGCCAGGAGAAATATCAATAACCTCAGATATGCAGATGACACCACCCTTATGGCAGAAAGTGAAGAGGAACTAAAAAGCCTCTTGATGAAAGTGAAAG
>SJYX01023129.1:139925-150150 GCA_006410675.1 Oreotragus oreotragus
GAGGATGAGATGGCTGGATGGCATCACTGACTTGATGGACGTGAGTCTGAGTGAACTCCGGGAGATGGTGATGGATAGGGAGGCCTGGCGTGCTGCAGTCCATGGGGGTCCCAAAGAGTCGGATATGACTGAGCTGAACTGAACTTTAGTCTTTGTGAAAATGGAAATGACTCTGGTTAGTCCATATTCCTAGGCTTCAGATCCCATCTGAAATCTTGGGGTGCACACTAGGATTCCACTTCTTGCCCTGAACCCCGATCTTTGCTCCCCCAGTTTGCCAAGATGACAAAAACCCTGCTTAGCTTCAATCTGCTTGGCTGCTAGTTTCTACTTTGTTTCTCCTTCTCTTGGCTTTCTCAGTGATCAGTTTCAACAAAGCACTCTTTGCTTTTAGGTTTCTTAAGAATCAGCAAATGCCTCAAGGCAAAAAGCTGTGCCAAATATCAGGTCACCTCTTGTGACTGATTTCCTTCTGTGAGATCTGAGTACCTTAAGATCTTGCCACCTTTGATAACTCTCTGTTTTATTTTTTGACCATGACATGTGGCAGCAATCTTCCCTGCTCAGGGATGGAACCCGTGCCTTCTGCTTTGGGAGCATGGAATTATAACCACGGAACCACTAGGGAAGTCCCCTCTCTGTTGTTTATAAACAGAATTTTTTAAAAAATATAGTTTTGTTCATAGTTTTTATTTGTTTGTGGTAAAAATGTTGATCTGTATACATTCAGTTCAGTTCAGTTCAATTCAGTCGCTCAGTCTTGTCCGACTCTTCGCAGCCCCATGGACTGCAGCATGCCAGGCCTCCCTGTTTCATCACCAACTCCCGGAGTTTACTCAAACTCACATCCACTGGGTCAGTAATGCCATTCAACCATCTCATCCTCTGTTGTCCCCTTCTCCTCCCGCCTTCCATCTTTTCCAGCAACAGGATCTTTTCAAATAAGTCAGCTCTTCGCATCAGGTGGCCAAAGTATTGGAGTTTCAGCTTCAACATCAGTCCTTCCGATGAATGTTCAGGACTGACCGTATACATTAGTCTGCCACAGAAATGGAGCTCCTTGGTATCGTTTGCCAGATCTTCTCAGAGGATTTTAGTGTGAGAAGCGCTGGACAGAACCAACTCCTTGACAGATCATAAGACGCACCTGAGGCCCTTGTTTAAAAGTCTTATTTCTGGTCCTACCTTAGGCGTACTGAATCACAGACTCCAGGAAAAAAGACTGGTGATTTGTAGTTCCAACAAGTACGTCTAACACAGGCACGATAGGGAAACGCTGAGCGTGGCTAGGGTCCAAGGGCGTGTGTGCATGTGTGTTTAGTCGTGTCCAACTCTTTGTGGCCCCATGGACTGTAGCCCAGCAGGCTCCTCTGTCTATGAGATTTCCCAGGTGAGAATACTGGAGTGGGTTGCCATTTCCTCCTCCAGGGGATCTTCTCCACCCAGGGATCGAATTCATGCCTCCTGTGTCTCCCACATTGGCAGGCAGATTCTTTACTTCTTGAGCCATCAGGGAAGCCCTGACTAAGAGTCCAAAAAGCACATTCCACTTGTGTTCTGCTTGTCCAAGCTATTCCAGTTACCCCAGTGACCCCTCTCTACCTACCAGCAAGCCCTATGTATATGGATGAGAAAGAGCCTGGTTGCTCTGAGACACAGGCAGGGCAGAGAGCTGCTTTTTCACTGCTGCTGCTGTTGCTGCTAAGTCACTTCAGTCGTGTCCGACTCTGTGCGACCCCACAGACGGCAGCCCACCGGGCTCCCCCGTCCCTGGGATTCTCCAGGCAAGAACACTGGAGTGGGTTGCCATTTCCTTCTCCAATGCATGAAAGTGAAAAGTGAAAGTGAAGTCGCTCAGTCGTGTCTGACTCTTAGCAACCCCATGGACTGCAGCCCACCAGGCTCCTCCGTCCATTGGATATTCCAGGCAAGAGTACTGGGGTGGGGTGCCATTGCCTTCACCTTCTCGAAATTTCCTTTGCATTCCACAGCTTCAAGAGTGGGAGCTTCCTTTTGCTGAATTATTTCCAATTTCCTCTTCAGACATTTTAATCAGAGATGAAAAATGATTGGTCTTCAGCCAGCCTTTTCAGTCTAAGAGGAAGTTATTTTCCTCTTAAAGGTCCATTAATTTGCAATGGCTTTAGCGCAGAAGACAGAGTGGTGCTGTAGAAAGGGACCTAAAATCTGGGGTCGGGGTGATGAGCCCAGAGTACCTGGGTGGCCTAGGAGTCCCTCCTCACCTCCATTCCTCCCTCTGTTAGTGCAAGTTCCCTTTGCCAGCTTGGTGGCTTAGTGGTAAAGAACGTGCCTGCCAATACAGGAGACTCGGGTTTGATCCCTGGGTCAGGAAGATGCCCTGGAGAAGGAAATGGCAACCCACTCCAGTATTCTTGCCTGGAAAACCCCATGGACAGAGGAGTCTAGCAGTTTGCAGTCCACGGGGTCATAAAGAGTCGGAGACGACTTAGTGGCTGAACAGCAACCAGTAAGAAAGCAATGAAATATGCCCAAGGAAAAAGAAAAAAGGATGTGAATAGGTAATTCATAAAGGAAAAGGCACAAATAGCCATAAACGCATGAGAAAAAGTTAATTTCATGTATCATCACAGAACTGCAAGTCCAACCATGGGAGTGATAAAAAACTAATCAGAATAATCAGTGAGTTTGGGCTCTGAGTTTGGCAACCCACCCCAGTTTTCTTGCCTGGAGAATTCCATGCGACAGAGAAACCTGGCAGACTACAGTCCACGGGGTCGCAGAGTCGGACATGACTGAGCAACTGAGCACGCACATATGCATGTACTGCTGTAAGATTATAAATTTTTCAGTCTTTCTGGAAAGCAATTTGGCAAAATGTAACAGAAATCCTGTAATTTTCTATGACTTTTGACGCTGTGAGTTTTGTTGTTGTTTTTGGTTGGATTTTTTGTTTCTTTAAATTCAGCTGTGTGGGCTCAGTTACTGTGTGTGGGCTCCAAAGTGTGCAGACTTAGTTGCTCCACCGCATATGGGATCTTAGTTCCCTGACGAGGGATTGAACCTGAGTCCCCTGCATTGGAAGGTGGTTTCTTTGCCACTGGACGCCAGGGATGTCCCAACCCTGTGTTTTTACTTGCAGGAATTTTGCAAAGAGTCAGACATGACTTAGCAATTGAACAGCAACACCATCATCCTAGTGAAATAACGTAAGCTATTTGCCCAGAGTTATATACAGGGATGTTCAGCATGGGGCTGTTTTCATAGTGATAATTGGTGTTATCTGGTGAAATACAGCCACATGACGACAGGGGACTGGCATTGTTATACCAATGATACACTGCAGAGCCATTACAAATATTACTGATGAAGGTTTAAAGAAGAGAAATGTTCAAGTTTTAAGCTTTGAGAAAAACAGCTTACAAAGCAATATCTCACAACAATTGCATTTTATAAACAGATACTAAAATGTTAATATGGCTATATCACTGTTTTATCATACACAAAAATCACAGAGACATGAGTTATTCAAAAAAACAGAAAGTAGGAATACTTATCACTATTGTGTGGGAAGAGTGGCTTCCATTCTAGGTGTGAATTTGCCTCCTTTGCTCTAAGAGAGCCTGAGCAGGTCACCTTGGCTCTTTGAGGGGCCGTTTCCTCCTGTGTAACACAGCAGTGGTCTTTGCTTCATGTCAAAGCATCCATATTTGTTTGGGACTTTCCTGATTACAGGTCCTTTTTTTGTTTGTGGTTTTAAATTTATGTGGCTATGCCGGGTCTCAGTTGCAGCACCAGAACTCTCAGTCGTGGCATGTGGAATCTAGTTTCCTGACCAGGGATGGATGGTTAAGAGCCCACCTGCAACGTGGGAGACCTGGGTTCAATTCCTGGGTTGGGGAGATCCTCTGGAAGAGGGTATGGTAACCCACTCCAGCATTCTTGGCTGGAGAATCCCCTTGGACAGAGGAGCCTGGCGAGCTACAGTGCACTGGGTTGGCGAAGAGTCGGACACGAATGAGTGACTAAGCACAGCACAGAGGGGCATGGTGTGGTAGCCGAGTAGAGGCTGGGCAGGACCTGGGGGAGGTTGGTCTGCACTGTTGGGTCTGTGGTCAGTTACTAGTTGAGGACGGAGAGGGTAGTAAGCCACAGCCAGGACTGGAGAAGGCCAAAGAGAAATGTTGGAAAAACCAGAAAGTGGTGAGGGAAAGAGGAGCAGGGGCTGACCTAGCAGTGATGGTCTCACTGGAGGCCCAATGCAGGGTCCTGATGGCCAGATATAGCACTCGAAGGCCCCCCAAAAAAAGAACAGAAGCCAGACCAGGAGGATCCAACTGGGCAGAGGAGAGACTGAACACTTCTGAGTCTGGGAGCGAGCCTGGCAGGCATTGCTTTGACACAGGCGGACTTGTGTGCAAGCTGCAAGTCTGCATTTATGCAAAACCAGCAGCAGTGGAGCATGGGTAGTAGATGAACTGATCTGCAGATAATCTGGACAAATGAACTCACTTAAGTGAAAATCTAGCTGTTCATTTCCTGCTCGCTAACAAGTCGAAGCCTAATCTTTAAAACTGATGCCCCTGATCTCTAGGTGCCTGCGGTGGTAATGTTGGCCACCACTGACATGGTGTATCTTATCTTTTAAGTACATTTCCTCTGACAACAACTGAACTGAACTCTTCAGTTTATGGAAAAGAAGTAGAGGCTGGGCAGGACCTGGGGGAGGTTGGTCTGCACTGTTGGGTCTGTGGTCAGTTACTAGTTGAGGATGGAGAGGGTAGTAAGCCACAGCCAGGACTGGAGAAGGCCAAAGAGAAATGTTGGAAAAACCAGAAAGTGGTGAGGGAAAGAGGAGCAGGGGCTGACCTAGCAGTGATGGTCTCACTGGAGGCCCAATGCAGGGTCCTGATGGCCAGATATAGCACTCGAAGGCCCCCCAAAAAAAGAACAGAAGCCAGACCAGGAGGATCCAACTGGGCAGAGGAGAGACTGAACACTTCTGAGTCTGGGAGCGAGCCTGGCAGGCATTGCTTTGACACAGGCGGACTTGTGTGCAAGCTGCAAGTCTGCATTTATGCAAAACCAGCAGCAGTGGAGCATGGGTAGTAGATGAACTGATCTGCAGATAATCTGGACAAATGAACTCACTTAAGTGAAAATCTAGCTGTTCATTTCCTGCTCGCTAACAAGTCGAAGCCTAATCTTTAAAACTGATGCCCCTGATCTCTAGGTGCCTGCGGTGGTAATGTTGGCCACCACTGACATGGTGTATCTTATCTTTTAAGTACATTTCCTCTGACAACAACTGAACTGAACTCTTCAGTTTATGGAAAAGGCTCAGCATGAAACTGCAGATTGACTCTCCCATTACAATCTTTTTAATTACTGCACGAACCCAATTTTATTATCCAATTATGAGTAAGGTTAAAGTTCATCAAATTACTCGTTTTATGTGAAATTCCTTTATTTCCAAAAGATCTGAGGAACATTAAAGAACAAATGAAACAGTCGGTTGCAGATTACACAGGGTGATTTATCACCCATCTTCCACGAACCGCAAAATGGCTCTAAGACTTCCCCCAGTCTAACAGTTCTGTGTGTCCAGTGTACTGCAGATTTTTTCATTTCAGTCTTGAAAAAAAATATGATCTACCCCCGGCGGGAGTCATAATTTCACGGAATGTTCAGTGCTTAAAGCTGCACAGGGCTCAGCCAGTTTGTTACGGCAGATGGATGAGAACCCAGTGTTTCATGAAATTGCTTTTGAATATTTGCAGAATGACCTTTTCCCGCTCGATCCCACTGAAATGCATTAACTCATTCTACACACAAGGGAAAAAAAGGCAAATCGCTCTCCTGCAAGGTCTGGTTGAAACAACACATCTTTTTCTAGGAAACCTATGGTCCAAGCTTCTGTCAGATGGCCCCCACATGCATCACTTTAATCTACACTGTCTCCAAATAAAAACAATGACAAAGTCATGCTTGTGTGTAATATGCTACAATGAACCTACATTCAGTCAAAGAGGCACTCACCGTTTTCTCAGAAGAGGATAGAGAGTCCTGTTGTTGTTGTTTTTTTTTTGTCTTGCAATACTGTTCCCTCTTCTCTTACCACTCTCCCTTTGAGATATTAAGTACTGACCGATAAAGCTAAATGTTGCTAATGCACCTTATGCAGATACTGAAGGGGTGATAGGACAGTACTTGGTTTACTTGTACCAGTATTTATATCAAAATAAGAAATAGTCATGAGCATGACAGTCTCCTTTTCTACAACTGGTTGCCTGTCATAGCCGGCATTTATAAGCACCTTATTTCCTTGCTCATTCAGTATTTCCTTTGCCTACAGTAGGTACCTGGGTGGTGGGTTTAGGCTAGGAATTTGCAAGCTTTTTTGGTGAAGGATCAGATAGGGTTCTGAGGATCATAGAGTCTCTGTCTCCACTGCTCAACTTTGTGGTTACAACGGAAAACAGGCATTTGTCCTTGTTCAGTTGTTAAGTAGTATCTGACTCTGCCATCCCACGGACTGCAGCACACCAGGCTTCCCTGTCCGTCGCTATCTCTCAGAGTTTGCTTAAACTCATGTCCATTGAGTTGGTGATGCCATCCAACCATCTCATCCTTTGTCACCCTCTTCTTCTCCTGCCCTCAATCATTCCCAGCATCATGGTCTTTTCCAATGAGTTGGCTCTTTGCATCAGGTGGTCAAAGTATTGGAGCTTCAGCTTTAGTAACAATCCATCCAATGAATATTCAGGATGATTTCCTTTAGTGACTGGTTTGCTCTTGCTGTCCGAGGGACTCTCAAGAGTCTTCTCCAGCACCGCAGTTCGAAAGCATCCATTCTTTGGTGCTCGGCCTTCTTTATGGCCCGATTCACATGTCCATACACGACTACTGGAAAAGCCATACCTTTGACTAGATGGACCTTTGTCAGCAAAGTGATGTCTCTGATTTTTAATACACTGTCTAGATTTGTCACAGCTTTTCTTCCAAGGAGCAAGTGTCTTACTTTCATGGCTGCAGTCACCATTTTCAATGATTTTGGAGCCCAAGAAAATAAAATATGTCACTGCAAAACAGTTACAAACAACATATAAACAAATGGGTGTGGCTGTGTAACAGTAAAACTCTATTTACAAAAATACTTGGAGAGACAGATTTGGCCTTTGGGCTACGTTTTGGTGATCACTGCCTACATCATTAACAGTTCTGCCTGAAATGGGTTGTTCCCATTAACCCACTGGTTAATGGTTCATGGTTGTTCCCCCATTAACAAAGGGGAACTCTTGCAAATTGGGATGATGCACTTGACTCTGCAAGTGTTCCCGTGTCTAGAAGTGTGTGTCTATGGAGCAGGCATTGGCTGCATGTCATGGAAAATAGTTTATCTTTTGGTGCAGTTCTTCTGTGTATTCTTGCCACCACTTCTTAGTATCTTCTGCTTCTGTTAGGTCCACACTGTTTCTGTCCTTTATTGTGCCCATCTTTGCATGAAGTGTTCCCTTGGTATTCCTAATTTTTAAGAAATCCCAAGTCTTTCCCGTTCTATTGTTTTTCTCTATTTCTTTGCGTTGTTCACTTAAGGAGGCTTTCCTATCTCTCCTGGCTATTCTTTGGAACTCTGCATTCAGACGGGTATACATTTCCTTTTCTCCTTTGTCTTCCACTTCTCTTCTTGGCTATTTGCAAGGTCTCCTCAGACAACCGTTTTGCCTTTTTGCATTTCATTTTCTTGGGGACGGTTTTGATCATCGCATCCTATACAAGGTTATGAACCTCTGTCCACAGTGTTTCAGACACTCTATCAGATCTAATTACTTGAATCTATTTGGCTCTTCCACTGCTTTAAGAGCTGTTGCCAGTTTTCTTTCCACCGACAGCACAGGGGGATTCGTCTTCCTCCAGGTTCTCTCTTCCATTTATTGCTTGTAGACATATGAGGATGACCATTGTGACTGATGGGATTTGATTTCCAATTGTTGTTCTAATGGCATTCCTCCAGCAATTAGGGATGCTGAGCATCTAGTCCTGTGGTGAAGGTTTTGTGTTCTTTTTATCAGTAAATGGTGTGAGGAAAATTTCCTGGTGGAAGTTGCCTTCCTGATAGTCAGTTGTGTTTGGAATTTATTTCTGCAATAACCACCCCATGACATTTCACGAGGCCAGGTGTCAGTCACAGAACCCCAGGTCTTGTGAGTGAGAGGTGCCAGTTGGCACTCGTGATCAAACTGTAGTTATAGTAAATATCCACAAGGTGGCAGCACTTTCCCATGCCCACCTTCGGCTATCAGGACAACCAGAGCCTTAGGGAAATCTGGCTTCCTGGGCTGTGAATTTAGAGTGGAATGGTTGAGCCAACATCCAAGAGCTTGTTTCTTAGGACTTTCCTGTTTTAAAGCATCACACACACATACCCACTAGACTAATTCCTCCTGGGGCCTCAGCACCCTACTCAGGTTGCACTGAAAGAAGGAGGCTTGAGCTGGAATCCCCAGCACCAGGAGATTAGGAGGCTTGGTAATTATTGCCCCCAAGTTCCTCAAGACATTGATCCCCGTTGGGACTCTGGTGCAAGCCAGAACATAGCAGACAGTAGATCTTACAAAAGTTCAGTGAAGGGCACCGTGCCAGACTGGCTTGGCTCCATCCCAGTTCAGCTGTGGGACCCAAGCCCACTCAGGATCCAGAGATGCGACACCAGGCCAAGTCAGCGAGGCTGGAGGGAATAAAGAAGGCACTGCTTTTCTTTCCTTCTCTCTAACATCATGCCCTTGCTATGTTGCAGCATAGTCAACCTGCAATGTTGTGATTGTTGTCAGTGTACAGCCGCTTGATTTCAGGCATGACATATCTATGGGGTATCTGGATTCTTTCATGGACATTTTGCCATAAAAGTCAAGCCGATTGTTAAGCCTCAGGTCCTTGTGGATAATGTATCTCAGGTACAGTGTTTTGTGTATACAACGAAGGAAAGAAGGAAGGATATAATTTTTGTGGATTATCTCCTAGAGACACAGATTTCTGTTGTATAGGTTAGAGATAATGGATTTCTGTGTACGTGTGTAAGGACAGAAGAAAGGAAGAGGATACTCTACTACATTATCTACTATTGTGCATTATCTACTACAGGTACAGATTTCTGTATCTATGTTAGTCCGGACCTCCTAATTCATTCCAGACCTTTCATTTTTTTTCTCTTTGAACCCATTCAGTACTCAGGGTCTCACATCATTTACTATTGTCTTCCTTGGCCTTACTGACCTCCCTTAGTTTATGATTCTTCAAGGTCCATCTCTGTGGCTAGACCAGTGTCATAACTTCCTAATTTCAATGACGGTTTTTATGGCTGGGTCATAGTCCATCATACATACACACCACATGTCTTTTTAAGCTTTCAGCCTTTCAGTTTAGATTTTGCTTGCCGTCTGCCTTGGCTATTGGAATTGGTGCTGCAGTGTTGCTTGGGGTGTGTGTTTCTGGTGACTGTCGGCCCCAAGGTCCTCGGGGCCTTGTTCCCCCTCGGGACTCTGGTCCTAGCTGGAGGACAACAGACAGTAGAGGTTTAAAAAGGGCTCAGTGAAGGGCACCCTGCCAGGCTCTCTCGACCCCATGCAGCCCAGCCATCTGACCCAAGCCTGCTCAAGCTCCAAGGATCAAACGCAGCCAATGTCTGGGAGATTGGAGGGAAAAAACAAGCCGTGGCTTTTTTTCCCATTTTTTAAATTTCATGCCTGTGGTGTATTGGAGTATAATCGATGTGCAGCGTTTTTCTTGTTGTCATTGTATAGATGGCTTATTCATTTATAACATGTATGTAAAGCATATCTATGCTTTTTTGGATTCTTCTGCCATAGAGGTTATTATAGAGGTTGAGCCAACAAGGAAGTTGGCTAAACATCAGGTCCTTTTGGAGTTTCTGTGGGAGATACAGATTTCTGTGGTTACGCTGGTGATACAGATTTCTGTGAATATGTTAGTCTTGACCTCCTAATTCACCCCCAGCTCTTCACTTTCTTTTTTCACCAGGCGGGGAGGGGTCAGGGGAGCCCTTTGTGTTTGTATTCTCCAATTCTTTTTCTGTTGTAACTTACTTAGCTCTTTTTTTTTTTTTTTTTTTAAATTTCAATTTCCTTTGATTCAGGAAATCAACCCTTAATACTCACTGGTTCAGCTGAAGCTGAACCTCCAACACTTTGGCGACCTGATGCAAAGAGCTGACTCACTGGAAAAGACC
>SJYX01023129.1:153612-173983 GCA_006410675.1 Oreotragus oreotragus
ATTCCTCCAGTTCCATTCTTCTTTCTCAAGTACTTTTCTTTTAAATAAACTTTTTACTTTACTCTTCACCTTCTGCCTCCTCGCCTGAATTCATTCTTGACACGGCAGGCAAAGACTAGGGACCTTAGCCCTGACTGCTGGCTCTGTGGTCCAGTGGTTAGGACTCGGTCTGGGAAGCTAAGACCCTGCTTCCAGCTATCAGTCGCTGACACCACTGCATGAGTTGGAAATGACCAGCACACTGTCCTCCAGAGTGGCTGTCAGCAATTTGTATTTCAAGCAGCAGAGGAGAAGGGTTCCCGTTCTTCCAAGCGTCTGCAGGATTTAACGTTTGTGGAGTGTTTAAAAATGGCCGCTCTGACCGGAGTGAGTGATACCTCGTTGCAGGGTTGCCTGGACTTCCCTAATACTCAGCGATGTTGACATCGTGTGACTTTTTTCTTAAAGGATGTGAGGTAAAGGCACCTGCTGAAATCGGCTCCCTGAACGTCTGCCCAGTTTCGAATTCTTTTTTGGTAACCACCCCTGGTGGACTTCTGGAGAGCAGTTGTTTACTTCCAGCCCCACGGACCTTGGGAATATGAAGTGCCCATCAGTGCCGCTTTTATAGTTGCTGTTACAAAGAATGTCCACAAGGGGGCAGCATTTCTTCATGTCCTGCTTTCCTTTTTTCTTTTTCTGGACCTCCATTGTTATTTTATTTTGGAGTAGAGTTGATTTCTGATATTACATTTATCAGTTCTTTTTGGGGTTATCTTCTCCATATAGATAATTAAAATGTGTTCCGTAGGCTACCCTATACTATTCAATGGATTTATTTTGATCAGCTGTCTGATAAATATATGAGCATATGTTATTAGCAAAGTCTTAATTTATCCCTCAATTCTAAGGNACATTTATCAGTTCTTTTTGGGGTTATCTTCTCCATATAGATAATTAAAATGTGTTCCGTAGGCTACCCTATACTATTCAATGGATTTATTTTGATCAGCTGTCTGATAAATATATGAGCATATGTTATTAGCAAAGTCTTAATTTATCCCTCAATTCTAAGGTTTTTTTTTTAAAATAATAATAAGCTTTTTTCTAAGTTTGTGTCTGTTTCTATTGTGTAATATCTGAAATTTGCATTCATTTCAAGAATATACCTGTCCGTGATACCCTGTGATGTTTGTTTCTCTTTTCGACTTCCTTTACTGAGTAAGGTAATCACTCTGTCCATCCACGCTGCTGTCAGTGGCGTTATTCTGTTCTGATTCGAGGCTGAGTAGTGTTCCAGTGCAGAGGTGCGCCACTCGGTCCTCGTTTTTCTGTCGATGGATTTCTTGGTTGAATTTGTTGCAGTGAAAAGGAAAAAAAAGAGGAATGAGTTTTTTCTTTCGCTTTTCTGAGAACAAAGACGATAAAGAGAACAGTGAGCAGTCCTGAAAGTTCCTAGTTTTTTAAACTTTGCTCCTAACCCTACGTATCTGTAACTGAGTGTGCTTTTCTGCCCACTAATTCTGCAGGAGCTATGCTTTGGATCTATTTTCCTTCGACTCTAGGCTAAATACATCTCCTGTCTGGTGTCTACTTTTACATCACCCTCCCTCTTGCAGCTGCACATCAGAAAGAAGGCTGCAGAACCACGGAACTGCCAGACTCAATTACTGGATTACCGACACCAGTTTATGACTGTCCTTGAAACCATGCAAGAGGAAGAAATAAAAATCCTATCGCCTTTGTTCCTCATCACTGACTCTGACTGTGAGCCCTCATCTTACACGAGCCCCTAAACTCCTCATGGAGGGGGGCACAGTTCTTGAGGCTCGAACCTAATCTGTTCCCCTCTTTGCCAACTGATAATTAAAGCCACTTTCTATTTCCTCCAACCCCTGTCTCCGTATTTTTTATTTGGCTTCACCGGGCAGAGAAAGCCAATATTTTGTCCAGCAGCAATTCTAGTTCTTGGCCGTTGTCAACTGTGCAGCCCTGAAAACAAGGGTTCATGGATTTTTGTGAATTCCGATCTTCTCTGGGTCTAAGCCCAGACGTGGGATTGTGGGACCATGTGGTTTCTGCGTGTGCTGGCTTTTATAGTTCCTGCACCCACTTACATCCACACGAAGACTGTAGGAGGATTCCCTTTGGCCTCCATCCTCTGTAGCATGGATTCTCTGTAGATGTTTTAGATGGTGGCCATTCTGACCTGTGTGAGGTCATGTCCAACTCTTTTCAACCCCATGGACTGCAGCACACCAGGTTCCTTGTCCTTTACTATCTCCCAGAGCTTGCTCAAACTCTTGTGTATTGAGTCAGTGATACCACGAACCATCTCATCTTCTCTCATCCCCCTCTCCTGCCTTCAGTCTTTCCCAGCATCAGGGTCTTTTCCAGTGAGTCAGCTCTTCACATCAGGCTGCCAAAGTCTTGGAGCTTCAGCTTCAACATCAGCATCAGTCCTTCCAATGAATATTCAGGATTGATTTCCTTTAGGATTCACTGGTTTGATCTCCTTGCAGTCCAAGGGACTCTCACGAGTTTTTCTCAACATCACAATTGCTAAGCATCCATTCTTTAGTGCTCAGCCTTCTTTATGGTCCAACTCTCACATCCATACATGACCACTGGAAAAACCATAGCTTTGACTAGACAGACCTTTGTCAGCAAAGTGATGTCTCTGCTTTTTAATATGCTGTTGAGGTTTGTCATAGCTTTTCTTCCAAGGAGCAAGAGTCTTTTAACTCCATGGCTACAGCCACCATCCGCAGTGATTTTGGAGCCCATGAAATTATTATATTGTCATCATTATACTGCTGCCTGATTTGGTTATGACATACACATACCGCATATCTCTTTTTTTGGATTTTTTTTTCTTTTTTTTTTACCATAGAGGAATTGCAGAAGGTCTAGCAAAGTTCCCTGTGCTGAGCATCAGGTCTTTGTGAAGTATCAGTTAAGAGATACAGATTTCTGTGTATATGTTAAAGATACAAATTTTGGTATATATGTTAGACATACAGATTTTTCTTTATAACTGGAGGAAGAAATCAAGGAAGGTGAATATCTATTACAGATATGGATTTCTGTGTATGTGTTAGTGATACAGATTTCTGTGTATTCTCAGAGATTCTGAGATTTCTGTATTTGTGGGAGGAAAGTAAAAAAAAAAAAAAAAATTTAAAGATACAAATTTTGGTATATATGTTAGACATACAGATTTTTCTTTATAACTGGAGGAAGAAATCAAGGAAGGTGAATATCTATTACAGATATGGATTTCTGTGTATGTGTTAGTGATACAGATTTCTGTGTATTCTCAGAGATTCTGAGATTTCTGTATTTGTGGGAGGAAAGTAAAAAAAAAAAAAAAAAGTGAAAGTGTTAGTCATTTTTTCATGTCTGACTTTTTGCCACACCATGGCCTGTAGCCTACCAGGTTCCTCTGTCCATGGAATTTTCCAGGTAAGAGTACTGGAGTAAGTAGCCATTTCCTTCTCCAGGGGGATCTTCCTGACTCAGGGATCAAACCCAGGTCCCTTGCATTGCAGGCAGATTCTTTATTGTCTGAGTTACCAGGAAACCCATTTGTGGGGGGAAGGGACAAGGAAAGAAGAAAGGAGGGAGTCCTTTTGGATTATCTATTTTAGATACAGATTTCTGTCTATATGTTAGTCACTACATTCTAATTCATCCTTGCTCTTTCAGTTTTTTGTGAACCCTCTGTGTTTGAATTCTCAGAGTCTCTCTCTGTGTTGTAAATTGTCTATTTCTTTTCAAATTTTGCCTAGTATTCACATCATATGCTGTTTTCTCCCTCTGTCTGCCTGACTTAATTTAGTGTATGATTTTCCAGGGTCCATCAGTGGAATCATTTCTCAATTTCACTAGTGGTTTCTCATGGTGGAGAAACGGTCGATTGCATAGATGTACCACGTTTTTAAGCTTTAGTGTGTCTGTTATTTAAATGTAGACCTTCTCCCGGATCTGTGTTTTGGCTGCTGTAAGTAGTGCTGCAGTGAACACTGGGGTGCATGTGGGTTTTTGAATGATGGTTTTCTTGGGATACAGGCCTACATGTGGGAACATCATCCCTGCATTGGGAGGATCCCCTGGAGAACGGAACAGCTAGTATTCTGGCCTGGAGAATTCCATGGACTGTATAGTCCATGGGGTCTTAAAGAGTCGGACACGACTGAGCGACTTTCACTTTCATTTTCTTTGGATATAGGCCCACATGTGGGAACGTCAGATCCTAGGCTTAGCTCTCTAGAAGAAAAGTTATTTTTCTGGCTGTCCTTTCCAGTGGCTGTTGCTAATGTCCATTTCCACGTGCTGTGTAGGTGGACTCTCTGTCCTCCTGGCTTGCTGCTGCATTATTGCTGTGACAGGTGAGAATGGCCATTCTGAGTCGTGGGATTTGATTTGTCACTGTCATTTTGATTTTCAGTTTTGTGCTTGTTGGCAGTGTGCAGCCACCTGAGTCAGTTGTGACGTATACAGACAGCATATCGGTTGTTTTTTTCAATTCTTTTTCCATAGAAGAAATTGCACAAACTCAAGTAAAGTTTGGGGTGATGATCATCAAGTTCTTGTAGAGTATCTTAGGGATACAGATTTTCTGCACATGTGGAAGGAAGGAAGGAGATAGAGTCTTTTTTTTTTTTTTGGCTCTCTTTGTTTGGGTTTGAAGTCTCAAAGTCTCTTTTTGTCTTGTAAGTTAGTTCCCTGTATCTGCTTTTTTATTTTGCCTAAAATGGATTCTATGCTATTGTCTTTTTCTGTCTGGCTGACTTCACTTCGTGTATGATCTTCCAAGGTTCATCCCTGTGCCTAGCAGAGGCGTAATTGTAGTTTCAGTGGCAGTTTTTCCTGGGTGAGTAGCAGCCCATTATCTACACGTGCCACATATTTTTAAAGTCTTAGCCTGTTGGTGGGCTTCTTGCTGGTTCTCTGCTATGGAGCGCTGCAGTGAAGGTTGGGGTGCACACGCCTTTTCGAATGTTGGTTTTCTCGGGACATTGACCCAGGTGTGGTAAGGTCAGATCATAGGATTAGCTGCCTCAAGGGGCTGTCTCTACCCCACCCTCTTCCTCCCTTCCTATTGACTATCTGTTTATCTTTTTTGGCCAAGTGTGTGCTTCAGTCCTTACCAAATTTTAGTTGGGTTGTTTGGTATAATTTTAGGAAAGAGAACCTACCTACACAGTACGTGGGAATGGACATTAACAATAGACACTAGAAAGGACAGCCTCCCTTGCCTGAAAAAAAAATTTTTTTTTTTCTAGAGAGCTAAGCCTAGGATCTGACATTCCCACATGTGGCCCTATATCCAGAGAAAATGAAAGTGAAAGTTGCTTAGTCCTGTCTGACTCTTATCTGACAAGTGATTTGAAAATAGTCTCTTCCAGTTTGTGGTTCATTTTTGGATTTTTCTGAATAAGGTGTTTCATAGAGTAGAAGCTTTATAAGTAATTTTATAATTTTTATTTCTCTGAGGAAGTTTTTAATTTCCTGGAGAAGTTTTAAATTGTATTAAAGTGAGTAATTCTATGAATATTATTAATATATGAAAGTTATTTATTTTAGGAAAGTAAATAATTTTATGTTATTCAATTTATGAAAATTATTAATTGTATGGAAATTTTCAATTTTATGGAAGTTATTAATTTTATGGAATATCTGTGTAGTGATATAAATATTTATCTACTGAGAGACATACATGTCTATCTACCTAGACATGTAAACATCTATCTACAGAGAGATATAAAAAGTTCTCTGTATATTGATATAAATATCTATGTACGTATCTGTTTATATTTTTTGTTCAGGTGTGTTTTTCAGTATTTACCAAATTTTAAGGAGCTGTTTGGTATAATTTGAGTACAGATCCTTTCTCTGATATGTGTTTTGGAAATAGTTTCCCCAGTCTGTGGTGCATCTTCTGGTTTTCTGAATAAGGTGTTTCATGTCATGGGTGCAGTCACCATCCACAGTGTTCTGGAGCCCAAGAAAATAAAATCTGCCACTGTTTCCACTTCTTCCCTGTCGATTTGCCGTAATGTGATTGGACCAGATGCCATCGTCTTAGGTTTTTGCATATTGCGTTATTTATTTATTTATTTATTAGAGCTTCCATTTTACTTTATTTTACTTTACAGTACTCTATTGGTTTTGGCATACATTGACATGAATCTGCCACGGGTGTACATGAACTCCCAAACATGAATCCCTCTCCCGCGTTTTATTTCAGTTTTTTCACTCTCCTTTTCCACCTTCATCAAGAGGTTCTTTAGTTCCTCTTTGCTTTCTGCTGGTATCATCTGAATATCTGACATTGTTACTATGTCTCCCAACAGTCTCGATTCCAGCTTGTGCTTTATCCAGCATGGCATTTCGCTTGATGTACTCTGCATAGAAGTTAAATAAGCAGGGTGGCCATATAGAGCCTTGATGTACGCTTTCCCAATTTTGAACCAGTCCATTGTTCCATGTCTGGTTCTAACTGTTGCTTCTTGACCTGCAAACAGGTTTCTCAAGAAGCAAGTTGGGTGATTTGCTATTCCAATCTCTTTAAGAATTCTCCACAGTTTGTTGTGATCCATACAAGCAAAGGATTTAATTCTTTGAAAGTTTAAAATTTTATGATATAAAAATATATACCTATGTTTTATATATGACTTATATACCTCTTTTAATGTATGAGGTATGTACCTATATTGTCATATAAGAGATATATACAGATATTTTCACATAAGACATATATACCTATATTGCCATATACGAAATATATAACTCTACTTTCATATGTGAAATACGTATGGAATACTAAGAAAAACAGCAAAATAAAAACAGGAAAATTTTGAAAATCGATGATGTCATCAAGAAACAGGTTTTGATGAGGTTTTTAAAAATCACATAAAATAGTTTTACTCCTCTAACTTTTTCTTTGTGTGTGCTCTGTCACTTCAGTTCTGTGTGACTCTGTGACCCCGTGGACTGTAGTCTGCTAGGCTCCTCTGTCCATGGGATTCTCCAGGCAAGAATACTGGAGTGCCATGCCATCCTCAGGAATTTTTGCTTTGCATACAACTTATCAGTCAAGTCATCCAGTTAATCTAACTAGAGGATAAATATTAAAAAAAAAAAACAAAAAACTTAAGTTACTTCTGTCAATATTTCTCTGACAAAACATTTTATTTTCATTATTTTTGATGCCTACGTATTAATTTCAGTTCACAATGTCCTGTAAATTGAAGTCATTTAGCAATCTTCTAGTTTCAAATTAAGACCTTTGTATATATTAAGATGTAATCAATCAATGTACTTGATTTAGAAGTGTTATCTTAAGTCTCTAAAAGCTTTACTCAAAAGGCACAGTGATTTTCATTATGGTCAATGGACTAGTATTGAAAAATCTACTAAATCAGAAGCTCTGGAGTTGCCGTCTGACAATTTTAGCTAATAAGCCGTCTAGGTAAATCTGAAGCACTGACATAAACTGAAGTTTGAGGACTAATGCCAAGCCATGCCTGTGGGGCAAACCAAGATGGGCAGGTCATGGTGAAGAGGTTTGACAGAATGTGGTCCACTGAAGAAGGGAATGGCCAGCCACTTCAGTATTCTTGCCTTGAGAACCCCATGAACAGTATGAAAAGGCAAAATGAGAGGATACTGAAAGAGGAATTCCCCAGGTCAGTAGGTGCCCAAAATGCTACTGGAGATCAGTGGAGAAATAACTCCAGAAAGAATGAAGGGATGGAGCCAAAGCAAAAACAATACCCAGTTGTGGATGTGACTGGTGATAAAAGCATGATCTGATGCTGTAAAGAGCAATATTGCATAGGAACCTGGAATGTCAGGTCCATGAATCAAGGCAAATTGGAAGTGGTCAAACAAGAGATGGCAAGGGTGAACGTCAACATTCTAGGAATCAGCGAACTAAAATGGACTGGAATGGGTGAATTTAACTCAGATGACCATTATATCTACTACTGTGGGCAGGAATCCCTCAGAAGAAATGGAGTAGCCATCATGGTCAACAAAAGAGTCTGAAATGCAGTACTTGGATGCAATCTCAAAAACGACAGAATGATCTCTGTTCGTTTCCAAGGCAAACCATTCAATATCACAGTTATCCAAGTCTATGCCCCAACCAGTAATGCTGAAGAAGCTGAAGTTGAACGGTTTTATGAAGACCTACAAGACCTTGTAGAACTAACACCCAAAAAAGATGTCCTTTTCATTATAGGGGACTGGAATGCTAAAGTAGGAAGTCAAGAAACACCTGGAGTAACAGGCAAATTTGGCCTTGGAATGCGGAATGAAGCAGGGCAAAGACTAATAGAGTTTTGCCAAGAAAATGCACTGGTCATAGCAAACACCCTCTTCCAGCAACACAAGAGAAGACTCTACACATGGACATCACCAGATGGTCAACACCGAAATCAGATTGATTATATTCTTTGCAGCCAAAGATGGAGAAGCTCTATACAGTCAACAAAAACAAGACCAGGAGCTGACTGTGGCTCAGATCATGAACTCCTTATTTCCAAATTCAGACTTAAATTGAAGAAAGTAGGGAAAACCGCTAGACCATTCAGGTATGACCTAAATCAAATCCCTTATGATTATACAGTGGAAGTGAGAAATAGATTTAAGGGCCTAGATCTGATAGACAGAGTTCCTGATGAACTATGGAATGAGGTTCGTGACATTGTACAGGAGACAGGGATCAAGACCATCCCCATGGAAAAGAAATGCAAAAAAGCAAAATGGCTGTCTGGAGAAGCCTTACAAATAGCACTGAAAAGAAGAGAGGCGAAAAGCAAAGGAGAAAAGAAAAGATATAAGCATCTGAATGCAGAGTTCCAAAGAATAGCAAGAAGAGATAAGAAAGCCTTCTTCAGCAATCAATGCAAAGAGATAGAGGAAAACAACAGAATGGGAAAGACTAGAGATCTCTTCAAGAGAATTGGAGATACCAAGGGAACATTTCATGCAAAGATGGGCTCGATAAAGGATAGAAATGGTATGGACCTAACAGAAGCAGAAGATATTAAGAAGAGGTGGCAAGAATACACAGAAGAACTGTACAGAAAAGATCTTCACGACCCAGATAATCATGAGGATGTGATCACTAATCTAGAGCCAGACATCTTGGAATGTGAAGTCAAGTGGGCCTTAGAAAGCATCACTAAGAACAAAGCTAGTGGAGGTGATGGAATTCCAGTTGAGCTGTTTCAAATCCTGGAAGATGATGCTGTGAAAGTGCTGCACTCAATATGCCAGCAAATTTGGAAAACTCAGCAGTGGCCACAGGACTGGAAAAGGTCAGTTTTCATTCCAATTCCAAAGAAAGGCAATGCCAAAGAATGCTCAAACTACCGCACAATTGCACTCATCTCACACGCTAGTAAAGTAATGCTCAAAATTCTCCAAGCCAGGCTTCAGCAATATGTGAACCGTGAACTCCCTGATGTTCAAGCTGGTTTTAGAACAGGCAGAGGAACCAGAGATCAAATTGCCAACATCCGCTGGATCATGGAAAAAGCAAGAGAGTTCCAGAAAAACATCTATTTCTGCTTTATTGACTATGCCAAAGCCTTTGACTGTGTGGATCACAATAAACTGTGGAAAATTCTGAAAGAGATGGGAATACCAGACCACCTAACCTGCCTCTTGAGAAATCTGTATGCAGGTCAGGAAGCAACAGTTAGAACTGGACATGGAACAACAGACTGGTTCCAAATAGGAAAAGGAGTACGTCAAGGCTGTATATTGTCTCCCTGCTTATTTAACTTATATGCAGAGTACATCATGAGAAACGCTGGACTGGAAGAAACACAAGCTGGAATCAAGATTGCCGGGAGAAATATCAATAACCTCAGATATGCTGATGACACCACCCTTATGGCAGAAAGTGAGGAGGAGCTAAAAAGCCTCTTGATGAAAGTGAAGGAGGAGAGCGAAAAAGTTGGCTTAAAGCTCAACATTCAGAAAACGAAGATCATGGCATCCGGTCCCATCACTTCATGGGAAATAGATGGGGAAACAGTGGAAACAGTGTCAGACTTTATTTTTTGGGGCTCCAAAATCACTGCAGATGGTGACTGCAGCCATGAAATTAAAAGACGCTTACTCCTTGGAAGAAAAGTTATGACCAACCTGGATAGTATATTCAAAAGCAGAGACATTACTTTGCCGACTAAGGTCCGCCTAGTCAAGGCTATGGTTTTTCCTGTGGTCATGTATGGATGTGAAAGTTGGACTGTGAAGAAAGCTGAGCGCCAAAGAATTGATGCTTTTGAACTGTGGTGTTGGAGAAGACTCTTGAGAGTCCCTTGGACTGCAAGGAGATCCAACCAGTCCATTCTGAAGGAGATCAACCCTGGGATTTCTTTGGAAGGAATGATGCTAAAGCTGAAACTCCAGTACTTTGGCCACCTCATGCGAAGAGTTGACTCATTGGAAAAGACTCTGATGCTGGGAGGGATTGGGGGCAGGAGGAGAAGGGGACGACCGAGGATGAGATGGCTGGATGGCATCATGGACTCGATGGACGTGAGTCTGAGTGAACTCCGGGAGATGGTGATGGACAGGGAGGCCTGGCGTGCTGCGATTCATGGGGTCGCAAAGAGTCGGACATGACTGAGCGACTGAACTGAACTGCTCTGGAAGTGCTGGCAAAGCACATATTTTACTAAGTCCAAGTTGTAAGAATTAGTATCATTGTAAGTTACAGTAAAACTTTCATTCTTTTGGTTAAAGAACAGTAGCATAGGAAATATATATATATATTTATCTGCAAATACATATGTATATATTCATATATGAAATATATACCTAGGTTTTCATAAATGAATATACTGACTACTACTCAGCTATAAAAAAGATTAAAATAATGGCATTTTTAGCAGTATAATCCTAAAGATTTCATAATAAGTGATGTAAGTCTGAAAGACAAAGAGAAATACCGTATAAAATCACTTACAGGTGAAATCTAAAGTATGACACCAATGACCTCATCTATGAAACAAACAGACTCAAAGATATGGAGAACTAGTGGTTACCAGTGGGGATAGGGTGGTGGGAGGGGCAAGATAGGTGTAGGGGATTAGGAGATAGAAGTAGGAAGTAGGAAGTTGCTCAGTGGTGTCTGACTCTTTGCAACTCCATGGACTGTAGCCCATCTGGCTCCTCCACCCATGGGATTCTCCAGGCAAAAAGTGAAGTGGGTTGCCATTTCCTTTTCCAGGGGATCTTCCCGACCCAGGGATGAACCCAGGTCTCCCGCATTGCAGGCAGACGCTTTAACCTCTGAGCCACCAGGAGACAGAAACTAGTATGTACAAAATCAGTAAGTATAAGGATATATTATACAACACAAGGAAATATAGTCTTTATTTGTAATGCCTTTCAATGGAGTATAATCCATAAATACAGTGAATCACTATGCTGTATACCCCAAACTCATATAGTATTGTAAATAAACTGCACTTCAATTTAAAAAATTGTTGTGACTATCTATAAAAACAATAAAGTAATCAAAAAGAAAAAATAAGCAAAATAAAAATGAGGAAATTTTAAAAAGAGAAGATTCCACCAAGAGACTAATTTTGATGAGAATTTAAAAAATCACATAAAGTAGCTTTACTCTTGTAATTTTTGCTTTCCAAGAACTTCTTAGTCCAGTCAAGCCAATCAATCTATCTAACACGAAACCTTGTCAAGCTAAGGACACTAAGCCCATTTTGTCACCAAGTTTTTCCAAGATGCCTCTGGTTGGCAAAGTTTTTTTTTTTTTTAACTTTATCCTTTCTTGTCACTAATTGTAGCTGTGCCAGGAACAATATTGTTCTGGTGGCAACATCATGTGGTCTAACAGGTCTTAAGACCACATTACCAAGGGTTTTGATTGAGCAATTAAAAAAAAAGCTGTGCTGTACTTCATCTTGTCAGTGTTAAATTCTCATTGGAGAGGAAGTCACTTGTGAGGCTTTTAGCTCCAAAGTCTTCTATTCTCAACCTAAAGTGCTCCTGTCTTGCATTATTAGGAATTTGGGAACTGCAAAGTGAAGAGATGACTGTTGAAGGAGCTAGGAAGTGGCCCGTTTGGAGCGGTCCATCTGGGCAGGTGGGAGGGGCAGTGTGATGTTCTGTTAAGGTGATCAAGGAGGGCTCCATGTCAGATGACTTCTTCCAGGAGGCCCAGACCACAGGTAAGTTTCTTCTGGGTAATCATGGTTTAGCCCTCACCATGAGAGGATGTTCATGCTAACAGGTCTATGTGTAACATCTGTAGGGCCTGAATCAAGAGTTCACCTATCATAGAATATATAATGGAATATTACTCAGTCATAAAAATGAAACAATGCCATTTCAGCAACATGGATGGATGTAGAGATTAGCACATCAAGAGAAGACAGAGAAAGACAAATATTATATATCACTTGTGAGTAGACTCTGAACTATGATGCACATGAATTTCTTGACAAACAAACAGTCTGAGACAGAGAAAACAAACTTTTAGGGTTTTCAAAGGGGAAAAGGATGAGGGATTAATTAGGAAGTTGGTATTAACCAACATAGAGTGCTAGATATAAATAGATAAACAAGGCCTTCCTATATAGCACAGGGAACTATATTCAATATTTGAAATCACCTAATAACCTGAAAGTATGTATGCAAGTGTGTTTTTATATATGTATGTATTATATGTTTATATATAATAAACATAAAGTATATTATATACTATATATATGTAATATATCAAACTGAATCCATTTGGCATGCTCCTGGCATAGCACAGAAACATGAAAAAACTATTCTTCAATTGAAAACATACCTGTTTTCAATACAAAAAAGAGTCCACATATCATTGATATAAATATTTGAAGTTTAAATCAATTTAAAATACCATTACACAAAATGCATGTCTTTAAAACTGCTTAAAGATGCGTACCCAAACTCATCACCTTGAGTAACATGAAAACACATGTTCTTATCGTTAGACTAAGAAGAAAGGAAATACTAAATATGTAATAAGTTCTTATCTGTGAAAAAATTGTCAAGTTGACATGTTAAACTTTATTTTACACATCTGAAAAGTAAAGAATCATCCTCTAATGCTCCTCTTGTTTATTATTTGAGAAATGCAAATCAAATCTACACTGAGGTACCGATTCAAACTGGTCAGAAGGGCCATCATTAAAAAGTCTCCAAATAATGAGTGTTGCAGAGGGTATGGAGAAAAGGAAACCCTCTAACACTGTTGGTGGGAATGTAAATTGGTGCAGTCACTGTAGAGAACAGTATGGCAATTCCTCAGAAAAACTAAAACTAGAGTTACCGTATGATCCAGCAATGCCACTTGTAGCCAAACATCCAGACAAAGCTATAATTCAAAAAGATACCTGCATATTCTAAAAGAATTTGTGCTTGAGTATCAGTTGCAGATGTGACAAGAAACCTTTACTCTCACATCTGAGATACCAAATTTGTTTTCATATATTGTGTGCTATATTTAGACTCTTGGTTCATACTCCATGTAACCCCATCGTATCATAGTTAAATCCAATGTGAATTTTAGCCTTAGTTTTAGGATGTGGTTTCCCTCCAGCAGCATAGGAGCCCTCCCTTTTCTCCAGGTCCTTTTTCCCTGGTATGACATTTCAAACCTCAAAAACTGTTGCTTGTTCATATGAATATCAATTGCATTCTAGCTCAGTTTCAACAGAGAAGCAAAAAGTCAGGGGGCTATGTTTTCTGTTTTCTTCATACCTGCAGCTCACATGTTCTTTGAGCCACTAATTGTTTGCAAGAATTTTATTTCTTTTCAAGTGTGACCTTTTATTCATATCATAACAAATAACAGAATTAGAAGAAAGTAGTTTGAAATGATGGCTTGCTTCTACCTAGAAAATCTGAACCAAAGGAAACAATGGGAACTGCAAATATCAGGGTGCCAAGCTTTTAAGAATATTTTAGATTTGCAAATAATAATTAATATGCTTGCAATTTCAACAATATATTTTTATTCTGACCAAGAATATACTTTTCCAGAAGGCTTCCAGTGTGGCCACCTTCTGCCGGAAACCTGGGATGCTGGAATCTGGCCACTTCCTGTCTATCTTTAAAGCACACCGAGTTGCCCTCTAAGAAATTCCTGGGTCTCCCCTAGGTCCTGATGATCATGTGGCCAGAGAAATTGGTAACATTGTTATTTTGCCTGCTGACATGTTTAATGAGGCAGATCCTTTCAGTTTCCTGATGTGAGTGAAGTGTGGAGCCCAGTGATGATTTCTGCTTCAAGAAATATACATTCTTGCTTCCATGGGAGGGTGGGCCCCCATCAATGCTGAGAGACCCTGCATGTGTGTGACCTGTGCCTGCTGGGAGACCAGCCCTAAACTAGTTTGAACCTGACCAAGTTCTGTCTACATGGTAGGTTTAGACCTCTCCAAGTCCTGTCTACACTGATTATGTTTAGATGAGACTGTGCGCTTTCTGCAGTGGGAACATTTAGCCCTGACCTTGTACTTTGTGCACTGGGACATGGGGACCCGGGTGTAGGCCTGGCCTGTCTGGGAAACTCCGTGCCTGTGTCTGAGCATCAGTGCTCAGGTGTTTGGGCTCTGGGGCTGGGTGGGCTTCTCTGGGAACCGTGCTCTCCTCTGAGTGGGCTTCCCTGGCCCTCCCGGGGGTCAGTGCTGCAGTCGGGCTCCTAGTCTCTCCCCTGGCAGATTCACCCTCTCTGGGGCTCCTGGAGACCCCTCAGGTGGCTACCTGGTTCAGTTCAGTTCAGTCGCTCAGTCGTGTCCGACTCTTTGCGACCCCATGAATTGCAGCATGTCAGGCCTCCCTGTAATCATTCCAATTTTCCAGCACATTCAGGTTGAGTAGGGAGGCAGGTTCATCTGGTGAATTGGTTCCAGGGCACAGGGATGGGGCATAAAGTCAATGGGCAGCAGGTGAGTTTGCTGCTGTGCTTTCCTTCCTGTTGACTCTCTCCTTCGAAGAGAACAGAGCTGCCCCTCGTCTCTCAGCCCAGCTCTCCCGTGTTTTCTCAGCACCTCAATGGGACAAGAAAGACAGAGCCTGCTGGAACCAAGGTAGTGTGTTCACCTCTAGCACGAGCTTTCAATCAGGGGAAAAATCGTATGGTACCAAGGTGAAAACAGGAGGGGCCTGACTTCTCAGGGACAATTGAGGGGAGAGGAGATGGTCCCTACACTTCTTTCTAGGGTCCCAGGAGGCCCCAGACTCCTGGCTTGTTCACACATTGGGGGCCCGCCAACCACAGCCATGGTGTCCTGATCAAGGGGATGTGTGACCCCAGTTTGGGGGTCTGGGGACTGTGTGAAACTCACCCTATGTGCATGTGTACGGGGAGACCACAGACTCTAAGTGAGGAAATACGTGAGAGCTTCACTTGGGTTTAGGAATTAATGCTTTATGGTGTTCACTTTATACCGGCCTGTTTGCTTGTTTACCCCCGCGAGGTTCACCCTCCCTGGGGCTCCTGGAGGGTCTTCAGGTGGCCACCTGGGAATTATTCCATTTTCCAGCACAAGCATGGCGGGAGGGAGCCAGGTTCACCTGGTGAACTGACTGCAGGGCACACGGATCAGACAAATGCCCAATGGGCAGCAGGTGAGGTTGCGGCTGTGACCTCCTTCCAGTCGACCGTCCCTCCTCAGCAGAGACCAGACCTGCCCCTCGTCTCCCAGCCCTCTGGTGTGTTTTCTCAACACCTCAGTGGAACAAGAAAGGACTAAGCCTGCCAGAACCAAGCTAGTGCGTTCAGCACTGTCATGACAGCTGTGAAAACAGTTACTATCACACAGAACCAAAGGGAGGAGACGAGGACTTCTATGGGACAGCGTAGGGGCAGGAGACCGGCCCTACACTTGTTCCTACCATCCCAGGAGATTATAGGAACCCACTCGCTCCTGCCTTAGGGGACCAGCCAGCAGAGACCTGCTGTCCTAACCAAGGGTCGTGGGACCCCAGTGCAGGGTCTGGGGAGGTGGTGTCACCTTGGAGACTGTGGGAGTGGTTCCCCAGGTACAGGGTCTGGGGGTTGTGTGGGTCTCACCCCATCCACGTGGGTCAGAATCCTGTACCTGGAGACCACATACCTGCTCTTTACCTGCAGGGTGTCTTGTTCCCTTGGAGATTCCCAGTGTCTGAGTTGAGGGTGTTGCCCTGATTAACCCGTGGCCTTTTTCTTCTCTTCACCTTGTCGCATTCATATGAGGTGAGGCACCTTCGAGTGGGTTGCTGCTCTCTGCTGAGTGTAAACTTTGGTGGTGTCATATTAATGTCATACCATATCCCTATATCTAATTCATAGGGGTCACCACTGTTTGGTTCCCCCTACACCAAGCTCGGGTAATTTGTTTTGTAATTTAATTTTTATTTTATATTGGAGTAGAGTTGATTTCCCTTGTTTTGTTGGTTTTCGATGTACAGGAACTTAATTTGACTTCACACAGATGTAGGCAAAGAACAAATTAGCCAAGATGGTGATCTCAGGCTCTCTTGCCCCGTGGCGTCTTGCTTTTGCCGCAGGTTTTGTAAATAATGATTATGTAACAGCTGAGATCACTTAATAGCACTGTGCATGTGCGTCCCAAGGTACTCGCTTGGCCATGGGCTACTTTTGTACAGTAAGTACATATAAGCTCCACCTGGAAAGCCCTTGAGGTTATATTAGGTTACGCTATGACTGCTGCTATGGCTGCTGCGCCAGCCAGGAGAGGATAAATGTGTCTGCAGTTCCTACAGCTCCTTGCGTTTTCTTCCAGCTTCCCCGCTCGCGCCGTGCCTGTCACGGGTTCAATGAATAGCGTGCACAGTGAGATACAGTGATGCAATTGGCACTGTGAGCAGGATCAACAGAACAGCACAGGTATATCGATTCATTTTCCATTTTTTCCTCATATACTTTTCCTCATTCCATTTTTTTCAGTAGAGTTCCTGATTCTATTGCGTGGGTCCTATTTGATTATCAATTTGATAGATATTAGTGTGGCACCCCACTCCAGTACTCTTGCCTGGAAAGTCCCATGGGCCGAGGAGCCTGGTAGGCTGCAGTCCATGGGGTTGCTAAGAGTCGGACAGAACTGAGCGACTTCACTTTGACTTTTCACTTTCCTGGATTGAAGAAGGAAATGGCAACCCACTCCAGCGTTCTTGCCTGGAGAATCCCAGTGACGGGGGAGCCTGGTGGGCTGCCGTCTATGGGGTCGCTCAGAGTTGGACACGACTGCAGCGACTTAGCAGCAGCAGCAGCAGCAGTGTGTATATATTAACCCAGATTAATTTATCCCTCCCTTTTAACTTTCTTTTGATAATCATACTTGGCTTTCTCAGCCTGTGAGTCTGTTTTTGTTTTGTACATTAGTTCATTGGTCTGAATTTATAGATCCCACTTTATATGAGACCTTACAATACTTGTCTTTTTGTCTATGACTTACCTCAATTTGTATGAAAATTGCTCAGGCCATCCATGTTGCTGCAAATGTCATTTTTTCTATTTTATGGCTGAGTAGTATTCAAGTGTATAGCTGTATCACGTAGTCTTCATTTTTCTTCAGTGGACATATTGGTGGATTCTATGTCTTGGTTATTGTAAATAGTGCTACCCTGAAAGTCAAGGAGCACATGTCATTTTGAATGATGAATTTCTCCAGATCTAAGCCTGGCAGTGGGATTGCAGAACCATATGATACACCTATGTTTAGTGTCTCCGGGAACCTCCATGCTGTTTTCCATAGTGGCTTCACTATTTACATTCCCACCGAGATTGTAGGAGAATTCCCTTTTCCGTACATCCTCCGCAGTATTTTTGTAGATCTTTTCAATGGTGACTGTTGTGACCAGTGTGTGGTGATACCTCATTGTAGTTTTGATTGGCAATGGTTTGATAATTTTTGGTGTATCTTTCCATATGCTTGTGTTATTTTATGCTTTGTGAGTACAGTTTACCTCTTGAAACTGGCTTCTTGAAAGTTAGCCCTGCTTGGAATTCTGCAGTGATTGACCACAGGACATTTCTTGTGTCTGATGTCCTTTAAAGCCCTGTTGAACTTTTGACTATTAAGAGACCTTCCCACCTGTTTTACAGTGTGTCTGTTAATCTGAACCAGCTAATTGCTCCCTGCTCCCTGTCGCCTTTTTTTGGTAACCATGAGATTCTTTTCCAAGTCTGTGAGGATATTTCTCTTTTGTAATGAAATTAATTTATATCCATTTTTGATATCACCAGAAATGATATCCTGTGATAACTGTCTTTCCTGTCGCACTCAGTATGAACATCTCGAGTTTCTCCCCTGTAACTGGAAATGGCATTTTTCATCCTTGTTAATTCAGAGTAATATTGCATTGTGTATATGTACCTCATCTTCATCTGTCCTTCTGCACTTAAGTTGCTTCCCTGTCTTGGTTAATGTATCTAATGCTGCCATGATTGTTGGGCAGCAGTTATCTTTTAAAAGTTTTGTTTTTTTTGCAGATCTAAGTATAGGATTGCTGGGTCACTTGGTACTTTTCTGTAGTTTTTTAAAGAACCCCCATAATGTTCTCCCTAGTGGACGTGCCCATTTACATTCCCACCCACAGTGGGAGTGTTTTCTTCTCTCCACACTTTCTATGGATTTTATTGTAGATTTTTTGAGATGCTCATTCTGGTCGATGTGACGTGATATCTCACTGGACAACTGATTTGCTTTTCTCTAAGAACTAGTGGGGCTGAGTATCCTTTCTTGTGTTTCTTGGCCATCTCTATGGCTCCTTTGGAGAAATGTGAATTTTAATCTTTGGCTGATTTTTGTTATTGGATTGTTTGTATTTTGATATTGCTCCATCAGGTTGTCTGTACATGTTGGAGATAAATTCCCTATGGGTATCTTAGTTTGTAAGAATTTTTCCATTCTGAGGGTTGTCTTTTTCTTCCACTGATGGTGTCATTTGCTGTGCAAATGTTTTTAAAAAACATTTATTAAATCCCATTTGTTTATTTTTGTTTTATTTGTCCTGATTCTAAAACATGGATCAAAAAAGAATTTGCTGCATTTTATGTCAAAGTGTGTTTTTTTTGCTTTTTTCCTTAAGAGTTTCATTGTATCTGTCCTTTTATTTAGACCTTTAACCTATCTGCAGTTTATTTTTGTGTATGGTGTTAGGAATAGTCTAATTTCATTCTCATTTTCATTGCTAAGGAATCTGCCTGGTGTCCTCCATGGTGATTCCATTCCCAGAATCTGTAGGAGGGTTCCCTTTGCTCTATCCTCTCTCCAGCTACTACGGCCATTCTGACCTGTGTGAGTTGATACCTCATTGAAGTCTATGTATGCATTTCTCTCATACTTAGCGATGCTGACATCTTTTCATGCATTTAAAACACTGTGAGTTAAATTTACTTATTCAAATTGGCTTCTTGAATGCCTGACCCATTCTGAATATTTTTCTGACACCTCATTTAGGACAATTCTTGAAGATGGTACTTTTTACTTACAGTCAGGTGGCTCAGACTGTAAAGCATCCGCCTACAATGCGGGAGACCAGGGTTCAACCCCTGGGTCAGGAAGATCTCCTGGAGAAGGAAATGGCAACCCATTTCAGTATTCTTGCCTGGAAAATCCCATGGATGGAGGAGCCTGGTAGGCTACAGTCCATGGGGTTGCAGAGTCAGACAAGACTGAGCGACTTCACTTTCATTTTCCCCAGACGTTTTGAATATTAACTGCTCATAAGCAAAGACTAGAGATCTCATCAAGAAAATTAGAGCTACCAAGGGAACGTTTCATTCAAAGATGGGCTCGATAAAGGACAGAAATAGTCTGGACCTAACAGAAGCAGAAGATATTAAGAAGAGGTGGCAAGAATACACAGAAGAACTGTACAAAAAAGATCTTCACGACCCAGATAAGCATGATGATGTGATCACTAATCTAGAGCCAGACATCTTGGAATGTGAAGTCAAGTGGGCCTTAGAAAGCATCACTATGAACAAAGCTAGTGGAGACGATGGAATTCCAGTTGAGCTGTTTCAAATCCTGAAAGATGATGCTGTGAAAGTGCTGCACTCAATATGCCAGCACATTTGGAAAACTCAGCAGTGGCCACAGGACTGGAAAAGGTCAGTTTTCATTCCAATCCCAAAGAAAGGCAATGCCAAAGAATGCTCAAACTACCACACAATTGCACTCATCTCACATACTAGTAAATTAATGCTCAAAATTCTCCAAGCCAGGCTTCAGCAATACGTGAACCGTGAACTTCCTGATGTTCAAGCTGGTTTTAGAAAAGGCAGAGGAACCAGAGATCAAATTGCCAACATCCGCTGGATCATGGAAAAAGCAAGAGAGTTCCAGAAAAACATCTA